>OY821519.1:215990942-216590942 GCA_963682025.1 Cordilura impudica | reverse complement strand
AAATCATTTTAGAAGCAAAAAAATATAGTCGAACTAGACCGACTATACGATACCGATGAGTTTAGAGAAACGATCTTAAGTCGAACTAATTGGACATAGGAAATAAATATAAACAAAATTTGAGTGGCATTGTTATAAATTATTTGCCTGTCGATATGGAAAAGTTCATATCGGATGCTATTTTTATACGGGAACTAGGTGGGGAAAATGGGCCAATCAATTATTTTTCACAGAAACATATCTGCACCTAATTTAAAAAAAAAATTTTGTTTTTTGATAAAATTATATCAAGATCGGAACTATGACTAAGAACGGTTCTACGTGATTTAATTTTCGACTACTCATTGATGGGTGTAATAAATACACATATATCAAATCTGTTTCGATCTAGTTGATAATGCCAATCAATCATAGGGCAATTTAAGTCGATTTCATAAGAGTCATTTCTATGGGTGCAATTTCAACCAGTTTCAGTAGCGTTCGTTCTCTAGCCGATGTTACAATAAATTCATATTTGCGACCTGTAGTTTGATTACTAGTTTTGCAAGGACAGAAAGATTGGCGGACGGACATCGATAAATCGATCGGTATCAAAAAAGGTGAGACTGGATCAGATACTTTTGGTAGAAAAAGACATCAGCAGAAACTAAAAATAGTTGTTGGATATCTACTTAAACGTACAAGGTGAAGGTGTCATGGGAGCACTCGCCGATCGCGCTGAGACTTCGATATGTTATAGAGCGCGAAAAAATAAGTGATCCGTTTTTGGCTGCCCAATCCCATATCTAGGTGATAAAAAAGTGTACCAAAAGCGGCCATTCCTTTATCTTTCACATTTGATCCAAAGAAACCATTGGACATCATATGGAAAGTATTTGCAAGTCCTATTTTTATTAAAGAATACGAATACAATCCCGCTAAAGTATTTGCGGGTTTAGTATGGTGGCACATATGAATTTCAAATCAAACTCGCATTTAGGAGTGAGATCATCTTCCCCTTGACTTTTGTCGCAAGCATTATTAGAATTTTTATAACCTAACCACTATGTGGTTTAGGTATAATGACATTGTGCTGCTGTTTGTAACTACCAAAAATATTTGACCTAGACCCATCTTTTATTATACCGATCGACTCACAATCACTTTCTGAGTCGATTTAGCGATGTCCGTCCGTCCGTCGATGTGTCCATGTAAACCTTCTAATCAAACTATAGGTCGCAAATATTAATATATTTTGATGAAATTTGGTATATAAGCTTTTATCAGCCATAGGATGAACGCTATTAAAATTGGTGCAATTCGGTCCATGTTCAGACCTAGTCCCCATACAAATGACCCCTATGAAATCGACATAAATTGCTATAAGATCCAAATTATCATACAGATCTCAGTCAAATTGGGTTTGTATGTGTTTATTATATCCATTAATTAGTAGTCCAAAAATAATCCCTATAGGACAATTCTTAGTCATAGGCCCCATATAGAGCTGCTTCCCGATCTTCACTTAAATCTATTAAAAAAAAAAAATTGCACAGATTTTTGTCAAATTTGGTTCATATATATTTTTTCAAAATATAAGTGACTTTACCAAATATGGTCAGGATCGGGGCATTTTCGACCTAGTCCCCATATATATATAACACCCGGTATGAACTTTTTCATATCTGCAGCCAAAAAATTAAAAACAATTCCCCTCAAATTTGGCTTATGCTTTATTTCGATAGGGTCTCTAAACCATGGTATAGGATCTAGTATAGTCGGTCTAGATCGACTATAATTTTCTTACTTGTTTTTTTTTATCAAGTTATCTTTGAAATGTATCAGATATTATGTTTAGTAAAAACACTGTTCACTTGTTAGTTTGATTGAAATGAGTAACGTTATAAAAGTACGTGCTAAAATTATTAATATTTTCAAAAAAATTCGTCAAAAAGTTGGCCAGACTCAAAGGTCTGCCGTCAAACTGTTTCCAATATTATCAGGAGAATTTCACTATCAGTAGGGAACTAGTTCGGGAAAAAAGAGGGGCGCATATGATGTTTTTAAGGCCAATGAAATAGAAACCCTATTGTCAAGAGCTACAAACAAAGCAAAGTAGTCTCGTTAGCCAGTGCTCTGTCTATTTGCGAAACGTTAAAGCCAATGCAGATTTGACAACCTTTAAAATCCAAAATGCTCCAGACTGGAACTCTGTAAAAATTTAGCGACTAAAACCAGAGCACGGAAATGGAAATCATGTATGTGGCAGATTTTAATGCAGCTTCCTGGTCAAAATTTTCATGTTGCTGATGCTCGAGGAAATGCTGGAGATAAGTTTAAGACACAAGAGTTGATGAAATTTCCCAAGAACTACCTGAAATGGCAAGCAACATGTTTTTGTAGCAAAAGGGACAACGTGCTCTATAAATACCCAACTTTATATTAAGGAGTGTTTAAAAAAAAGACTCCTTCTTTTCGTAAACCAACACAATGTGCCCACATATGTTTGGCCCGATTTGGAATACTGATAGCACGGTAAGAAAACAATAACTTGGTTTTTGTTGAGCGAAAAGCTCCGAGGCAGAATCTTATAGCAGAGTTAACTACTATTTTAATTTTACGCAATACGGAGTTCGGGGAGTCACCATATATCGAAAATGCGTAATTAATTTTAGATAGGAGAATCGCTTTTATTACACAAATAATTGTGTGCATACTTTAATTCAATTTAGGATTAGAAAGACATTTTATAATCTTAAGACGTTTTGATAAAGAAGATACTATGTACATAGTTTATGTGGCTGTCCCACCGGTAAAGAGAGTTAATATGCAATCCAAGTATTATAAGAGTATCTACTTGAGTTGAGTTTATGGGCGATGAAATTATGATGCAATTGCAGTTTTTCTTACGACATATGTGAACATATTTACATTTGGGTATAGAGAGAATTGCTCGTGAAAATGAAGACCACTCCTCCATTTCACGAAACAAATTTTTTAGGTTAATTGTTGGGTTTTTTGTTTTATCAGATCTGATAATCAAATTAAAATCATCTGCATAGGCAATAAATTCAAGTTCTTTATAAAATGAAATAATAGTACATAATCTATTGTACGCAATCAGGAAGAGTATTACTGACAAAGGAGATCACTGTGGGATACCATTATGTAATGGATGTGGAGACGAGTAGCTGTTACCAAGCCGTACTATAATTTTCCTATTGGTGATAAAGTTTTTGATGTAATTTATGATATTTGGACCCATTCCCCAGAAAGTAAGTTGATCTATAACAGCATGAATGCCAATTCTATCAAAAGCTCTCTCGAAATCTAGTGATATGACTGTGGTGTATTTGCGGATTGATAGAGTGGCTGAGATTTGGTAATCTATATATAAAAGTGTGTCAATTGTGGATATTCCCTTTCTGCAGCCAAATTGTCGGCTATTAAGAAGTTTGTACGTTTCCACAAACCACCATAGCATATTGGCTACTATTCTATACATAACATTCGCTAGGCAGGAGTTAAGAGAAATCGGTCAATAAGATTTAACAAGAGTCTTGTCGGCTCCTGGTTTGAGTATTGGTAATACAATGCTGTTGTTATATTGCTGAGGAATATGGGAAGTAAAAATATTATTATACAAATTTAGTAATCTGTTTTTAACATTTAAAGTAGGTTTTTCAGCATGGGATATGACACTCTGTCCATATCAGTTGTTTTTCCTTTTAGTTTCGTAAAAACTGATCTAACATGTTAATCGGGGTTTCAATTTGTAATGCTTTACGAGTGGGAGTAATAAAGGGAGGATTGCTAACGTATCTCTTCTTATATGTTCTAAAGTTTTGGGTGAATTTAATATCAGAAGAGTTATCGGACCAAGAGGCAGCAAATTCCTGGCCCATATCTAATCGATTTGCCAATTAAACTTTTGGTTGCCTAACTTGGAAATGCAATGTATCGAGTTTGTTGATTTATATATAACCAGTAAAGTTCTTAATATTTGACCAGATTTTTGCGATTGGTGTAGATGGATTGATACTGGACCCGAGTCCGTTATAGATTCAGCCTTAGCTAACTTAATTTCTCTTTTAAATTGATCTCTAATTTTCTTAAAGTTGTCCAAATTGTAGGAACTCATATCGCGTTTGTAAGTACTCCAGGAATTATTCTTTTGTCTCTTAAGATTTTCTAGTTTACTGTTTTTTTTTCGCAATTATAATTTACGTTTTGCGCGAACACACAAGCTTTTTTATTTAAAGTTTTTTTTATATCTCACATATTTCGTAATGATCAATTTGTTTTAAATGTTTTTTTTTTTTTATTACAATTAGAAGTTTATAGATATTTTTTAAACGATCTTTCACAAATTATTTGTTATATATAGATATTTTTTAAATAGTTGTAAATGTTTGTAACGGTGCTTTTGACACTTCAAACAGAAATTTATTTTTTAATTAGTTAAAATAGTTTTAATTATTTTATTGTCTATACACATTTTATTGTTAGGTTTTGAGAAATCACATGCTTTATATTTCATTTTTTAGTTTTAAAAATATTTGAAACCTACAAATCAGTTATATATCTCTATATAATACGGTATTATTGTTTTGAATTTATTTTTTTGGGTTATTAATGTATTTTGGCAAAGAAGCACTTTTAGTGTTTAAAATTGTTAGCATTTCTATTATTAAAAAATTGTTACAGAACTTGATTGATATATTGAAATATTTATTTTTTATTTATTTATTTATTTATTTATTTATTTATTTATTTATTTATTTATTAATTATTACCTGTTTGTATATTATTATCTATTTAATTATTTTCACTTTTTTAATTTAAATTAACATTTTCTTTTATAATTATTATATCATAATTATTTATAATTATATAATATATATATCTTTTTAATTTTTAATATATAATATATTTATAATATATAAATACTAAAATATGAGAATTGAAAATATCTTTAAATAAATAATAATTAATATTTATAAAAATATATATTAATATTATATTTTCAATGAATTAAATTGAAAATTAACAATATTTTTTCTCATATCATTTAAATAAATTTTCATTTCTCATTTATACTATGTATTTTCTTTTTTTATTTAATATTTATTTATTTATATTTTTTTTTTACAATAACATAAACAAAACTTTTTAAAACTTTAAAATCAAATTTAAGCATATTTATGCGTTATTTGAAAGTGCATTAAATTTCTTAAATATTATTTTAATAAAAAAGTCAATCATATTTAAAAAATGGTGTATTAAAAAATTCAGTCAGTAATATATAAATACAAATGTAACATTTTAAATTTGAAAACAGAAAATTTAAATAATATAAAAAAATATATTATTAAATTTTTTATATGAATTAAATGGAAAATTGATAATATTTCTCATAGCTATTTAAACAACTCTTTTTCTCATTGAATTTTTTTATATTACATATTAATGTATTTAAATTCGTTAAATATTATTTAAATAAAAATGTCATTCATATTTAAAAAAATATATATTAAATAATATATATATAGGGTGTCCCAACAAGAACGCAATTTTTAAATCTGGCAACATTCGAAGTGTCATTGTTTGACATTTGAACAATTATTATTGTTTGCTAGTAGAAGGTACGAGGTTAGTAAAAATGGAGCGCTTCACGAATGAACAACGCATTCTCATTGTGAAATTGTTTTACCAAAATGGTGAAAGTTTTGCGGCTACAGTTCGCAAATTGCGATCAATTTGGGGTCACAATAATGCTCCAAAAGAGTCAATTGTAAAGAGATTAATGGATAAATTTGCCGAAACTGGGTCTGTTAGTGATGTAAAGAGAACAACGCGCCATCGACCAGGTCGATCGACCGAAAATGTCGCAGCTGTACGTGATGATGTCGCTCAAACTCCATCCACCTCAATTCGACACCGAGCTCAGCAAATTGGTGTCTCCAAATCCACTATGCAGCGAATTTTGACGAAAGATTTGCATCTTCATGCATACAAAGTTCAATTGACTCAGGAACTGAAGCCAGCTGACCATGGACAGCGAAGGGAGTTCGTTAATTGGGTATTGGAGAGACAACATGAAAATGCTGATTTTGCCGCTAAAATCATCTTCAGTGACGAGGCCCATTTCCATCTTGATGGCTTCGTCAATAGGCAGAATTATCGCATTTGGGGTGAGGAAAATCCTCGAGTGATTCGCGAGAAGCAAATGCATCTTCAACGTGTCACTGTGTGGTGTGGTTTTTGGGCTGGAGGAATCATTGGACCTTTTTTTTATGAAAATGAGGCAGGTCAAGCGCAAACAATCAATGGTGTTCGGTATCGTGAAATGATAACCAGTTTTTTCTTGCCTCGAATTGAAGAAATGAATGTGGAGGGCATGTGGTTCCAACAAGACGGCGCCACATGTCATACAGCCAGAGAAACAATTCAATTGCTGCATCAGTCATTTCCCGGTCGTGTTATTTCGCGTTTTGGAGATCTAGATCGTGCGATTTAACACCATTAGATTTTTTTCTTTGGGGTTTTTTGAAGTCGATGGTTTACGCGAATAAGCCGACGACGACTCAAGCCTTAAAAGAGGAAATTGGACGCTGCATTAATGAAATACCGCAGCATTTATGCAAAACGGTCATTGAAAATTTCATTAAAAGATTGCGTGCATGCCATACATAACCTCATTCTGTCTACTTTACGATATAATAAAGTTTCGCGATTTTTTTTTTTAAATATCTGTGTTTTATTTAAAATTTAAAAATTTCGTTCTTGTTGGAACACCCTTTATAATATATATTAAGAATACGAAATAATAACCTATATAATAATATTAATTTTTTAATTATGCAATACTTTTTATATATGAAATATTTGACAAAAAAAATATTTTTTTTTGTTTTATTTAAAGAAATTTCAATTCTCTTATTTTTTTCTAAAAAAAAAAAAAAAATTTTTTAATCTTTACATGAAAATTTGAGCCTATTTAACTCTTATTTGAATTATTAAAATTATTTAGAGGTTATTTTCGTGATAAAGAAAAACTAAATTTATATTTTTTTCAAAAATTTTTCACCAAAAATAATCTCAAAATCTTTTATTTAAAATTTAAAAAATATTTTGTTGCATTTGTTAATCACTTAGATTTACATTTTCTCTTTTCTCAAAAACTGATTTTGGTTCAATGCAACTACTTTGTTTTAATTAACAAAAAAAATAGTTTTTTTTTCGAAGTAAGTTCATAATTTTTTTCTTAATATTTTATGTGCCAGCTGTTTCATTTTTAATTTTCTTTAAATTATTTTTTGTTTGTTTTAATTAGTAACATTTTGCTTAATTAATTAATTTATTTATTAAAAAATACAACTATTTTTAGACATTAGTTAAAGCAAATAAATTATTTGTAAGCCAATTTAGAAATGTCTACCAACACAGTACAACACATGATTGTGGGACTCAATTCTGACAATTGCACCTGAAAGTATCCCCAAAAATTTCTGTATCATTCTGCATCATTCGGTTTGTCAAGTTGGCTGCCATTATAATTTAATGGCCAAACGATTTTTTTGCTCAAGGTGGATTTTTATCACTTTTTGTATATTTTAACACAGTTATAACTCGGTAACCGTACGGATTATCCCTTCTGTTCTGAAACAAAGTTGTAGATATTGAAGAAAACATACCCTTGAATATTATACCTAACTCGGATGATGATGAGGACTCAGACCATGAATATGAACAACCTACGAAGAAAACAAGATCATCAGAACCACAAGCGTCAACTTTAACGAGGATGGATATTGACAATAATTGAAAATGTTCTAAATTTTGTTTCCAGGCATAGATAACAAATAAAAATCTCATATTTTTTGTGTAAGAATAGCTTTAATATGAATCGAAATTTTTATTTTCATGCAAAATAAAGTTTATAAAGAAAAAAAACAGCATATTTGTGGATTTGTAATCCAGTTATTTAGCAAAATAAGTGAAAATGGGGAAAAAAAAATGGGGGGAAAATTGATATTTTGGAGATTTTCCTATACAATATCTACATTTCAGACACAAAAGATATATGCCAGTTATTTAGCAAAAAAGGTGAAAATGGGGAAAAAATGAGGGGGTAGGTTTATTCCGCTTTTTTTCTCCTATTCAATATCTACAACTTTGTTTCAGACACAAACGAGATATTCCGTACGGTTTATAACCGTGTTAAAAAATATGGCCATTAAAATATAATGGCAGTCAACTTGACAAAACTAATGTTGCAGAAGTTCTTATTTGTCGGGCTACTTTCAGTTGCAATTCTTAGAATTGAGTCCCAAATCAATGAGCTGAAAAATGTTGTACTGTGCAATTAAGTGTTGAATAAAATTTTAGTGTTGTAAAATTTTGAAATGATTTTCAATTTTTTGTTTAGTAATTGTATATAACATTTTTTTTTTTTTTGTAGATTCATTAAAAACGAATTTTCAATTATTTCTTTATATTCACAAAATTATTTTTTTTTCAATTCATAAATTATTCAAGGGTTATCGCAAATTCTTTTTTTTAATATATTAAAAAAAAACATACATATATGATTTGAAAAGTCTAATTTCGGTAATTTTATATAACTTAAAAAATTTAAATATTTTTTTTCAACTCTTTTTAATAGTTTACAACTACAAAAATATTTTTTTATAATGTATTTAATATTTCTTAAGCTAATAAAAAAATCACAAATTAGTTTTTGAAATACTTTTAAACGAACTCTTTTTGTTTATTATTTTTTTTATGTTAATTCTTTGTATGTTATTTACCTTTTTTCTATATTTAATTAATAATAAAAATTTATAAAATATGAATTTTCAATTTATAAATTTTTATATTTATGAAAATAATTTGAAGTGTTTTGTTATATTTTTTTCTTTCATAAATTATTTAATTCGTTATTTTATTAATTTATTACAAAAATATTACAAAACAATTTTTTTATATTTGAATTTTTTGTATATAATTTTAAATTCTATAATTTTATAAAACTTAAAAAATTTATACAGAAAAATTTTTTCACTTATTTAATCACCCCTGTTCTTGAAACCACTATCACAAAAAGAAAACTCGTAAATGAAAAAATTCTTAAATCTACGAGTTTTTTGCTGTCCTATAATTTCAATAAGAATATTTTTTCTCGTTTTAATTCACATAGAAAAGGCTTTGTGAAATCAAAACAAATGTCCTTTTTTTCTACTAAGCAGGTCTTAAGAGATAAAAAAAACTAATTGATATTAAAACTCTAACATGTTCTTTATTGAACCTTGTCATTATTTTAAAAAATTAGACGTTAATTTTATGAAAAAAAAAAACGATTTTAAAAAACGTCTACATTTTGCGCTGATTTAATAAAAAAAACTCGTAATAAGTGGTCGATGTTAATAAAACACACTTTCTATTTACACAATCTATTTTCCATTATAATTTTTTCAATTATAACATCGATTCTTTATGCACTAATTATTGCAAATAAAGGAATTAAAAAAATTTTTTTCATCAAATCACATATTTTTATTTTTTTGCATATGTTCGAGACAGTAGTGATGCCAGTCAAATCCAATTTATTTGAATATCGAAATTTTTTTTGGTGATGCCTAACTTTTTAAAAATAGAAAATTCATTTTTAATTGAATAAAATTGAAGACCAAAAACAATTAAATGAACAAATAAGTTGTTATTTTAAAAGAAAATATTTTTCTTTATACTTTTTCTATAAACTTAAGAAAAACATGCACAAAATACTTAAAAGTTTTTTGTGAAACTGAATAAAGAACCATATGGCACCTCGGTTTCTAGATAACATATGTTCTTAACTCAAACATATGGTTCTTAACTCAAACATATGTTTCCATTAAATAAATAAAAAAAAAATGGTTTCAAGAAACCCAAAATTTCACTTTCATGCGATTTTAAATTCACTCTTAATCAAATAACAACGTTTCAAGAACAGGGCTGAATATTTTTTAAATTTATAAAAAATCACATTTAAGTTTTTGAAATATTTTTAACAGAATTCTTATTTAAATTTTTTAAATAGTAGATCTGCTAAATAATAATACTAAAATAATTATAAAAAACGAATATTGAAATAATGTCTTTTTTATACATATTTAGAAATATGGGCGTTTTTTTTTTCTTTCATAAATTATTAAAGTAAATTTTTTTGTATGATTTATATCACTATGTGACAATTCCAGACTTTTTACTTTGGGCACGCAAATCTCTACCGCCGATTGAAAGTACTTGGTAAGTACGTAATTATGCAGAACTTTCGCGAAATCGCGGTTTGACTATAGGACTAACGAGTTCTCAGATTAAAATTCTACATTAGCATTCGTTTCATGAAATTGATAGGTGAATATTTTTTAGAACATTTTAACCCGTGAGCTCCTACGGCCCTATTTCCAAAATGTCTAAAATTATACCAAAACTAAGTACATTTCTGGTATTATATATATAAGAAAAATGTAGAACGAAAAATTTCAGTATGGGTGCTTCAAAGACAGTAGGGGTGCTTCACGTGGAGTTTTTCCACCAGAAAAAATCCATACACAATTTTCAATACAATAAAAAAAATTTATATTGATAACGTTATGCTCTAACTAGCAATTACAATCAAACTATGCAATATAAATAATGCAAAGCAATTTAATCATCTTCTCAGACAGTATTATATACATGGTTGAGATCCAAAGATTGTCATATAAATGACAATTACAATGATAATAATTAATTTAGTTCAACATCGTCGGACAATGCTGATAGTTCACAGTGCAGTTATGAATCCTAAATATACATGCAATCATATTCATCTGTTTTTATGCCCTATACCACTATCTAGTCGGGGTATAATGACTTTGTGCTGATGTTTGTAACTACCAAAAATATTTGACCTATAATATTATATAATATTATATAATATTTTATTATACCGATCTACTCAGAATCGCTTTCTGAGTCGATTGAGCGAAGTCCGTCCGTCCGTCTGTGTGTCGAAGTAACCATTGTAATCAAACTACAGATCGTAAATATGAATATATTTTGATGAAATATAGTGTATCAGCTTCTACCTGCCATAGGATGAACGCTATTAAAATTGGTGAAAATCGGTTCATGTTCAGACCTAAGCGCCATACAAATGACCCCTATGAGATCGACCAAATAATCATATAGATCTCGGTCAAATTGGATTTGTGTTTGTTTATTACACCCCTATACGACAATTTTTTTTCCATAGCCCCCATATGAAGCTGATTCCTGATCTTCACTTAAATCTATCAATAATATTGCACGGATATTTCTCAAATATGGTTTGTACATGTTTTTGCAAAAAATATGTATGCTTACCAAATATAGTCAGGATCGGCCCATTTTTCGACCTAGCCACACATGTACATATAGCATCCAATATGAACTTTTTCATATCCGAAATAAAAAAAAATAATAACAATGACTCAAATTTGGTTTATGCTTATTTTCTATATCTTATTAGTTGGTCCTATGAGATAGGGTCTATAAACGCGTGGAATAGGGTATCGTATAGCCGATCTAGACCGGCTATAGTTTCCTTACATGTTTTTATTGAACTGTAATTATTGAAGGATTTGCGCTAGAGTTAGAAGGTAAATAGTTCGCTATGTATTCTTCTGTAGACTACTGTTGCATAGTTTGATTGTAATTGCTAGTTAGAGTATCATTTTTCACATTTCCGTTCAACTTTATCAATATAATTTTTTTTTATTGTATTGAAAATTTGGTATGGAATTTTTTTTTCGTCTGGATTTTTTTTAAGGCCCTACTGAAATTGTTCGCTCTACATTTTTCTTGAATATATTATGTAAGAAATATACGTAGTTATGCTATCATTTTGGACATTTTGGATATAAGGGCCTAAAAGTCCCACTTCCGTAGGAGCTCGAGGGTTAAATTGATGTTACCGATCAATTTCATGGAACAAATGGTAATGTAGAGTTTAAATCAAAGAACTCGTTGGTCATATATTTTAACTTTTATTAACCAAACTTTTCTCGAAACAAAATTGTTCAAACCGCGATTTCGCGAAAGGTCTGCTACCAAGTACTTACCAAGTACTTTCAATCGGTGATAGAGATTTGCGTGCCGAAGACATCGTATTGCACTATATACGAGTATTTCAAAACTTTTGTAATTCGTTTTAATAGTTCATGATTAAAACAAAATAGTTTTTTGTAACTTATTTAATATTTTTAATTTTAAATTAATAAAAAAAATCACATATCAGTTTTTGAAATATTTTAAACCGAATTTTTATTTTCCAATTTTTATAATAATTTTTAAACTAAATTTTTTGTTGGATTTTCTAATAAATAATATTAAAAAAAATTATAAAAAATTAATTTTCAAATACTTTTTTTTATATTTACAAATATGATTTTAAAAGTCAGTCTTTATTTCTTTCCTTTTATAAATTTTTAAAAAGAATTATTAAATACTTTTATAAAACTTTAAAAATGTCAATATTTTATATAATTCTTTTTAATAATTCAGCACAAGTAAAAAACTTTTTCTTTAAATTCATTTGATAGTTTTTAAATTAGGAAAAAAAAATTACCAAATAGTTTTGAAATATTTTTAACAGATATTTTTTTTTTAATTTTTGTTAATTTTGTTAGCTTTTTTTTCTTGGTAGATTTTCAAAAAGAATAATATTACAAAAATTCATAAAATATTATATTATTTTAAAACTTCGAACATTTCAAAACTTTTTTGTAATTCTTTTAACAAGTTATCACTAGCAAAAAGATTTTTTTTAAATATATTTAATACTTTTCAAATCAACAAAAAAAAGTTACAAATCAGTTTTTGAAATATCTCAAAATTTTTATATTTTGTTTTTTTTATAGATTTACTAAAAAATAGCATAAAAAATTTTATTAAAAATAATTTTCCAATACTTATTTTTTATATTTACAAATATGATTTTAAAAATCAATTTTTTTTTTTTTCCCTTTTATAAATTTTTAAAAAGAATTATTAGATAATTTTATAAAACTTTAAAAATTTCAATATTTTATATAATTCTTTTTAATAATTAATCACAAGTAAAAAATTTTTCTTTAAATTCATTTGATAGTTTTTAAATTAGGAAAAAAAATTACCAAATAGTTTTTGAAATATTTTTAACAGATTTTTTTTTTAATTTTGGTTAATTTTGTTAGCTTTTTTTCTTGGTAGATTTTCAAAAAGAATAATATTACAAAAATTCATAAAATATTATATTATTTTAAAACTTCGAACATTTCAAAACTTTTTTGTAATTCTTTTAAAAAGTTATCACTAGCAAAAAAAAATTTTTTTTTTTTTTAATATATTTAATACTTTTCAAATCAACAAAAAAAAGATACAAATCAGTTTTTGAAATATCTCAAAATTTTTATATTTTGTTTTTTTATAGATTTACTAAAAAATAGCATAAAAAATTTTATTAAAAATAATTTTCCAATACTTATTTTTTATATTTACAAATATGATTTTAAAAATCAGTTTTTCTTTTTTTCCCTTTTATAAATTTTTAAAAAGAATTATTAGATAATTTTATAAAACTTTAAAAATTTCAATATTTTATATAATTCTTTTTAATAATTAATCACAAGTAAAAAATTTTTCTTTAAATTCATTTGATAGTTTTTAAATTAGGAAAAAAAATTACCAAATAGTTTTTGAAATATTTTTAACAGATTGTTTTTTAATTTTGATTAATTTGTTAGCTTTTTTTCTTGGTATATTTTCAAAAAGAATAATATTACAAAAATTAATAAAATATTATATTCATATTAAATATTAAATTCATAAATATTATTTTAAAACTTCGAACATTTCAAAACTTTTTTTGTAATTCTTTTAACAAGTTATCACTAGCAAAAAAAAAATTTTTTTTTTTTTAATATATTTAATACTTTTCAAATTAACAAAAAAAGTTGCAAATCAGTTTTTGAAATAAATATCTCTAGATTTACTAAAAAATAGAATAAAAAATTTTATTCAAAATAATTTTCAAATAGTTTTTTTTTATATTTAGAAATATGATTTTAAAAGTTAGTTTTTTTTTGTCTTTTATTTATATGTTTTTTTAACATAATTTTTAGTTCGATAATTTTATTAAACTTACTTGCAATACAAAAAACATTTTTTTGTTATTTAATTATTTATTAAAAAAGATTGCCAAACATATTTTCTTAAATACTTTATATATTTTTAATATGTTATTATTGTTTTGTAAATCATTTAACGACTTCATATTTCCACCTTTTGCAATTGGTGGCGCAATTTTTATATTTAGAAGTATGATTTTAAAAGTTAGTTTTTCTTTTTTTTTTTGTCTTTTATTTATATGATTTTTTTTAACATAATTTCTAAATCAATCATTTTATTAAACTTACTTGCAATAATAAAAACATTTTTTTTAAATTTAATTATTTATTAAAAAAGAGATTTCCAAACATATTTTCTTAAATATTTTATATTTGTAATATGTTATTGTTTTGTATATCATTTAACGACTTCATATTGTAATTGCTTTTAATAATTTATAATAAGAAAAAAACTTTTTTGTATTTTTTTGTATTTACATTTAATTTATACTATAGTTTTATTATTTTTTTTAAAAAATATTTTAAAAAAAATAATTTTTTTTATATCTAATATTTCCACATGTTTATTGCTTTCTTCCAATTTATAATAAGAACAAATATTTTGTAATTGTTTTATGTACATATTTTTTTTTTCTTTTTTATATTTACATTTAATTTATTTTACACTTTAGTTTTTCAAATTTATCTAAAACTAACATTTTAATATTTTTATTAATTTCTTCTTATTTGTAATAAGAATAAATATTTTGTTATTGTTTTTCTTTTTTATTTAGTTGTTTTAATAATTTCAATAATCTTTAAAAATTTTCTTTGTTGTTTTTTTATAATTTAATACATCATATTTATATTATAGCAGTTAACTTTTTTTTTTAATATTTAAATATAAATCTCTTTTGCAAATGTTAAAAATATTTAATGCATTATTTCTGTTTTTTTTTTAACATATTAAAAATATATTTTTTTTTAATTGTTTTATGACCAGTTATTTTGAGTTTATGTTTAAATTAAAATAAAATTTATTTCATCTCCACTCTACGTTTCGTTGGCGATTTTTCAACTTATCCGGATGGTATAAATTTTTTTTTTCTTATTTTTTTTTTATAATTAATTTTTTTCAAATTTATTTTATTATATTTTCTATAACTTTTGTTGATGTTGTTTTTATTACCTTTTTATTAAAAAATATAATATTTTTCAAATTTATTTTACAAATTACATTATTATTTTTTAAAATTTTTTGTGTTGTTGTTTTATTATTAATTTGCATTGTTTTTGATATTATTTTTTATTTTCTTAATTATTGTTTATTGTTTATATCCCGAACTTTAGTTTTATTTTTAAGTATTTCATAGATTTTAAATATTTGTATATAACTTTGATTTGTTTTTGTATTCTTTTTTTAACAACTAATATTATATTTTTTTAACATATATTATTTAACACAGATTTAAAATTTGTTTTCATTCAAAATTATATCCACTTTTCATTGTTTTCTTACGCATTTTTATACACATATTTTTAAAACACATTTACATTATTTCTTGCAGTTGTTGGTATTTAATTTTTATTATTTTTGTTATACACATTCCCTCTAAATTTTCTAACACAATTACACCATGCTTTTTTTCTAATTCACCAAAAAAAAAAGAAAAATTATATACAACACGCCAAAAACTACGTCACGATATTTTGCATTTTGCCGGTTAAAAAGAAAAAAAAAACCGATACAAAACAAAATTTGTATACACAAAAACAAATCATAAAACTTAACAACATTCACACACTCTTCATATTTTAGAATTTTTTTTCTTGGCAAAATTTTGCAATTTCTTAGAAGAAAAAGAAACAACAAAGATATGATATACTTAAAAAGATACAAAAATAAATCGCCAAAAATGTGGAATGGTTTACACTACAGAAAAAAAAACAGAAACGTAGGTTTTTGTTTTCTTGTATTTGTTTTTTTGATGCTACTGTAGTGCAACAACAAGAAAAAGAAGAAATTCTTATAAGTTACAATACTTTTTGTAGAAAAGAACAAAAAAAAATATTCTTGAAAGCTTTTAAGAAAAAAACAAAAAGAAATATATAGCTTCAGCAAGCGCCACGAAACGCACCGAAAACGGCCAAAAAGATGAATATGTGCAAAAATCTTTTGCAAATGTTCAAGAACCAAAATAGCATACATTATGGAGACATCGAGCAATATACAGGAGAGGGAGGGGTCACGAGGAAGGACAGAAACAAATGGACAGACATAGAACAGAAAGACAGACTGGCAAATGTTATAAAAAAAAACAAAGTATACGAAACTTTAACTACACTCACACATATACACTCATATACTCTCCGACATATACACCGAAAATGCCAAAAAAAAATAAAGGGAGATGATAATGTTGACGATTTTTTATTTTTTAATTCAACACAGCCATATAAAAGATGTAGAGAATGCCATACTCTGGGAGTATAAATACCATTTCCTCCTGCCACCCTACCGCAATAAAATAAAAAACAGGAACATTAAACATATTACAAAAAGCAACAAAAAGAAAACTTTATTTCTATACACTCATTTAAGGCCAACCGGCCTCCTCTCTTTGTATCTTTTTTTTTTTTGTTTTTTCTTTTATAAAAATAATAAAATAAAATATCTTTAGCTTATAATTCTTTTTGTGTAATTTTCAATTTATTATTATTTTTTAGTTAAAAATTCGTTAAAAAACTTTCTATAACTTTAAGCAACAAAAAAATATTGTGTTAATAAAAAAAACATAACGTAACGCAATATAAACCAGCCCTACCGAACAGTTGTAATGTGAGCGACGTACTAATGTGTTAAGCAACGAAAGTAAGTTAAAAAACTTTTTCATTAGCCCGCGCAAACCTTGCGAAAAAAACGACACAACGACAACATTACACACACATATTTTTCATCATTATCATTATCTTGAGCCATGGCATGGCTTTCCATTGCACTGCTCATCCTTAGCGTCGTACAACTCATCGGCATAATATATATATTTTTTTAAAATACTGCTGCACATATAGTTAAAATTAACTCTTGGCTTCGTATTGTTCTCCCATTATGAGGTTTACCCTCCTCAAGCAAGCAGCTACAAAAAGATACAGACAGACTCCCCGAATGATGGCAAGTAAGGCAGACTGTTTCAAAGCAAACTACTGACAAAAAACGCTGGTATATAAGATATCGCAAAACAAATCGCTAAAAGGTGTTAAATTAAATTACAAAATGCTTTCAAGCGAGGGCCAATTTTCTAAGATTAAGTTTTAGTTTAATTAAAGACACGTTTTTTTTATAACAATTTAGGCATGTTTACATATCTTTATTATACCCTATACAACTATGTGGTTTGGGTATAATGACTTTGTGCTGCTGTTTGTAACTACCAAAAATATTTGACCTAGACCCATCTTTTATTATACCGATCGAATCAGAATCACTAACAGATTCGATTTAACGATGTCCGTCCGTCTGTGTGTCCATGTAAAGCTTGTAATCAAACTGCAGGTCGTAAATATGAATATGTGTTGACGAAATTTGGTATATAAGCTTTTGTCGGCCATAGGATGAATGCTATTGAAATTGGTGAGAATCGGTCCATGTTCAGACCTAGCCCCCATACAAATGACCCCTATGAAATCGACATAAATTGCCATAAGATCCAAATTGTCATATAAATTTTACTCAAATTGGGTTTGTATGCGTTTATTACATCCATTAATGAGTAGTCCAAAAATGATCCCTATGGGACAACTCTTAGTCATAGGCCCCATATAGAGCTGCCTCCCGATCTTCACTTAAATCTATCAAAAAACAAAAATATTGCACTGATTCTTTTCAAATTTTGTTTGTATAGTTAGTTGGGCCTATGAGATAGGGTCTCTATACGCATGGTATAGGGTATCATATAGTCGGTCTAGACCGATTATAATTTTCTTACTTGTTTTGACTTGGGTTAATGTCTCAATTGAATACATTAGAGATCTTAACCTCAGTTAAAATCCAGGTAAGTTAACGGACCTGCTGAAAGTTTAAAAGATTTTGAAGTTTTTTCACATTTTATCCAAAGAAATCATATACAAATAGGACATCGTGGGAAAGGTATTTGAAAGGCCTATATTTGGATTTCGTTTTTAATGCATTTAAACAAATTCACTATATACGCTGTGTGACAATACATTTGTTTTTTTTTTTTTTTATAATTTTGCGTTAAATCTTAAAATGATGTGTTTTTTCAAAACCACTCTTTAGATAGCAAATTTTTTACAAAAAAACAATAAAAAAAAATAGATAAACGAAAAAAACAATGGAAATTTTTATAATTTGTGAAGAGTTAAAAATCAGAATAATAGATGATTTTACTGCTGGCCTTAAGCAAAAAAAAAATTTGAGAGAAATATTACGATAGCCCATACCATGCGTTTCGAAAAGAGTCTCAGGTCCAACTAATTGGATAAAAAAAAATAAGCTACAACCAAATTTGAGTGGAATTTTTATTATTTTTTGGCCTGCAGATTTCAAAAAGTTCATAGCGGAAGCTATATTTATATGGGCACTAGGTCCTACAATGGACCGATTCTACTCATATATGTTAAAGTCACTTATTTCTAGCAAAAACATATACAAACCGGATTTGAGAAAAATCTGTGCAATATTTGTGTTTTTAATATGTTTAAGTGAAGATCGGGAAGCAGCTTTATATGGGGGGCTATGACTAAGAATTTTCCTATAGAAATTATTTTTGGACTACTGATTAATGTACGTAATAAACGCATACAAACCCAATTTGACTGAGATCTATATGATAAGTTGGATGTTATGGATCTTATGGGGCTCATTTGTAGGTGGATTGAATTTGAACAAGCACCGATTTTCACCAATTTAAATAGCTTTAGTCCTATAGTCGATAAAAACTTATATACCAAATTTCGTCAAAATATATTCATATATCCATGGACATAGACGGACGGCCGGACGGACGAACATCGCTAAATCGACTTAGAAAATTATTTTGAGTCGATCGGTATAATAAAAGATGGGTCTTTGTTATATATTTTTGGTAGTTACAAATACCAACACCATATTTACATAAGGCAGAAAAATACGGACACGAAATAACACAAACAAGACAGGTCACACAGAGGCAGTTAAATATGAGGCAAAAATTTCAATGGATATCTTTATAAATTAATTGACTCCATGCCTCGACGTTGTGAAGCAGTACTAAAAAATAATGGATACCCAACAAAATACTGGAACCAATAATGGAGGGGAATTTTTCAATTACTGTTTTGTCAACAGCATACTAATAAATACCTTTAAGTTTTGTTATACATATCTTTCTAAATATTTTTTTTTTTTTTAGTAAATAAATAAAACATAAAATTTTTTAAATTAATAATTTTTTTTTGAATTTTATAATCCAATTTTTTTGGTGTTGGCCGTTCAAGTCATCAAAATTATATTTTGATAAAAGTTTCCATTGTATTGTCAGTCACAGTATATGAACAAAGTCATAACATCTACAACTTATTCCATTTTTAATTAATTTTTTTTTTAATTTTTTTTATAAATTTTATGTTTTTATGTATTAAAAAAAAACTAAACAGAAAAATTTTGCCTTGAATCGAACTGTTACCGTCAAAAACCTAAAACATGTGGCAGACATTCAGATCATAAACCAATAAACAATAAAAACATTTCCAATTATTGAAATATATGATTAGGGGAATAATCAAACGAGATTTAAATTAATGTAAATAACACTGAAATTTTGAAACATTTTTTGTTAATCCAAGCGTGGTCGGGGCAGAACAAAATAAAAAATACTAGAATTTTCAACAAAATTGAAATTAAAATAAAAATTTATATTCTCTTTAAAATTTTTGTGACTTGAACGTATGAACTATTTCATGAATCAAATATAAAATATTTAGTTTTAGATGCCATGTTCATTTTCAGAATATGTATGAACAATTTTGGCGAAACAGTCATGACCGGATTCATAAAGTTTACGTAAAAATTAATTGCCGGCATGAAAATTTTATCGCTGTGTTCCAATATAAAAATTATCGAAAAAAGAAATTTTTTTAATATTTACAGATTTAATATATCTAATTTCATGCAACTAGGCTATACGACATTAGATTCATCATTGTTCTCGTCAGATTTCTTTAAAGATCAAGAATTAAAATGTGTATTTTTTTATATTATCATATAGATCAATTATGATCAAGTAAATATCAACAGTCTTCTGAATAAGAAGTTCAATTAATTAAAATTTCAACCCAAACATCCATTCAGTTTATTATTTAACTCTCCAACTTTAAGACTTGTGTCCTCCACTTTGAGGACACAGCTGAGTTTAAAAAAAATTTCCTTTTACATTTAAAAGGTTTCTATAGCAAAATTCAGTAATATATGCAAAACCGTAGTTAATAATTACAATAAAAAAAAAAAAACGCTAAATCACATACCTTAAATGCTAATTTAGCATCACTGCTTACAGATATTTTTAATAGCAACAACAAAAAACTGCATACTTGAGATGCAACAGAGGAGCTTTAATGCATAAATACATAAATAAAAGAAAAAGACAACAAATTTCGAAATACAAAAATTTCCCTCTCTTATAAGTTAGTCATACGTTTTCTCTCTCGTATTTCTTGTATTTACACAAATACTTTCTCTCTCTCTTTCACATACACCCTCTTCGACACAAACACATATTAACATAAAGCAAATAAACTCTCACCATCTCACTTATACTTTCTTGCATTCGTAACTATGAGTTTTCTGTATAAGTATTGATTGCAATTTTTCACCGGTAAAAAAATAGTGTTTTTTTTTTTTACTTCCAACTCTGTACTTTAAATATAATATTCCTGATAAATACCTAAAAAAAAATAAAAAAAAAAAAATAGCGCACGCGCTTAGGTAATCCCTATTTTTTACAAGTAACTTTTAAATACCACTAGATAATGCATCTTTTGTATTGTACAACACCTCTTACTCTACTCTCTACTCCCGCTTTTATCATCAACCAAACAAAAATATTACTTCTTTTGTGTCATCCACATCATTATTTTCATTGAACTAAAGGCATATCCGAAAGTATTTCTAGTTTTTCGTTTTTATAATAACTTCGTATAGTGGAGGTGTTTGGTTGTCTTCTTCTTTTTCATCTTCTTATTCTCATATTGCTTACCCGTTGGCCTCCCTTTAAACAGATATAGCGAATATCATTTGTATAGATTGCCTTGTATGCTGAGTCTTCCTTTAATATGAACGTTCAGATGTATCTGTGTTTCCTTTATGGGTGTTTTTTTTTTTCATTTTTGATTTTACAAAAATCTATAAATATTTTCTTTCTTGTTGTATGCAGGCTCTTTTGTTTTTAAAAAAGTTTCATTGTATTTATTTATTTTTGTTTTTTATTGTTTTGAGTTCAAAGTAAACTATGCACTTGCTATTTGTGAAACAAAAGAAAATAGATTTAGCTAGTAGTTTGGAAAACTAGTTCACAAAACATTACTTTCAGCCGGATATTCCACAATTCATATATCATATAAAAAACTAGAGTTTACATCAGGCCGAACTTAACAGAAATAATCAAATTTTGTAACCATTTTAGTTCAAAATCCTTATGTATTGTTCTCGGATATGTGGAACATATATTAAAAGTTCGTCCTACATTACACTCTGAAAGTTTGAAATTTAATACAGCTTTGGTCAGTTAGGGGAAAGATAACGGATTGTAGTAGTGATCTTTATTTTTTAAGCAACAATTTATTGGTCTTTGTAGTTTCACTGAATTTCGAAAGATCGTCGTCTTATTTTCAAAAGTAAATTCAACAATTTCCTTCCAATAACAGATAATCGGACTCGTGTTTATTTCGATGGCAGGGAATTGTGACTTTGATATAAACCCTAACGACTATCTGCTAAAAGTAATAACGATACTTCAATATTTTGTACCCACATCCAGATACTTCATTTGTCTTTGCTATCAAAGCGATGTCACTTCAAGATAATGCACATATAATCCTCTACTCACTTAGAAGTAAACAACAATGGAGAACCTACAACTCTGGCCACAACATAAACCTAAATAACATGAATTTACCACTTAATGTAGACTATGAGCCTTCTTTAGTATCACCACAGTCTCCTGGTGACTGCAGGGCTGGATCTTATACTTGGACAGATTGAAATTTAACAACAAGTTATATTTCGAGTTCAACTGGAAGTATTGTGGTATTGAAGCTAATTTTAACGACAATCCACAGATCATGTAGTTTTGTACATGAGTAGAATGTGGACTTCACTGTTCCTGGGAGACTATTAAAGCATCCACTCCACTACCTAATACTAGTCAGGGAATCCCACGTCCTTAAATTATATGGCCCAGCTGTTTTATTTCAGACTCATATAGATCACAAGGTACAGGAAGACTGGGCAGTATAGGAAATGAATTACAGGTTCCAGCAGAATTGAAATGTATGGGTACACTTCTAAAATAGCACAAGCTGAAACTTCGACTTTACACCGGTGCCATAATCGCACATGGGCTAATGAATCAGCATGTAGGATAAGACAAATCCAGCCACCTTCACATTACTGTCAATTACTTGTGGGGATATTTCGATGATAGTGGCGGTTAAAGAGAGACAAACTCAATGATTATGGGTTGCGTCAAATGATTTTTGTTGAATCTTTATGGAAGTGGATGATGTGGAGAGTATCGGCTTTCTTAAAACTAAGGCATTGGACATCGCTCTGTATCCTAAGGTGTTGAAGTATCACATCTCAAAATCATAATAAGGAGCCCAAATTAGTTTTTCAGAGGGGACTAAGGGAACACCTATACATCTGAACTCATGGGAAAAATGCTTAAGTAGGCCTTACATTATTTCAAAAGTTAGATGACTGAGAACCTTGTCTTCATGGGTAATTCCATGGCAGGGAGTGGACATCAGATATGATTCATATTAAATGTGGCGTCTGCAACAACCACTACTTGAACCACGTACTAGCTAACTGACAAATTTAGAATTTTTATAAATATTAAGTCAATGTCCAATCGACTTCGTTCACCTTTTCAATCTTCATTTTATCCAGTTATAATAAAGATTATATAAGATAAGAATTTATTCAATTAACTTCTTCTCATCAGATTCAACAGATATTCAATTGGAGTCTTTAGTGACTAAATACATATAAAGGGTGATTTTTTAGCTATTATCTTTTGGCAACACTGGTTTTAACAGCTGACGCATGTTTCGTGTTTTGTTTCATTGTCAAACATCTTCAGTTTGGTCTATAATTTAACCATGAATCGTCTTACAAACGAACAACGCTTGCAAGTTATTGAATTTTATTATCAAAATGCTCTGTTAAGAAAGTTCATCGCGCGCTTCTTCCATTTTATGGTCAGTTTAATCGACCCACTGAAGCGGCTATTCGGGCTATTGTGACTAAATTTCGCACCAAATTTACATTGTTGGACATTAAACCACCAACATGCTTACGTAGAGTGCGAACTGAAGAAAATATCGCAGCTGTATCGGCCAGTGTTAATGATGACCATCAATTATCGATTCGTCGCCGTTCGCAGCAATTGGGCCTCTGTTATTCAACAACGTTGAAAATTTTGCGGAAGGATTTAGGTGTGAAGCCTTTCAAAATACAGCTGGTGCAAGAATTGAAGCCGAACGACCTACCGCAACGTAGAATTTTTGGTGAATGGGTTCTTGGAAAGTTGGCCGAAGATCCACTTTTTTTACCGAAAAATTGTGTTCAGCGACTAAGCTCATTTTTGGCTCAATGGGTACGTAAATAAGCAGAATTGTCGATTTTGAAGTGAATATCAGCCAGAAGCATTGGAAGAGCTACCAATGCATCCAGAAAAAGTCACAGTTTGGTGCGGTTTATGGGCTGGTGGCATCATTGGACCGTACTTCTTCAAAGATGATGCGAATCGTAACATAACTGTGAATGGTGAGCGCTATCGAGAGATGATATCCAACTTTTTTGCCCAAAATGCAAGAGCTTGACTTGCATGACATGTGTATTCAACAAGACGGTGCCACATGCCACACAGCACAAGCAACAATGGACTTATTGAGAGGCGAGTTCGGTGAACATTTTATTTCACGTTCGGGACCAGTCAATTGGCCGCCTAGATCGTGCGATTTAACGCCTTTAGACTATTTTCTGTGGGGCTATGTTAAAGCTCATGTCTATACAGACAATCCCGCTTCAATTGACGCATTGGAAGACAACATTGAAGCATTTATTCGTGAGATACCGGCCGAAATGTTGGAAAGAGTATGCCAAAATTGGACTAAGCGGATGGACCATTTGAGGCGCAGTCACGGTCAACATTTGCATGAAATAATCTTCAAAGATTAAATTATATGGACCGTATTATCGATTCAAATAAAGATTTCATGCATTTTTCTGAATTTTATGTGTTTTTTTGGGAAAACTTTCCTATAGCTCTTAAAAAATCACCCTTTATAAAAAAAAATTGTGTTTTTCGGCAAAAAAAAGCATTTAATTTCTCATCATAGTTATATTTAATCCAGCGTTTTTCCTATCTTTTATTCCATCCAAATAATAGGTTTTCTTAAGGTTCTCCCAATAGAGATTTGCTTCACTGATGTCCTTTTCGATGTCTTTTTCTTCTTCTGGAGAATATGTTGGATGGAGTAGCAGCTCATAGCAAAATGAATGGATTTTTGCCATGGCTACTACACTCGTGTTTTTTCTTCTTCGCCAAATGCGGTCACTTTTGCTTCAAGTCAATGTCAAATCTGCTCAGAAATTAATGAATAATAATCGCCGGTGACCTTGTTGACCGAAACCACCTTGGCCTTCCTAGGTGCATGTTCAACTGGAAAAGTCCACTGCTTTGACTGTTTCTTGGTCTCTGGTGCATTGTGATGGATCCATTTTTCATCCACGGTTATAAAACGGCGCAAAAACTGTTTTGGATTGCAGCTGAAGTGATCACACGGTTGAGAAATCACCTGGATAGCTTTTTCCTTTCAAAATATTAATATAAAATGCGATGTACCTGCTCAATTGAGATGCGTACAGCATCAACCACCTCACGCGCTTTAATTTCCGCTCGTCCAAAATCACTCCGTGAATCTTTTAGACGTCCTGACCGCTCGGCATCACTTTTGCTGATAGGAACACAAGGGAATTCAGTAAAACACTTCTTAACCATTGAATTTGATGGTGTAGTGTTCTCATAGTATTTATCAAACCTTATTTTAGTTTCGGTGATGATTTTTTCCGTAAAATATAATGTTTTAGAAGTACTCAAAATTCACATTCTTCCATTTTTGCAAAAGTTCTCGAGGTTGTTTGCTGTTAATGGCTGTCAAACAGATATGACGCACCTTGATAAAAAAGTAGTCCATTAGCAGCTGGTAGTTGATTAAATTCAAACATTCACGGAATTGCCAAACTGTCCTCGTAGCAAAAACTAAAACAATAATCTTGAGAGAAGCAAATTAAAGTACATTGCTTTCTAAAGTAGATTTGTTGCTCTGGAAAAAGTTAAAAGACTACAATTTTTAGATTTTTTAATAATGCTGGCTTGTGAAGCCAGACATGCTGTTTAATATCAACCGTTAGTAGAGTTCAATGACAGCTTTGAAATTAAAGTAGAAGTCCGGTTGAAATTTCAGCAACTTAAGACTAAACCTGTTGTCTTTTACGTTTAAAATTCCGTAAATTGAACTATGACTTTATGGCTGTATATGAATATTTAAAACACTGTCAAATCTATGATTGTATAGACCAACATACATAGCTAGAAACACAATTTTTGAGAGCTGTACAGTAACGAGCTGTATATTGAAGGAAGGAACTTATCCAGTTGAGCAAATGTATAAATTAACCTAAATCCGAATAAGCCAGATCTTGTTAGCGAGGCATGGATTAACAATATCAAGATGAATATTGAAAACTAGCTCTTCCAGAATATACCAGAATTTGCAAATGTCTTTTATAACAAATTCATGTGATAGCTTTAACAAGATAACAACTTTTAAAGTTTCTAAATCATATTATCAACTGCAAAAGTTACTGGTCAAACTTATTCTTTTCCGAAATTAAATTACAAGAAAAATCTTTACTGTAGTAAATAACCAGCAAAAATTGTTTCATAACATTCCCAAATAATCAATTGAAGAAGTAAAAACTAATTTAAACATTCACACTGACCATCACCCTCTCCAAAAACCCAATCTAACTCAAAAAAAAAAAAAAAAATACTGAGTAGCACACAAACAAAACATTTAAATACAAGATAAAACCCGCACAATATTGCCAGTAAGTATAGTAGATATGAAAAACCAAAGCACACAAACAGATGATGAGTTCTCATACAATATGAAAATACACAATATCTATATATGTATGTATGTATGTATATAATATATATATTTTTTTTAAATGGGTAGTTTGTTCTTAACCTATACCACACAAAATATATTGAACAAAAATGCTTTTTCATTTCAATACAATATTGAGTATATAATAAAAAGAAAACGAAGAAAAAATAATGGAAAAAACACCTACTCACATACACCACCAGCCAGAGATAAATACTATAGCAACAACTACACTAACAATAGTTTTTACTTTTTGAATGCCGAGGCCAAAAGGTAATCGTACCGAAAAACTCTTATAACATGACAACAATTCAACATTCATACACTTACTTATCGCTACATACGGAAAGAATAACAACAATAGAGAATAGAGGTAAGAACAAAAAAAAAAAAAGAAGACTACAATCAATAAAGCACAGTGTATACTTCACTTGTTAATACAATAAAACAATATTATCTACACTTTTTGTTGTTGTTGCTATTGTTGTTTCCAGAGCTTTGTATGCGTTATTATCTATGGCTGCTGCTACAACAACAACGCTCCAACATAGCATACAAATGCACAGTAATATAGTGCTGAAAAAAACACGAACAACAATGTTAGTATTGTCCAAAAAAAAGTTCGCAAAAAATTGTATTACTCATACTCAGTAATAAACGTTTTTTGGCGCGTTCTAGTATGCGTGGGAGCAAACTCATCTCTAATATTCTCTAAACAACGTTTATCTCTCCCTAAAAACATATAATAACATATGTGAACTCTATGCAAAGTAATACCCTCTAAAATATTCTTACACAAAAACTTACTCTTATTTTCTCGTTCTCACTCTCTATACTCTAAATTTAAAATTCTTTGCTCTAAATTTATTTGTTTGTATGTTTGTTGAGTTTTTTTTTTTTTGCTTTGCTATATTGCCAATTCTCAATGTGTTTAAGCTTTCTTATAAGTTCAACTAAATTTTTGTGTTGCTTTTGTGTGAATTGTTGTTGTTGTTAAAGTATTTATATGTTTGATTTTAATGGTGTTTAAGTGTTTTTGTGGCCATTCTAATGTATTTCACATCACATTTTGTATGTTTGTTGTACGATTCTTCAATCTTCTTGGTGTATGTTGTAGTTGCTGTTGCTTTTATCTGCTACGTTGTCAAATTTCTTACAGTTTGTTTGTAGGTAATTGTTTGTTGCTGCTGCTGAAAGTTTATTGGGCTGACTTATGGGTGTCAAATGTGATGTGTTTGTCGTATTTATCTAAGGTTGTTTGGGGTGTGCTGTCAAAAGGTGATTTGATAACAGTTAATCAGATATAAAAAGATGCTTGCTGTTAAATTGTGTAACTTTTCAGTAGGAAGCGTAATTAAAATGATATCTTAATGTTAAAGTATTTTTCACTTAAATCGGAAATAAAACAATCGGGAACTTGGGAAACAATCAAAATGCAAATATTAAGGAGATTTGACTTTATTGAATTTCTTTTTCTTCAAAAGAAAGGAAATTCTTTTGGACAATTTAAAGCTAAATTAGGGCTTCCCTAAACAGAGTCAATTTAAACTTCATATTCAACATTTCCTTGTTTGACTAAAAGTTGATGACCTGAGCTTTCTCGTGTTTCTTGCAGAATATGGTTGCAATATCTTTTCGGAGACTGAAATAATTTATTTACTACCAAGTGAAAGGTGCGAACTTTTTTGTTTAATAGTTTGAATAATATTTTGCCCAAACAGATAAAAGAAAAGATGGTGTAACTGTATTAAGCAAAGTAATTATCAATCAAAAGATAACATTTTGAAATAAGTCCAGGCAAATTTCTTCCGAACAACGAAAGCATTATTCAAAAGAATAAGAGGTATTAGATGCAGGGAATATTTGACATATAAGTCTTTATAGGTTCAATAGTACAGATCTTAAAATATATATATATGTATATATTTTCTTATAATTCCAAGTTGGAACAAAGATCTTTAAATATATCGGTACAATTTTTTTTAAATGATAATTCGGTCACCGCAATTTATGCGCTTGAATTTCAGTAAGAAAATCAAAATTTAGTACAACAATTTTAGTATATTTCGTTTGGGAATTATATTTTCAGTGTGAATTATTCCAAGTCCAATCTTTAAAATGGACGAAGACATCTCACTACAGCTTTAATTTTGGTGACCTTATAAACTGTATTTGTTGTTCGACCATTTACACTCGGATATTGACAAAATGTCTTGATTTAGTGTGTCTAAAATTTGTTTGTATCATTTCTAAGTAGACTTCTCGAGATCGGAAGACGCATATAAAACGGAATTAGTTCCTGAAAATTACTTAGAACAATCGCTAAGCCGTTGTTAACCCATGTCTGCGAAGTATTTGCTTAAAATTGTCGTAAAATATCGGTCCAATAACAGAAGACCATGAAACAAGATGGAACGCCGAAGTTGTCAGCTAGATATGCTGGCGCTCAATGTGGTTAGGATTGTAATTCGTAAGCCAGAAGAAGCCCTAAATAGAAAATTGTCAGTTTAAAATGAGCAAGGTCTTAAGGTATACCTAGAAAAAGATGGAAGAAGATTTGAGACTTCTAATATACAAAAAAAAATGGAACCTTTGAATACATCGTACTGCTTGAAGAGAGAAGCTTTCGACCACCCCGGTTTGTAATGCTAAGAATTATGATCATGATCATTTTTTTCCCTTCCCGTAACTCTGCCTCACAGGCTCGAGATAATTACGACTACACAATACGTTAAGTCAATTAATATCGAGGGCTCAGCCAGGAATATAAAATACTAACAGTTATCAAAGCAGTAGGTTCGGAATATAAAATATGAGACAAATCAGACTGGAGCCCGCTTAAATTATCCAATGTACAGAGATCACCATGTTTGAACATTACAGGAGCAATGAGAACAATTCTGCGGAGGTTATCCTAACTCTCACACCGCTGCACTTATTAGTTCAAGGAGAAGCTTATAAGCAAGATATTGACCTTCACAGACTATACAAATTTAAGGAAGGTGATTATATAGGGCAGTGCTTCTCAAACTGTGAGCCGCGGCCCCCTAGGGGGCCGTAGAACTTTTTTAAAGGAGCCGCAAAACATTTAAGTATTTCTACATTTATGTATTTAGTCTTTAAAATATTTTTTTTTATTTCATAAATTTCTTTGAAAATGGTGTATTCCTATATTTAAAATCGTAAAATTTGTTCAAATTAAATTTCACAGTAGGCTTAGTTACACAGAAGCATATTTTTAAACTTTGTTAAATTTTATAAAATTAGATTTCGTAGTAGGCTTAGCTACACAGAAGCATATTTTTTAACTTCCTAGAATTTTATTAAATTGAAAAATTTATTTCCGCAGTAGGCTTAGTTAGTTTGCAAAAAGAAGCACATTTTTAAATTTTATCTTCATTTAGTGATGTGCTTTCAACATTGACGATATTTGTAGTTTTTTTTTTTTATGTAATATTAAAAAAGTTAAAAAAGTGAATATATTAAAACAAAAAAAGGTATAATTAAATATTATAAAATAATTATATTTCTTTCTATATTCAAGGTAATTATTATTATTTCTTTGAATTAGGTGATAAATTTAACTATTATTTTCTTAAAATTTTAACGATTTTAGTACGGGTTTAAAAATGGATAAGTGGCTAATAAAAATACCTAAAGAGCGAGAAAATTATGAAAGTGTACATGAATTAATAGAACTTACATCTGAACATCTACAAGAACCAGTAGAATTATCATCTTTACCAGGAACTTCTACTTCAACATCGAGATTAACAACTGGTAATAAGAGAAAAGTCGCCGCAGATAATACACCTCAATTGAAAAATCGTAAATATAATACTGATTATTTGAAATATGGATTTATTTCGTCAACATTTAATAACCAAGAAAGACCTATGTGTGTAATTTGTTTCACCCAACTATCAAACGTGTTTTAACTACTTTGCACCCAGAATATCAAAGTAAGCCACTCGAATTTTTTCAAAGAAAGGCAGCAGATTAAAAGGAACAAACTGGTTCTCTTACAAAATACACAAAACTTAATGATGACCTGCTAAAAGCATCTTTCGAAGTTGCCCTATTAATTGCAAAAAACAAAAAACCTTATACGATAGGAGAAGATCTTATATTACCAGCAGCAATTAAAATTTGTGAAACTATATACAGTGAAAAAATTGTTAATCCTTTGAAGTCTATTCTTATCTCAAACGATACTATGAAAAGAAGAATTGATAGCATGGGATATAATATTAAAACCCAATTAATATCTCGTATTAAACAGAGCAACTTCTTCGCGATACAAATTGATGAATCTACTGATATAACAAATTACGCGCAGTTAATGGTTTTTATAAGATATCAGTATAACTTCCAAATTCATGACGATTTACTTTTTTTGTCGGGAGCTATTAACTTCAACAAGAGGTATTGATATTTTTGTAAAAGTAGATGAGTTCTTTTCAGAGAATAAACTTGAATGGTCAAAATGTGTAGGAGTGTGTACAGATGATGCAGCAGCGATGACTGGGAGAATTTCTGGATTCAAAGCAGAAGTACAAAAAGTATCACCAGATGCGCAACATATTCACTGCGTAATACACAGAGAACATTTAGTTTTTCGACGAATGTGTTCCGAACTCAGTGAAATTTTGAGTGGCATTACAACTATTGTTAATTTTGTAAAAAATCGTGCTGTAAACTCGAGATTGTTTAATATTTTATGTAAGAAGATGGGATCAGTGCATGAGGTTTTTTTATATCATACTGAAGTAAGTTCTAAATAGAATTTTAGAACTTAAAGATGAGTTACGATTGTTTCTTTTAGATAAAAAACCAGATCTTGCTACGCACTTTAGTGATGAAAGTTGGATGTGTTTAGCATCATATTTAGCAGATTTTTTTGCTAAAATAAATGAATTAAATCTTTCTCTGCAGGGAAAAGAAACCAATATTTTAGTTCTGAATACAAAACTTATTGCTTTTCAACAAAAACTTTGTTCATGGTCAAACTCTATTAACGAAGGAAATATGGAAATGTTCCCATGTCTGAATGAGTTTGTTTGCACCAATGAAATATCAAAACTTTTGTTTCGGAATTTAGGGAGCCGCAATATGAAAAAGTTTAAGAAGCACTGATATAGGACACCTGAAGATGCTTGACAAAACCAAAAATATCAAAGATATGACTATATGTAGGGATCAGATAGATCTTGTATTGGATCTTGAAAATAACTACATTGTTCAAATCACGATCAGATTCGAAAAAATTCTTGCATCGAAGTGAAAAAAGGAGCAGGGATGCTATAATATTGAACAGATCCAATCTAAGATTCTATGTGGAGCACTATGCGTGCAATTACATCATATACCAAATGCATTTGGCTAAAGATAAAACGTGCATATCAAAAAAAAAAAAAAAAACAGGAAAGAAAACAATACTGAACAATATAAAATCAGAGACAATCCCCAAATGGAAGGATAATATTTTTTATCACCAGAGGGGGTATTCATCAGAGCAGGAAGTCATAACGCTTGAAGCCCTCAGAATGAAACTGGCAATTGTCAACTGATTCATATATCTCTTTATGGAAAATCACGAATATCATATGGGTACCTCCAGATAGAACATAAATCAAGGGAATTATACATCTTAGCAGAAACCAACTGATATTGATATCGTTATCGGCAACCCTGATAATCGCAAAATATATCGACAGCTATTGTTGTTTGTACTAACGATTAAGTGATTCACTAAGTACACCTTAACTACAGTTAACAAATCTATTTTTTAATTTATTTAAATTGTAAACGAGTAGCATCTCTGTCAAAATAAACGAAAAACACAAAGAAGAATAGAAAAAAACAAATCACTTCGTGTTTGAGAGGATTATTTCATGTTTATGTTTAATTTCTTTATTTTTTTATTAATATTTTTGTTTATTTATTTGAAAATATAATAATAAATTGAATATGCTATTTATTTTTATTATTTATGTATATAAAAAGTTTAAGAATAAAAGCAAAATATTTCCACTATTTTATGATTTTTATTTATGTATCGATTGAATAAACAACACAAAAATGCTTGTGGTTTAGAAAACAACAACAGCTGACTTTAACAGTTGCGAATATCGTTAAAAATTTTTACTGAATACCAAAATCGATAATTTTGTTGTTTTCTTTTTTTAACGATTCGATTATCGTTAAAAGAAGTTACTGAATCGCGCTACTGATCTCAGATTTCTTCTATATCGTACAGGACGAGCAGCATAAGGAACTAATAGACTATCTCGCATGGATAACGAGACTTTCGGACACTATTTTTATAGTTGTCTGGCATTTGCGAGAATTAAAGTCCGAGACATATCCAGGAAAATCTTAGCCACTTTGGATCAACTAAGGAAGCTAGACTGGAAAGCAATTACGCTATCGGAACCTAATTTTTATTATAAATAACTAAAAACGGGAAACAATGCCTTATTGCTGCCTTAGGTATATTTTCGAATATATACGAAAGCGGATAATAAATCCATGAATGAAAAAAGATTTTATTCTCAACATAGTCTTCTTCTAGCTCCAATATTTCTCAAATTTTTTAAAATCTTGCAAATAATAGAATTTCTCAAGGTCGCCAAAAAGGCATTTGTTTGAGCAATGATTTCATCGTTGCAGTTAAATCTCTATCCGCCGAACTAATTCTTTAGATTTGGAAATGGAAAATAAGCACAGAGGACTAAAGTCGGAGAATATAGCAGATGAGTTCACAATTCGTAGTCCAATTTATGGAATTTTGCCATGGTGAATACACACGTGCCTTATATTGATGAAAAATCACTTTATTCTTGGCTAAATGTCACCGTTTAAGTTTTTCTGAATTTTTGGAACTTACTAATCTGCCTCGTAACTTTTAAAGAATTTATATTAATTCTTATAGCTCAAAATTATTTTTAGAATTTTTTAAAATTTTATAGAGGTCGGTTCAGCGTCGCTGATATCGATTTTATTCAAAAAATGTATGACTCTTAAATCAGGCTGCGCCGAATATTTGATACTCTCCACCTGCGCCTGAAACTCAATATTATAAAAATTTTCGGTACGATATTATTTTAGTACAGCTACTTAAACTTTAAGATGTAAAACCATTTAAATGTGTAGTTAATCGTTTCTAATTTTCGATCAGTATTTGTTATTTCTTATTCAATGTTTCTGCACCACTATGCAGAGGGTATGTATTAGTTTGACATTCCGTTTGTAAAGCATCGAAAAATGAATTTTCGATCCCATAAAGTATATATATTCCTGATCCTAATAACGACTGGAATGGATATAGCGATGTCCGTCTGTGCTTCTGTCTGTTGAAATCAAGCTCATTCATAAAATAAAATTTTTACTTAGGTAAATTTAAAATGGAGCACAGCGGGCATCATCCTGCAAAGATATGACCGAAAATATGGACACACCTGTATGCTAAAAATTCAGTATCTTTGTTGTAATAATTTAGTATTAAGTTTATGAAATTATTTTTTTTTTTTCAAAAATTGTGTTTACATCTGTTATAAATAGTGCAATTAGCCCAGATATTAATGTAAATGTGAAACCTAAGATTCCTCACAGCTGAATTTAACACTCTTACTTGTTTCTGAATGGATCAACCAACTTAAAATTGCAATAATCCAATGTCTGTTCTTCTTTTCTCGTTTACGAATAACCCAGCAATGGAAAGCCTACTCTAATAACAGAAAAATAATAGAAGAAAGAAGGTAATTCTTTTTATGAAAAAAAAAACACATAACACAAAAACAGAACTTCAAAATTGGTTATAATCAGAGTTCAGAAAAAAACACACACTGAATAAAAAACTCGTACATATATGTAAACAAACATAACTTAGACCAACACACACATATTTTTATTTTCATATCAATTATGTTTGTTTTTAAATTTTCTTCGGTGCCCAACACAACCATGACTGTGTTCGTTTTAATATTTCGTTATTTACACGAACATTTTTCTTACTTTTTGTTTCAATCACACATAAAGCACACATTTTTGAGTGTTGCTTTATTTGAAGTTCATCTTCTGGTACGTGTAGTGAAAAAAAACACAGAACATGTACAATAAACAGGTTCGAGTTCAGTTATATTTTAAGTCGTGTTGTGGCTCGTGTAGTAAGAAAAAACACAACATGTACAATAAACAGGTTCGAGTTCAGTTATATTTTAAGTCGTGTTTAAAATATAACTGAACTCGAACCTGTTTATTGTACATGTTGTGTTTTTTCTTACTACACGAGCCACAACACGACTTAAAATATGACTGAACTCGAACCTGTTTATTGTACATGTTCTGTGTTTTTTTTCACTACACGTACCGAACATGAACTTCAAATAAAGCAACACTCAAAAATGTGTGCTTTATGTGTGATTGAAACAAAAAGTATATGATACAAAAATGTTCGTGTAAATAACGAAATATTAAAACGAACACAGTCATGGTTGTGTTGGGCACCGTAGAAAATTTAGAAACGCACATAATTGATATGAAAATAAATATATGTGTTGGCTGCTTTTGAACAGAACATTGTGTGTTTCATGTGTGTATTTTCTGAACCTTGGTTATAATATTGAGTTTAAGACGAAGGTGGATAGTACAAAAGATTCAGCACGACCGAATTGAGCAGTCTTGTTTTTTGATAAAATCGAATCCAGCAACCCGTACCGAAATTTAAAAAAACAGGAAGAAAATTATATTCTGCGTTTGGAGATTCGTCTTAGGTCCAACTAATTGGGTATAGAAAATAAGCATAAACCAAATTTGTGTGGAATTTTTATTAATTTTTTTGGCTGCAGATCTGGAAAAGTTCATATATATTTATATGGGGACTAGGTCGAGAAATGGACCAATTCTTAACGTCACGTAACGTCACTTATTTTCTGCAAAAATATATACGATCCAAATTTGAGGAAAATCTGTACAATATTTTTGTTTTTGATAGGTTGAGGTGAAGATCAGGAAGCAGCTTTATATGGGGGCTATGACTAAGAATTTAAGTCCATGTCATAGGGGTCATTTGTATGGGGCAAGGTCTGAACATACAGCGATTTTCATCAATTTCAACAGCGTTCGCCCTATGGCTGATAGAAGCTTATCTACCAAATTTCATCAAAATATATTCAAAATAATGCAAATGGATTGCAAAGAGTTTCGTGTTTTGATTAAACATTGTTTTTTGGTGGGAATAAATGCTGTACAAGCCAAAGAATGGATTGATAAACATTATGGTGAATCTTCGCCGTCATACTCAGTGGTTAACAGGTGGTAGTCCTAATATAAACGTGGCCGCACGAGCACAAATGGTGCAGATTGTTCTGGTCGTCCAAATGAGAGGCAGTTACCGAAGAAAACGTGCACAAAGTTGTGTTGGAGTGAGTGAGATTGCTGGCACCAGATATCAGCAGAGCGAATACAGCATATACTACATGATCATTTAAATATGAAAAAACTTTCTGCTCGATGGATCCCCCGATTTTTAGCAGCTGAACATAAACTGAAACGTGTTCATGATTCAAAGTATGCTTTGGAGATGTTTGAAGTAAATTCGACGGAATTTTTACGTGGATTTATAACAAAGGATGAGACTTGGATTCGTTATTATACACCTGAGTCCAATAGGCAGCCTGCAGAGTGGTTACAATCGTGCGAAAGCCGACCAAAGCGGCCAAAGACTACAATTGTCTGGAAAGGTAATGGCCAGTGTTTTTTGGAATGCAGGTGGTGTAATATTTCTTGATTACTTAGAGAAAGGAAAACAATAACTACCAAGTACTATGTTATTGGACAGAATGGATGAAGAAATTAAGAAAAAAACGATCCCACTTAAATAAAAAAAAAATATTGTACCATCATGACAATGCAGCGGCGCATTCATCTGCTTTGGCTTCCCGTATTTTTAAGATCTGGCCCTCAGCCTTCAAAGTTGAAAAGATGGCTCAAGGGAAAGAGATTTTTCACAAATGAAGAAGTCATATCAGAATCAGAAATCTATTTTGAAGAGTTTGACAAAACCCATTTTTTCAAGGGCATTAAGATGTTGGAGGATCGTTGGAAGAAGTATATTTCACTTAAAGGAGATTACGTTGAACAATAAAATTGATTTCATGAAAAAAAAAAAACGGTTTTTTCTTGTTAGGCCACGGAGTTTTCCCTGACCACATAGTGGTATAAGGTATAACAAAATGAAATTATAATAAATATTGGTCAAAAAAGGAAAACAATTAACTATAAATTTAACTGCTTAAGAACTTAAAGGTTAAGTAACTGTATTTAAATGGTAACCGTACCGAACATTGGTTATAATATTGAGTTTAAGACACATTTGGAGGGTACTAAAGATTCGGCACATCGATTTTTGACAAAATCGATTTTAGCAACCCATACCGAATTTAAAAAAAATATGAATAAAATTCTCTATAATCTTTTGGGTCTAGGTTAGAACCTTTTAGAAGTTATGCATCTGGTTTTGTTGAAATAAATACGGGATTTTTTTTTAATTATGTTTCATAACCTCGGTGACCCTGTAGCGACCTCCAAAAAATCTGAAAAAAAATCTCAAAAACCTATTGGGCTTTAAATAAAAAATAATAATATAAAAAAAACGGTTTCTGTGAAACGATCAATATCGGGTGAAATTTCAGAAATAATAATTCGAAGGTTTTGTTCCAAAGAGCTCGTTGAAAGGCACGATCTATGTTTATTTTTAAGTACTAGTAATGAAGAAAAAGCTGTTTCACAAAGATACGTTGTCGCAAAAGGTATTAATTTTAGCAATGCCACTTTTGCGATAGTCGGATATTCTTGCTGTCGCCTTATCCAAAATTCTGTACAACTTTTTTCGTTAAACTCTAATTCAAAAGAATTATCTGATCTAATTTCAATCAATCAATCAATCAATCAATCAAAAGCGCCCCGGTAGGTTAGTTGGTAGCGTGCTCGCCTATCATGCGGGGGTCGTGGGTTCGATTCCCACCAGAGGCTTTGGTGTGTCGCTGCAAAAAAAAAATAGCCAAAATTAGAATCTGCAGACAAGCCCTCGGCTTCGCGGAACTAGGTTTAAAAAAAAAAAATAAAAAAATAAAATAAAAAAAAAAAAAACAAAAAAAAAATTCTTCTTGAGCTACCCAAGAAATATGATCATATTTCAATGTTTTAGCAAATGGCATCCTTATCCAGTCGTATTTTCGTTCCTCGTTCATGTTTGGGAAATATTTAGCAAAAAATCTTTTAGATTCATCAATATGATTCAGTATTGTTTTTTTAATTGAATTTGATATTGATATTTCATTGGTGCAAACAAACTCATTCAGACATGGGAACATTTCTATATTTCCTTCGTTAATAGAGTTCGACCATGAAGTTTTTGTTGAAAAGCAATAAGTTTTGTATTCAAAACTAAAATATTGGTTTCTTTTCCCTGCAGAGAAAGATTTAATTCATTTATTTTAGCAAAAAAATCTGCTAAATATGATGCTAAACACATCCAACTGTCATCACTAAAGTGCGTAGCAAGATCTGGTTTTTTATCTAAAAGAAATAATCGTAACTCATCTTTAAGTTCTAAAATTCTATTTAAAACTTTTCCACGTGAAAGCCACCTTACTTCAGTATGATATAACAAAACCTCATGCACTGATCCCATCTCCTTACATAAAAAATTAAACAATCTCGAGTTTACAGCACGATTTTTTACAAAATTAACAATAGTTGTAATGTCACTCAAAATTTCACTGAGTTCGGAACACATTCGTCGAAAAACTGAATATTCTCTGTGTATTACGCAGTGAATATGTTGCGCATCTGGTGATACTTTTTGTACTTCTGCTTTGAATCCAGAAATTCTCCCAGTCATCACTGCTGCACCATCTGTACACACTCCTACACATTTTGACCATTCAAGTTTATTCTCTGAAAAGAACTCATCTACTTTTACAAAAATATCAATACCTCTTGTTGAAGTTAATAGCTCCCGACAAAAAAGTAAATCGTCATGAATTTGGAAGTTATACTGATATCTTACAAAAACCATTAACTGCGCGTAATTTTTATATCAGTAGATTCATCAATTTGTATCGCGAAGAAGTTGCTCTGTTTAATACGAGATATTAATTGGGTTTTAATATTATATCCCATGCTATCAATTCTTCTTTTCATAGTATCGTTTGAGATAGGAATAGACTTCAAAGGATTAGCAATTTTTTCACTGTATATAGTTTCACAAATTTTAATTGCTGCTGGTAATATAAGATCTTCTCCTATCGTATAAGGTTTTTTGTTTTTTGCAATTAATAGGGCAACTTCGAAAGATGCTTTTAGCAGGTCATCATTAAGTTTTGTGTATTTTGTAAGAGAACCAGTTTGTTCCTTTTTATCTGCTGCCTTTCTTTGAAAAAATTCGAGTGGCTTACTTTGATATTCTGGGTGCAAAGTAGTTAAATGACGCAGTAGTTTTCCTGGCCTCATACTATCGTTTGATAGTTGGGTGAAACAAATTACACACATAGGTCTTTCTTGATTATTAAATGTTGACGAAATAAATCCATATTTCAAATAATCAGTATTATATTTACGACTTTTCAATTGAGGTGTATTATCTGCAGCGACTTTTCTCTTATTACCAGTTGTTAATCTCGATGTTGAAGTAGAAGTTCCTGGTACAGATGATAATTCTACTGGTTCTTGTAGATGTTCAGATGTAAGTTCTATTAATTCATGTACACTTTCATTATTTTCTCGCTCTTTAGGTATTTTTATTAGCCACTTATCCATTTTTAAACCCGTACTAAAATCGTTAAAATTTTAAGAAAATAATAGTTAAATTTATCACCTAATTAAAAGAAATAATAATAATTACCTTGAATATAGAAAGAAATATAATTATTTTATATTATTTAATTATACTTTTTTTGCTTTAATATATTCACTTTTTTAACTTTTTTAATATTACATAAAAAAAACTACAAAAATCGTCAATGTTGAAAGCACATCACTAAATGAAGATAAAATTTAAAAATGTGCTTCTTTTTGCAAACTAACTAAGCCTACTGCGGAAATAAATTTTTCAATTTAATAAAATTCTAGGAAGTTAAAAAATATGCTTCTGTGTAGCTAAGCCTACTACGAAATCTAATTTTATAAAATTTAACAGAGTTTCAAAATATGCTTCTGCGTAACTAAGCCTACTGTGAAATTTAATTTGAACAAATTTTACGATTTTAAATTTAGGAATACACCATTTTCAAAGAAATTTATGAAATAAAAAAAAATATTTTAAAGACTAAATACATAAATGTAGAAACACTTAAATGTTTTGCGGCTCCTTTAAAAAAGTTCTACGGCCCCCTAGGGGCCCGCGGCTCACAGTTTTAGAAGCACTGCTACAAAGTATGAATAGAAGAGATATTTTAAAAAGCCTGCTTAAAAATATCAACAGCTTCGAATACAAAAATGTAAGGATTTGAATTAACACTCAATTGAGGTCCTCTTTGTACACAAAATTTTGTATACACAATTTTAATTCATATAAAATCAGATTAATATCAGCTCCTTTGAATAATCAAATCCATAATGATGAACATACATATATACCTGTATGTACATAAATATATAGAAATTATATATAGACATAAACACTGCATATAACAAACAACGACATCATCATGTCAACTTATAAAATGTAACATCAAAGGAAATGAATTTTTATTAATCATAGGAAAATATAAAAACTTATATACACTCGTACATAAATGACAAGATGTACTTAAGAGAAGTATATAAAAATTCGTCATACACGTAAACGGAAATGATATGTTATAAATAAAAAACTGCACCTGTCTTTTGAAGTATTTGTCTATGTTCATATGTATACAGAGCAAGCAAATGATATATGTGTATCAACATATGTGCTTTACCCATCACTAAATTACCTCCCACTGCATCTAGCTACTCCTGCACTGGTGGCCTTTCATTTAACATAGTAACTAACTGCTTAATTTTTGAACAACATACAAAAAAAAAAATATATATATGTATATATAAATCTGAAAAAACTGAAAAGGGTGATGTACTGAGACAACATAATACAATTTTTGGATGTGTATATGGGAAAAATCTAAAGAGATTAATAATATGTTGCTGTTGCTACTGCTGCTGCAATATCACAAAAAAAAAAAATACTTTCCACTTGACATGTGCAGTGAGTAGTGTTTTTCTTTTACACATACATACATATATACATACATTCATATGGTGAACGCAAATTATAACTAACTAAAAGTTTTTATTGTACCTCGTATTTTTCACTTCTGTGTATATTTTGCTTTTGTATGTACATGATGAGGCGTACATTCACCCTGGACCACCTTGTCTAGCCTCATGCCCCTGTCGAACAAAACAAAACACATGTCCTGTTCCCATTAAACACTATATCCAAAAATGAAAAAAATAAAAAAAAAAAAACTATATCCTTTTTGCATTTGCAGGTACACATATTTTATTCGGCCGCATACGATTTAATTGTCCGAAGTCGTTTTTATAAATAATCGGTAATACTTTCTTCTTATTAAGGCAGCGGAACTCAGGCTCTAATAAAGTGTAGCATTAAGCTGGAATTTACCAAGAGTGAAGGTTCCTTTATTGGTATTTGAGGTCTTAAACTGGAATTAACACAGCCCAACGCTGTTTACTTTGCCCGAAGATCTGTTAACTAATTTTAAATCCGTTATCAGGTCAGCTTTATTTTTCAAGATGTAGCGTAAATAAATTGTCGAAAAGGGATATTTTAAGCACGTTTGTGTGTCTTTATAAAGCAATTAACTTTTCTTGAAAAAGGTACGTTTTCTTAAAAAGGCAACCTTTCTTTAAAAAGTGCCCTTTCTCTAAAAGTACCTGTTCTTAAAAAAGTACCTTTTCTTAAAAAACTACATTTTCTTAAAAAAAAGTACATTTTCTTAAAAAAGTACCTTTTCTTAAAATAGTACCTTTTCTTTAAAAAGTAAATTTTCTGAAAAAATTAACTTTTTTTAAAAAAATAAATTTTCATAAAGAAGTACCCATTTCTTACAAAAGTACCTTTTCTTATAAATCTACCTTCTTAAAAAAGTACTTTCACAAAAGTACGTTTTATTAATAAAGTACCTTTTCTTATAGAGTATCATATGTTAAAAAATTAATTTTTTTTAAAGCGGCACATTTTCTTAGAAAAGTGGCGTTTCTTAAAAAAATCAATTTTCGTAAAAATTTACGTTTTCTTAAAAATATACCTTTTTTATATGTAAATTTTCTTAAAAAAGGACATTTTCTTACAATCAATTCATTTTCTTAAGAAAGTACTTTTTATTAAATAAGAAACTTTTCTTTAAAAGGTAACTTTTCTTAAAAAACCAAATTTTCATAAAAAAGTAACTTTCTTAAAAAGTACCATTTTTTAAAAAATTATATTTTCTTAAAAAGTACCATTTCTTAAAAGCGCCTTTTCTTAAAAGATAAATTTTCTAAAAAATGTACCTTTTCTTAAAAAAGTATCTTCTCTTAAGATAGTGATTTTTCTTAAAAAGTGCATTCTCTTAAAAAATTACCTTATCTTAAAAAACTATTTATTCATAAAAAAAAATTCTTAAAAAAGTACCATTTCTTAAAAAATTACCTCTTCTAAAAAAGAATCTTTCTAAAAACGGAACCTTTTCTGAACCGTTTCTTAAAAAAGTACATTTTCAAATGTAAATTTTCTTAAAATAGTTCCTTTTCTTAAATATGTAATACCTTTTCTTCAAAAATTAATTCGCTTTTCTTAAAAATTTACCGTTCCTTAAAAAAAACTTTTCTTAAAAAAGTAAATTTTGTTTAAAAAAAATCAGTTTTCTTAAAAAAGTACCTTTTCATAAAAAGCCGTTTCTTAAAACTATAATTTGTATCAATATTATCAACACTTAAAGGGATTGTGAGGGAAAAGTAGGTGAAAAAAAATATTAGAAATTTTAATAAAAATCCGTAACGAGGGTTACTAGAAGTTATAACGAACGTCTTGCTATTAGGAGAAGCCCGGCAAGTGCCATACTGGAACTTTTTAAGAAATACTAGTTTTTCGGGGAGAAAATCAGCTCAAACGGTTAACTTCTCAGAGTCTTTCTTAAGAAAAGTGAAAACGAAACTGGGACTCAAATCGTATAAACTACAGAAAATGTAAGATCGAAGCTCCAAGAAGAATATCGGGGCAAAAAATGGACAAAAAACTTAAACGCAATTTATCAACAAGTATGAATGCTGCATTACGGACGATGAAATTGCACGTTAGGCGACTTACCAGTGGAAATATACCTTAACAATACAAGACACAAAAAAATATGTTCCGGAAAAAGTATATAGTTTGACAGGCTATTTATAGTTATAGGAAGAGAACAACTAACAGAAGTGGGTTTTTAAATATAGGGAATGGCTATGAACAAGTTAAGACACACACAAAAGGAGTACCCCAAAAAATTGTAGGGAAGGACACAGTTTTTATGTGATAACGGACATGATTAATACCGATTTGTAAAGAATACTTGCAAAACATTCTACTTGCATTCCTAAGGCACCATGAGGTATCTGTGTTTTTGAGGTCTAATGTTTCATTTAATGGCACAAAAAAAATAAATATTTTCTATTTCGTACCACCCAACTGGGTTCTTCCGACAAGATTGATGACGAGCAGAAAGCAAGTCTCCCGGAAATGAACTGTGCTCAGCAAGGGGATGATTGAAATTCCTATAAATGTTGAGATGATAGTGCGAGGGTAGTTTGATAACTAAGTGACTTTTTTTTGGAATAAAAGATATCTTTTTCGGTAAAAAGCCTTTTAAGTAGTCTAATTTTCACTTTGTATGTCTAGTTCAGCGTTTTCAAATTTTTTTTGTTCCCTCCAAATAATATGTTCTCTCAAGATCCTCAAAAGAGTTATCTGTTTTAGTGATGACCTCTTTATTTGACCCAAATCTCTAACCGCCGCCACATTGCTTCAGATTTGGAAACAGGAAAAAGTCACAATTGGCTAAATCTGGAGAAAATGCTATATTGGGTAGCAGTTCATAGCCTAATTTATGTAATTTTGCCATGGTGAATATCGAATCTGTCCAGCTGTTGGTGAATAGTTATCGCCGGTGATCATTTTACCCCTTGCGGGGTAATCCTCGTGATTGACTACGCATGCATCCCAAAAAACTGTCGCCATGATCTTGTTGACCGACTAACCTCCTTAAGCCTTCTTGGCTGTATGTTATCCTGGAGAAGTCCACAGCTTCGACTATTCCTTGATCTATAGTGTATTGTGATAGATCCATGTTTCGTGCATAGTTACGAAATGGCACAAAAACTCCTTAGGCTTGCTGTTGAAAATCATCAAACCTCCTTTGAAGTGGTCACGCGGTTGCGCTTATGGTGGAGTGTGAGAAATTAAGGCATCCATTGTGCGAATTGGTTTTTCATGTCAAAATACAGATGCACAATAAGATGTACCCGCTCAATGGATATGCCTACGGTCTCAGGCACTTTCATTCACCGATCATACAATATCATATCAGGGATTTTATTGACGATTTCTGGTGTCACCTGCTCCTTTGGGCGAGCTGAAAATTCGGCGCCACTTGTTCTGGTATGACCACAATGAAATTCAGTAAAATAAAACTTCTTAAGCATTGAAGTTGATGGTGCAGAGTCCCCGTAGTATTTATCATACCTTTTCTTGGTTTCGATTGGTGTGGTTTTCCGCTAACAATAATATTTTATGAGCACTTGAAATTAAATTTTTTTCATTTGTGCAAAATTTCTTGAGCTTGTCAAGACTTTTCGTACGCAAACTAAATGACACAGCTTCTTCAAAATTTTACATTAGTCTACTAGAAGATTGTAGTTGACAGGAGCAGTGGAACTAATTACGATGGAAGCTGAAAAATTCACGGAGTTGTCAATTTGTAAACAATTTTTTTCAAGAATGAGATCTAACCCAGTAGCTGGCATTGAAACTCATTGGAATCTTTTTTACCCTATTGGAAAAAGTTTTGAGTTCTTAGCATTTCGAAAATTCTTTTTTTTTAGTATCAAATGGTTCCCAAGTATAAAGTGGTCTACACCCACTCTTCTATTGTTATTTTGCTACAGTTTTACAATTAAACGACATTTTTTATCGTTCTAGTGGAAACTTCCGGCGATAAGTTATCGTACTCTTGTCGGCTATCTCTTCGAAAGCTTCTAGAGTCTGTGCCCTATTCAGATAGATCCATGACTTAACTTAAAAAATGTCTAAGCAAAGATGTCTAGAGTGTTCAAATCGGGCTATCTAGCCGGCCACTACAAATACCAAGACGAAATTTTAGGCGACCCGGAAACTCATCCTTCAAAATTCCCTGTGTGTGCAATTTCATCGGTCTGTTGGAACGACGTTTTATTAATAGAAGCTCGTTGTATAATAATAAAACTCGTTGGTTCTGTGTCATAGTTACCAATCACAGTCCCCTTGCTAACCTCGGCGTCCTCTGAAAACTAAAGGCTGATGACAGCTCAGTCATAAATGGCATAATATGCAATGACTTTGGCTTTGGCATACCATAATGACTCTTCGTAAATGATAAATGGATTCTCAATGCCTTAAAACCGAAAATTTTATTTGATACGTTTTTGTTGTATGTTCCGGTGAAAATGGGCCTCGTCGCTCATGATAAATTTCCACTACGTCAATGAAGGTCAGGAGAGCACTGGCTTAATTTAGCCGCTATTGCCGGTCTGCAGGCAGTAGCTGATGGGCTGTCTGCAAGTTTTAAGGGAAGATCTTTAAGTATTTCATCAAAATACGCTGCAGAGACAAAAATGTAATGGACAAGAGAATTTGAATTTTTCCGAATTTGAATGAATTTGAATTTGAATGAATTATGTCGCTTTTAAAGTTTATACAATTAGGTTTTCACTGTCTATTGATCACAGAGTTTTCAATATTGATCAGGGATTATAAAAGAGATTTTATTAGTTTTTCATAAGGAATTGACTTTAGTAATTAAAAGCCAATAACTGTGTGCTATTTTCTTTACCGAACCTATAAAAAGTTTTCAACTAATCGGTGGGCCACTAAAATATTTCCATGTTAATAGATACATACTATTATTTCTCAGCTATTTTGTTTTTCCTGAATAAAAATAACATATCGTCGTTGCACTTATCAAAGTTTTTTGTTCTGTTCCTATTTTTTTTAGACTTATTGGCTCTAGTTTTGCTACTACTATCGCACTAGTTGTGTAGGTACGATACGTCTACATAAATATACTCGTATATTCTATACTAGATAGTACATACATACATATATTAAGTGTAAACAATATCTATGAATTGCCTTTTGTTTGTTTTACATTTCCACGTTATATGCCATGGTTTTTTTTTCATTTTGTGTTGTTTCTTTTTTTTATTACGTTTTGTTTGAAGTTTAGCTTTTTACTTTGACTTTCATTTAAGACACTCTGCAGCCGACACACAAATATGGCGCAAATATCAAAACAACTACAAGTTGCAGAATAAATAGCAAAAACAAAAAAACAAGCAATAAAAATAAACACAAATAGAATAGAACCATGGCAACATAGAAAATATAGGAAAAAACTCATCTAATGAAAATTATGAAGAAATTCTAGTGAAAAAGGATATTTCCCGCCAAAACAGCTGAAGTTATATTAAATAAACGAGGTGGAATTTTGTTTTCCCGGAAGTGTAAATTGAAACGTTTATGTTTAAGGATATTTAGATAACTAATTATGGATATGTGTTTCATATCTTATTGATAATAAACAATTTGAGTAATATTTTATTTTTTGAATAAAATAAATCAAAAAAAAACATTTTTTTACCAAAATATTTTTTTATTAAAGGAAAAATGTATTCCCTTTAAATAATGATTTCATCTTTTTTACTTAAAAAGAACAAGTGTTTTTTAAGAAAACCTAATTTTTTAAGAAAATTTACTTAAACGTACATTTATGAAAACGTACATTTTTTAAGAATATGTACTATTTTAAGATAAGGTACTTTTTTAAAGGAAAATTTTCCTTTTTTTAAATTTACTTTAAAAAAAATCCTTTTTGTAAAAGAAACTTTTTGAAAAGGTGATTTTTTAATAAAAGATACTTTTAAAAAAATGTAATTGTTTAATAAAAAGTACTAACTTTTTTAATAACATGTACTACTTTGACAAAAGCTACTTTTTTAATAAAAGGTACTTTTTGTTAAAAGATACCTTTCTTAAAAAATTTACTTATTTTATAAAAAAAATACTTTTTTAAGAAAATGTACTTCTCAAGAAGAGATACTTTTCAATAAAAGGATTTTTTTTAAATTTTCTTCTTAAGAAAATGGTAGTTTTTAAAAAAGTTATTTTCTTAACAAAAACATTTTTTTATAAAATTCACTTTTTTAAAAAAGATACTTTTTAAGAAAATTTTCTTTTTAAGAATATGTACTTTTTTAAGGAAAATATACAATTTTATAAAAAGGCACTTTTTAAGAAAACGCTCTTTTTAACGAAAATATACTTTTTAGAAAAGGTACTTTTTGAAAAATGGCATTTATTTAAATAGATGCTTTTTCAGAAGATTTTTTTGTAAGAAAAGGTACTTTTTCAGAAAGTGTTCTTTCTTCTTAAGAAAAATTTTTTTTTTTTGTAAGCAAAGGAACTTTTTAAAGAAAATTTACTATTTTAAGAAAAGGTAAATTTTTAAGAAAGTGTATTTCTTACCATTTTAAATTAGCCACTTTTTACCTTATACCTTAAATTTTCAAGAAAATGTTTTTTTTTATTACGAAATTTTCATTTTTTTTAAATGCTCTACGAAGAAGAAATTTTTTAAGAAAAGGCATTTTTTAAAGGTATCCTTATAATAAGACTTTTTTCTTTCTTAGTAAAGTACCTCTTAAAGGTACTCTTTTTAGTAAATGGTACTTTTTAATAAAAGGTACTTTTAAAAAAAGTTACTTTTTTAATAAAAGAAAATTTACTTGCTTAATAAGAGGTAGTTTCTTAAGAAAAGGTAGGTTTTTAAGGGTATTTTTTTGGAAAGATACTTTTTTTATTAAAATGTACTTCTTTACAAAGAAAAGGTACTTCATATAATAAAAGGTACTTTTTTAATAAAAGCAATTTTTTGAATAAAAGGTACTTTTTGAATAAAATGTACATTTTGTATAAAAGGTACTTTTTTGAATAAAAGTTGCTTTTAAAATAAAAGGTACTTGTAAAATAAAAGGAAGTTGTAAAATAAAAGGTACTTTTTTTTAACAAAAGTTATTTTATGAATAAAAACTACTTTTTGAATAAAAATTACTTTAAAAATAAAAGGTATTTTTTTAATAAAGGATACTTTTTTAAGAAAAGGTTTTTTTAATTAAAAGTACTTCTTTATGAAAATTTGCTTTTGCAATAAAAGGTACTTTTGAACATAAGGTACTTTTTTAATAAAAGATACTTTTTATACCCTATACCACTATGTGGTTTGGGTATAATGACTTTGTGCTGCTGTTTGTAACAACCAAAAATATTTGACCTACACCCATCTTTAATTATACCGATCGAAACAGAATCACTATCTGATTAGATTTAACGATGTCCGTCCGTCCGTCTGAATAAGATAAGATCCAAATTATCCTACAAATCTTAGTCAAATTGGGTTTGTATGTATATATTACATCCATTAATCAGCAGTCCAAAAATGATCCCTATTGGACAACTCTTACTCATAGGCCCCATATAGAGCTGCTTCCCGATCTTCACTTAAATCTATCAAAAAACAAAAATATTGCACAGATGCTTCTCAAATTTTGTTTGTATATATTTTTGCAAAATACAAGAGACTTTACCAAACATGGTCAGGATCGGTCCATTTTTGGGCCTAGTCCCCATATAGATATAGCATCCGATATGAACTTTTTCATATCTGCAGCCGAAAAAATTAATAAAAATCCCACTCAAATTTGGTTTATGCTTATTTTCTATATCCAGTTAGTTGGGCCTGAGAGATAGGGTCTCTAAACGCATGGTATAGGGTATCGTATAGTCGGTCTAGACCGACTATAATTTTCTTAGTTGTTAAATATATGGTACTCTTTTAATAAAATGTACTTTTTAATAAATTTTTTTTTTTAAACGGTACTTTTTTAATAAAAGGTACTTTTTTAAGAAAAGGTATTACTTTAAGGAAATTTATTTTTTTAAGATACTAAAAAGATACTTATTTAAGTAAAAGTACTTCTATTAAGAAAATTTACTATTTTAAAAAAGGTACGTATTTAAGTAAAAATACTTCTTTTAAAAAATGTACTTTTTAAATAAGGTACTTCTCTAATAAAAGGTGATTTTTTATTAAATGGTACTTTTTAATAAAAGGTAATTTTTAACAAAAGGTAATTTTTAATAAAAGGTACTTAATATTTTTTTTTTTTTTTGGAATTAAAGGAACTTTTGTAAGAAAGTTTACTTTTTAAGAAAAGGTAGTTTCTTAACAAAAGATGCTTTTTTTAGTATAATGTACTTTTTAATAACATGACATTTTTTATTAAAGGGTACTTTTTTAAATAAATGGTACTTTTTAATAAAAGACACTTTTTAGCAAAAGGTACTTTTTTGACAAAAGGGACTTTTTTAAAAAGTATGTTTTTGCAACAAAAGGTAGTTTTTAAGGAAAAACGCTTTTTTAATAATATGTAATTTTTAAAGAAAAATTATTTAAATTTTAAGAATTTTAATTTTAATTTTAATTAATTTTAAATTTTAAGAAACGGTTCATTTCTGATATAAAGGTACTATTTCAATATAAGGTACTTTTTGGGAAGCAACACTTTTAATAAAAACCAGTTTTGTAAGAAAATATATTTTTTAGAACGTTCCTTTTTACTGCTCACTTGTTAAAAGCTTTTTTTCCGATAACCTTCTCCAAGTAATTCATTCTACTTTTATCCATTTAAACATTTAATTCTTTTATATAGTAACTTTAAATTTTGTATACAGTATACCAATCAGTTCTTCATGATGTAATATCAGTTATTGACATGTTTTGAAGTTGTTTACATCAACATCGATACATGCTGATACTTTGGAAGTAATAGAAATCAATTATTTTAGAATAACTTTCCTTTTTTTGCTGGGATTTTTTTTTAAATTAATTAATTTGAAAGTTATATGAAAAATATTAAAATTATTAAATTTAAAAAAATCTTTAGCTTGGAAATTTAATCTTTATTTCAAATATATATATTACAATTGAATCAATGACACTAAAGTATAAACTGAAAACAGCCAGAAAGAATAATAATCGTTTAAAATGTATTTGAAAACAAATCTTCAGAATTCAAACGTAATTCCTTTAAAATGTTTAATTTTTAGGCAAAATTTCTTCATCTCAAATCTATTCTATCTATAATTCTAAAAATATATATTATTTTCTTAAGACGGATATTTCAGAATTTTTCAACAAATCACAAAGCAATTCTCTGAAAGTCAACACTGTGGAAACTTAACTTTCACTTAGAAAATGTTAACTGTAATACCTTTTTCATATTTGATACACTCGAAAAAATATTTTAGTTGATCTTATCACAAATGTGTTTACATTTTTGTTTATTAAATTTTTGAATTTGTTTTGTTAGCTTTTTTTTTATTAAAACAAATTAATGTTGCAACACTAACGGATTTTTCTAAACTAAATTTCATTTAATCAGTTGACTAACACATAGAACAAAAAAAATATATACATATATGTAAATATATAATAAAACAACGCTAACACACAAACAACAGAGTTTAAATGACTAAAATACGCAAATATAAACACGCATGAATAGAAAATAAACGCACCACAAAATCAAGTAATAGGTGCATCATCATCAGCATCGTCATCGCCAGGAACGTGATTATTATGAAAATTTTATTGTCATTATTTACGAATTATTAGCGACTGTGTTAACAACAGTGATGATAGGTGGTGGTTAGTGATAGTGATGACAGTAAATGCATGGAGACTAGAGTAGAGTATCCATGTATTTGTTAACAAAATCTATGTGCAATTTAAATTTAATATGTATTAATGATACTTGAATTAATTTATATACACATACACATATATTTGCGGTATGTATGTATGTACATGGACATGCATAAACCGACATAGTTTTGGTTATTTATCTATGCACATTACATAAACACAAAAGCAAAATTTGGTTTGAATTTCAAACCACAAAACACAAACCATTTTGACATAAGCCAAAAAGTCTGCCTATTGAGAAGGCTGGGTTGGGACAGTACAGCGAAATTTGCGTAGCACCATTGATAATTCATTTTTGTGTTAAATAGTCGATAGTAAATTTAACAATTAATATCATAATGCTACAGCATAATGCTCATATAATAAATTTTTTAATTCACTTCCTTCAAAACAAGATGATATTTTTTTTAATATAAATGTACTTTTTTAATAATATGTGCACTTCAAAATAGAGGGTATTTTTTTTATTAAAAGGCACTTTTTTAACAGAAAAGTACTTTTTTAATAAAAAGGATTTTTTTTTTTTTGATAAGAAGGTACTTTTTTTAAAAGGTAATTCTGTAATAACAAGATAATATTTTTATAAAAGAAAAGACACTTATTAAAGTAAATGTACTTTTTAAGAAAAGATACTTTTTTAAGAAAGAGTAACCTTTTTGGGGAAAGTGTAATTTTCAAATAAAAGGTAGTTTTTTAATTAAAGGTACTTTTTTAAGAAAAGGTACTTTTTTAAAATATTTTTTTAAATATACTTTTTTTTAAGGTAGTTAAAATATACTATTTTCAGTAATGACACTTTTTCAGAAAACTTACTTTAAAAAAATTAACTTGTTAAGAGATGATACTAAAGCAGGCATTTTTTATAGGAACTTTTTCAGAAAGGGTATTTTTAAGAATATATAGTTTAAAGAAAATATGCTACTTCGAGAACAGGTACTTTTTCAGCAAATGGAATTTTTTAAGAAAAGATCTCTTTTTCAGAAAAAGCTAATTTTTTTGATTATTTAATTTTTCAGGAAAACTTCCTGTTTTTAAAATAGGTATGTTTTTAAAAAGGCACTTTTTAAGGAAAAGTTCTTATAAATGTATTTTTTTTAAGGAAAAAGGCATATTTTTTTGTAAATCTACTTTTAAGAGTTAATTTTTATAAGCAGCACTTTTATAAAAGGTGTAGTTCATATAAAAGGGCTTTTTTAAAAGTTTTTTAATTGTACAGTCTTTAACGGGTAATTTTTTGAAAATGTGCTATTTTTAAGATCTTTTTTCTAAAACATAATTTTTTAAAGGTACTATTTTAAAATGTATATTTTAATAGATACTTTTTTAAAGATATTTTTTTAAACGGAACTTTTTTAAAGGTACTTTTTCAATATTAACTTTTAATACCATATACCACTATGTGGTCAGGGTGCTTATGTTTGTAACTACCAAAAATATTTGGCCTATACCCATCTTTTGTTCTATCGATCGAGTCATAATCACTTTCCGAGTCGATTTAGTGATTTCCGTCCGTTCTTCAGGTTGTAAATATGAATATATTTTGATGAAACTTAGTATATAAGCTTCTATCGGCCATAGGATAAACGCTATTGAAATTAGTGAAAATCGGTTCATGTTCAGACCTAGGTATATATATAGGACAATATATAGGACAATTCTTAGTCCCAATATGAAGCTGATTCCCGATACTCACTAAAATCTATAAAAAAAAAACATAAATATTGTACAGATTTTTCTGAAATTTGGTTTGTATATGTCAGGGGTGGGCACGTAAATGGATTGTTGGGCCAAATTTGGAATTTCACCTACTAACGGTGGGCCGCACTAGTTTCTTTCTGTACAAATATTCTTTTTCAAACAAAAAAGCAAAAAAAAAAAACAATTTTTAAACAAACATAAAATTTTTAAACACGACTTAAAATATAACTGAACTCGAACCTGTTTATTGTACATGTTGTGTTTTTTCTTACTACACGAGCCACAACACGACTTAAAATATAACTGAACTCGAACCTGTTTATTGTACATGTTCTGTGTTTTTTTTCATTACACGTACCAGAACATGAACTTCAAATAAAGCAACACTCAAAAATGTGTGCTTTATGTGTGATTGAAACAAAAAGTATGTGATACAAAAATGTTCGTGTAAATAACGAAATATTAAAACGAACACAGTCGTGGTTGTGTTGGGCACCGTAGAAAATTTAGAAACGCACATAATTGATATGAAAATAAAGATATGTGTTGGCTGCTTTTGAACAGAACATTGTGTGTTTCGTGTGTGTATTTTCTGAACCTTGTTGTAAACTCAGATTAAGCGATTTAAAATGGTTCATTGTGTCAGGAAAAAACATTAAATCTGAAATCCAAATTTCATTCTCCAGATCTGGATATATTTTTCCTTTTTCTTTTATGAACAACTTTATTGTGGATAGCCATCGCACTATGGACCGAATGGTGACATTGCTTGATAACTCATTGTTTTCCTCAACTTCTTGTAACTCCATAATAAAAATTTTAAACTAACGATGACTTTTAGCGTTTGTTCTGATAAAATTTACAATTTCTACCACAACTTTCCAAATGTTTTCATATTTAAAAAAATTTTGAAACAAGATGCTCCCGATGAATAATACAGTGAATTGGTAGATAATGTGGGATATCTGGATCTTTATTTAAAAGACCAATCAAACCTTGATTTTTACCCACGATTGCAGGTGCTCCATCTGTGGCAACACTAATAAGTTTATCTCGTGGCAATTCAAATTTGTTAATTACTTTGAAAAGCGCATTTTTTACATCAATGCCTCGCGTTGTTTCAGAAAGAGCTACAAGGTCTAACATTTCTTCAGTGATATTAAATTCAACTGATACAGACCTAACGAAGATCGCCAATTGAGGAACGTCGCTAACATCTGTGGATTCATCAAGAGCTAAACTAAATGCTGCAGAATTTTTTAGATCGTTTTTTAAACTTGTTTCAATAAAAGTGCTGATATCTCGGTTCTGCGCCGTGGTAAAGAAAGCTGATCTATCGCTTTATGCAGCTTTTTGTTATCAGGGTCGAGAATGCTCTTCTTCATAGTGTGATTTCTTAACTCTGCTTCCCCATAAGGACGTTTATCACGGGCAATATCCCTAGCTATTATGTAAATTGCTCTAAGTGATCTGCGATTTCCATGGCTAAAAGACGAAATAATGTTCTGTTCTTTTTCAATATTTGACTGCAATGCCTTCAGTTTAGTCTCTCTAAGATTAGTATTAAGGGGATAATCTTTGGCAAATTGTGAATGAAATTTTTCAATGTGTCTACTTAAATTGTAAAGTTTGTTATGTGGTACAGTAATTTTGCAAATGAGGCACATAGGTATGCCCTTGTTTTCAACAATTCCGAATTTGTGTGTCTATTCGGACTGGAATTTTCTGTTTTCATCACCTATCTTGCGTTTTTTATTGCTCGTTCATGCCATTTTAATTCCTTAGACGTAAAAAGCGGGACCGAAATATGTTGAGTATTACCAGTTAATTTCAATAAAATGAACATGAGATATAATTAAAAAATCGTCCAATATGCCAATTTTAGTTTTTAAATTTTTTAAACAAAATTTTAAAATTCAATTGAATTTTTAGTGCTTTTTAAAATTTTTGACGCGAAAATTTTTCGAGTTAGTGCTTAGTGCTTTTTTTAACATCAGTGACACCAAATTCTTAATTGCTGTTAGCATCACAAGTCGAATCTAATTTTGAAATTTTGTCCAGTATTGAAAATGGAAGGCAAATAATCCACCTGATGAAATGTCAAAATTATGAATCCACAATTGAATTTTGGAATGAAGTGAAATCACATAAGGATGCCACTGATTTAAATCCATTTGAAGCTGTAGCTAATCTCGATATTAAACTTTTGTCGCTTTCTTATTTAAACGCTAAAGTTGAGAGGGGTTTTAGCGACGTTTGCATTTCAAATCATGAGTGTGTTCTGCAAACATACAATTTTTAAAATGCATTTTTTTTTGTACATGCTACATTGTTTCTAATAGAAAAAATGAAGCATGCTAACAGACGTTACATTCAAATAATTTGTATTATTTTTGTGGCCCTATTGAAAATTTATACTCGTATTAATGCTATTTTTGAACAATACTTTGAAATTTTGGTATTAATGTTTTGATTTTTTTTTTTTTTTTTTTTGAATTAAATCTAAATTAATATCTAATTAGTTGGACCTAAGAGATAGGGCCTCTAAACGCATGGTATAGGGTATCGTAATTTTCTTGTTTTAAAATGAACTTTTTTAAAAAATACTTTATTTAAAAGTTACTTTTTTTAAAAGGAACTTTTCAGAAGGTACTTTTGCTACAAGGTACTTTTTAGTAAAAAAGTACTTTTTTACAGAGGTTATTTTTTTTTTAATAAAAAGTACTTTTTTAATAGTAGATATACACTTTTTTTTACATGTATCCATTTTTTTAGTAAGAACTTTTTAAAAAAGTTTTCTTTTTAATTGCATTTAAAAAAATGTTTTCATAAAGGTACTTTTTCAAAAAAGGGAGTTTGTAAAGAAAATATATTTTTTCTGCAATGGGACTTTTTAAAAAAACACACTTTAAAGGTAAGATAATATACTTTTTACAGAGGTTATTTTTTTCAAATGAAAAGGTACTTTTTAATAAAATATATTTCAAAGATACTTTTTTAAGAAAAGGTACTTTTCTGAAAAAGGCACTTCTTTAAGAAACTTTTTTTTTTAAGACAAAATCCTTTTTTTTCTTAAAGGTACATTTAACAAAGGCATTTTTTAAAGAAAAGGTTCTCTACAATATACTTTTGAAGAAACGAAACGTTTTTAGGGGGTACTTTTTAAAGTGTTGTTTTTTTTTTAATACAAGGTACAAGGTACTTTTTTAAAAGGTACATTTTGAAAAAGGAAGTTTTGGTCAAAAGTGCTTTTTTGAAGTTCTTTTTTTCCAAGGTTCTTTTTTTAAAAAGGTAGTTCTTTAAAAGGTACTTTTTTAAAAGGTACATTTGTAATAGATATTCTTTAAGGTTCTTTTTCAACAAGAACTTAAAAAAATAACTTTTTCAAAGGTATTTTTTAAGTGTACTTTTTTTAAAAGATTTTATTTAAAAGATACTTTTTTAAAAATGAACCGTTTAAAAATATTTGCTGTTGAAAAAAAGGTACTTTCTAAAAACTATGTACTTTTTTAAGATTTTTATTTGGCACTAAATATATAAGATTGTAATATTACTTTTAGGTTGCAATAAATTCGGCTAGAAATGGATGGCAGCGTAGCCTTTTTGAGATAATGTTATACTTTTTTTTAAATATTTTTTTATAAGGTAAAATCCGAGTGAAATTCGCCTGGCCAATCGATGAACCCTCTTAAATTACAGAGTGCCTTAATGCTAATTTTTATTTGCTCAAATTATCGTTTTTATTGTCATATTCAAAATTTTGGCAACAGTGGTTCAATAAATATTAAACACTCACACCACAAATTCAGCAAATGCACTGAAGTTAGATTTTTGAACATTTTTTTTATACACAAGTACATATGACTACACTCACTTGTTGTTGGTGTCCATCGTTGAATAGAATTTTTTATTGCTTGTCAAAATAAAGCTAGTTGTTGTTGCTGATGTTGGTGCAAATTTATTTTTTCCATTAGACGAAACTTAAAAAAATTTAGCTTTTTTGTGTGAAACCATAATGATGACTAAAAGTAAATTGAAAAAATTTCTACATATTAAGTTGCATATGGTTTTGTATTTATGTATGTGCAACGTTGTTTTTTTACCCAACAACAAACAAAATTATTTAAAAAAAATAAAAAAACCGAAATTATATTTATTATTTTTTTAGTGGAATGTATGTGTTGCAGTTGACAACGCATTATCGTAACTGTGCAACATTTTGTTGCATAAACAATAAAAAGGTATTAATATGTAGCCCTACATACAACCCAAACTTTGCTAGATATCCCAACATCATAGTCGAAATTTTTGATGTCATGTTTTTGCAACAAGCCACCTCATCATCATCGTCATTGCCGTCAACTGGTTGCAGTAGCAACGATTTTTTGCTGCTAATTATCAACAAATGAAATTATTTTAAAATGTGTTTGGTTTTGGTTTAAATTCTGTTGCAAAAAATGTATTGTTTCGTGTTGTTGAACTCGTCCCGTGTTTTCTGTTTTTGTTGTTCATAATTATATTCTGTTCTAAAAGTACCCTACAGTCCAATAAGACTCATTGGCACCCTCAACTAAGGTGCGAAAATCTTAACTTTTCAACTATTTAGCTGATAAAAACAAATTTTTTGTTTTCGAAATTTCAGTTGATTACACTAGGCAACAAAAATTTAAAAAATTATAAATAAAGACTCAGACGAAAGCTCAAAATAGCCATTTCTCAAAGATTGTTTGTGCTATATTTCGAAAACTGGAGCCGATAAACAGAAAAGGTTACCAGATTTGAAAATATATATCATAATCTGGATGTTAGGGCATCTTTGGTCCATATCATAGAGGGCATTTGACTGAACATGCACCGATTTTCAATATAAGCTACAGCGATCGTTATATGTGTGATAAAAACTTATATACCACATTAATTAAATTATAATGATGAAATAATTTTGAAAAACGCTATTAAACAAAAATCAAAAACGCAAAATTATTGTAATTTTTCATAACTGGTTATAACTTGAAAGCTTGTCAATAAATTTTCATCTAAGATATCTTGTTTACTTTGCAATATGCAGGCTGTGCACGAGAAACGGAAAAAATGTTCAATTATTAGAGTAGAAAAACTATTAAGAGATCAAGGAGAAATACATTTTTAAATCAGCCGGCGTTAATATATTCAAAGTCTAAGTAAGGAATCATACTTTGCAATGTTTTTGGAGCTTAAAATCTATCAATAACATGAGAGATAAAGAATAATGTGGCTAAAGTTTAAAAGCAAAGCTTACCGAAGCTAGTGAAACAATATTTTATTAACTTTTCTCAAGCTTAGAATCTGACAAATATTAAAGATTAACCTTTAAACGTATATAATAGGAAATATATTTTAAATGTTTACAATATATATCCTGAATTTATCAAAACATAATAAATTGTATGAAAAATAAGTAAGAGTGTTAAATTCGGCTGTGCCGAATCTTTGATACCCTCCACCTCGGTTTGAGTATTGATGATAAATGTAAACAAAATGTTGGAAAAATATGCATGCATTTCCTATATGCATGCGTTTCCGGTTATATGACATAACTTCTCGTTTAATTTAGTTTTTGCTAATTAAATAGCTCGCCCTAACCTCCATTGCAAAGGTAATGGTTGTGTAGGGTGGCTATATGCATTAAATCGTGCTTTTTTTGGCTTTTAACTGGCCAAATATTTCTTCATTGCGGCCATATAGGTCGGATGGAGTAACAAAATAATAACCGAAAAAAGCTCTCTCAACTTTTTTTTCAAAAAAATATTGCCATATTTGGAAAACATAGAAAATAAATTTATAATAATAAATAATTAAATTAGGGATGCCAAACGCAAAAAACCAAATATCGCAAAAATTTTAAATAAAATAATTAATCGCAATCAGATATTTTGTAGGTAAAGCAGAATAATAATTCTATATAACTATGTAGAACTGTTTTGAAAGCAAAAAACTCTTTGATAACTCGGTAACTCTATTTTGTAAAGACAACAAAAAGTTAATATGCCAAACTTATGTTCATATTTGTAAAAGAATAATGAAAAAACGTATGAAATAAAAGACCAGCCCGTGTATACTCTTAACATTGTTATGTATAATATCTATTTCAAAATATTGACATTCATGCTAAAATAGAAATAACTATGTATTGCAAAGCTAATTAGAACAAAAATTGTGGCGCCATCTACTGTGGCATAGTCACGCTGAGCAAAATGAAGTGACACTCTGTTAATGCAAAAGCAATGTATTTTCCCCACAACAAAATATTGCAGAAATTTATGTAACTAAAATAATATACCGATTTATTTCTAACATGCAGTTATTATGGATATACATATACAGAATATATGTCTATTATTTGTATTATTTAATATGTGTATGTATGTATATGTAAATATTACACACAAAAAATACAACATCAAACGTTATTTTTGTGTTTTTCTCTTAAAATAAATTAATATATAAAATTTTTTTTTTGCTAAATTTACATTGTTTTTTTTATTAACAACTAGATACATATTTTAGCATTATTTGCTTTAGATGCTGGTGAATTTTCACTCCCTTTATATTAACTCGTAGTGTTTGCTTGTCGAAAAACTTTTGGATCGATTTTCCCGTGACCCAATCGATCTGAAACTTTGCATGCTGGCTCGTGGCAATGACAGAAATGATCTAGTAAATTTTTTTAGTGATGCCAAAACAATGGAAACTTTTAAATTTTTCTACCAGAGTTGATAAAAAAAATTTACAAAGGGTTAGTTTTTATTATATTATTACCACAACGACCACAAAAACAACAAGTCCAGCTATGGCAACAATACAACATTTAGAATAACAACAAGAACAATATAGAAACATCATATTTTTAATTTTTTTTACTTTTTCAGAGATTTCCCTGGACATGTTCCACCGATTTTAATGACTTTTGAAATGGAAATCTTCCCATGAGTTTGCTGAATCATTCTCACTAAAAATGATCGCCTTAGCTATCCTATTGAGGGCGTGATCGTGACAAGAACAACATAGAAAATTATATTTGTTCAAGACTTTTTTTAGTTCTTTATTCAAATCTCGAGCCCTAATTGACCGATTTGGACGATTTCAAATAGCAAACTTCTCAGGATGTCAATGAATCATTTTTTATGTCAACGAGCACCCTAGCTGCCCGATTGATGCCGTCATCGTGATTTCCACAGACGGACAGACGGACAGACGGACATCGCTATATCAACTCCGGTTATTATAAGGATCACAAATATATATATTTTATGGGGTCCAAAATTTTTTTTCTAATTATTACAAACGGAATGACAAATTTATATATACCCTCTGCACACTGGAGTGGAGGGTATAAAAATTTAAGTAAGGAAAATTTCAAATGAATATTTTGTATGGATATTTTTTTCTATAAGTTCAATTTCAGAGTTCTTAAAATAAAAAAAAAATGGTTTTTTATTATTTTTCTTCCATATTGGCGATATTTTTTTATTTATTTCGAGATAACAATAAAAAAGTGCGGTAGTACCAGCCTAAACAAATATAACACATGGCGTGTAATTTAACAAATGCCACAAACACAACGGCCACAACAAAAACTACAATTACAACTATGACACTCAAATTACAAAATTTACCATAAACAATAGCAAGAACAATAAAGAAATATCATAATTACTTCTATTTTTTTTTTTTTTACATTTCCATTGAAATCTCAGCACCTATTTATCCGATTTCGATGATATTAAATAGCAACCTGCTCAGGATGTCAATGAATCATTCTCACTAAAAAACCAGCAACCCAACGGAGCTATTAAAAGCGTAATCGTGATTTCCACAGACGGACAGACGGACATCGCTATAGAAACTCCGCTTGTTACAAACATAAGAAATCTAGATAATTTTATGGGGATCAGAATTTTTTAATTTATTACAAACGGAATGACGAATATACTCCCTGCATGTGCTGTGCAGGGCATAAGAAAAATCCTAAAAAACTTGTCCATAAAAATTGTTTTTTTTTTATTGCGATTTTCGAGTACTACTACTTGGAGTGAAAAGTACGTGGCCTCACATAGAGATGGCATGACAAGTGCCAATTTTTTTCGTTCATTCAGTAGGGTCATTTGTATCAAAATTTCATGACATTTTATTAACTAGAAAAAAGTTAGCTTTATAATAATGATGCTGCTTTTAAAGTTTGAGAAAAATGGATTGCAAACAGTTCCGTGTTTTGATTAAACATTGTTTTTTGGTGGGAAAAAAAGAATGGATTGATAAACATTATGGTCATAGTTAAATGAGACAGTTACCGCAAAAAACGTAAGAAAAGTGCATCAGGTTCTATTGAATGATCGAAAGATTAAAGTTGGTGAGATTGCTGGCATCATAAAGATATCAACAGAGCGAGTTCGGCATATATTACATGATCATTTAAATATGAAAATATATAGTCAGGATCGTTCCATTTTTGGACCTAGTCCCCATATAGATATAGCATCCGATATGAAGTTTTTCATATCTGCAGCCAAAAAAATTAATAAAAATCCCACTCAAATTTGGTTTATGCTTATTTTCTATTTCCAGTTAGTTGGGCCTATGAGATAGGGTCTCTAAACGCATGGTATAGGGTATCATATAGTCGCTCTCGACCGACTATAATTTTCTTACTGGTTTTTTTTTGCCGTCGGATATAAGGAAGTTCATATCGGATATTATATTTATATGGGGAATAGTTCGAAAAATGGACCGATCCTGACCATATTTGGTAAGGTCACTTATTTCTTGCAAGAAATTTTTAGAAAAATCTGTGCAATATTTTTGTTTTTGATAGATTTAAGTGAATATCGGGAATCAAATAATATTGGGGCTGTGACCAAGAATTGTCCTGTAGGGTTTATTTTTGGACAACCGATAAAGCGATACAATAAACATATGCAGACCTAATTTGACCAAGATCTATATGATAATTTGGATATTATGGCAATTGAAGTCGATTTCATAGGGGTCTGAACATGAACCGATTTTTACCAATTTCAATAGCGTTCATCCTATGGCCCATAGAAACTTATACACCAAATTTCATCAAAATACATTCTTATTTGCGACCTGTCGATTGATTACAAGCTTTACATGGACACACAGACGGACGGACGGATATCGTTAAATCGACTCGAGAAAATGATTCTGAGTCGATCGGTATAATAAAAGATGGGTCCAGGTAACAAAGTTATTATACCCAGACCACATAGCGATATAGGGTATTATTAGCAAGAGTGGTAAATTCAGTTATGCCGAATTATACTTTTATACCTTCCACCCGGGTTTTACGTTTACATTAATACCTGAACTTATTCCAATATTAAACAAAATTTGTGAGAAAGTAAACAATTTGATAAATTTACTGCGAAATTATAACAACAAATACACTGAATTTGTAGAATGTTTTAGACGTGTCTCCATATATAAGGCCATATCTTGGCACAATGACGTCTGGAAAAGAGACAAACAATATTATGCAGGTAAATGGTTTATTTTGGCAATGAACATGATTTCAACAGGCAGACGGACGGACGGACGGACGGAAATTCATTTTTCCATGAGTTACAAACGGAATGAAAAATTGATATATACCCTCTGTATGGAGGGTATAAAAAAAGTCGAAAAAATCTAAACAGAAAGAAGGCAAGTATTGTTTATCTCTCACGCAAAGCCTGTATCTCTGCAAAGAAAACCAGATAATTTAGAAAAAAAATCTATGGATAAGTTCCGAAGTTATTCGAAATTATATAAAAGTCACAGTTTCAGAAAAAACACACACTGAATAAAAAACTCGTACATATATGTAAACAAACATAGCTCAGACCAACAAACACACATTTTTATTTTGATATCAATTATGTGTGTTTCTAAATTTTGTACGGTGCCGCACACAATCATGACTGTGCCTCGTTTTAATATTTCGTTATGTACACGAACATGATTCTATCACATATTTTTTATTTCGAACACACATAAACCACACAGGTTCTAGTGTAGCTTTATTTTTAGTTCGTGTTATTGCTCGTGTACTGCTAAAAAAAAAAACAGAACATGTTCTTGAACGCGTACGTCTAAAAACTAAAACATTATCTACTCGCGATCGGAAAAATCTGATGCACCCATTTCAAAACGACAACAATTGTTTTAACCAAATTTAGTAAAAAAAATCGAAAATAATTCATTAGCAGATATATAAAAAAATTAAAATAATAATAATAAAAATAAAAAAAAAATTAATAAAAAATAAAAAAAAATAATAAAAAAAACGAAATTAAGTCATAAATTTCTTTGTTTTCTATTTTATTACTTTCTTTTATTTTTATATTTTTATTATAATCTTTTTATTTTCATTGTCTTATAATTGCTAATTATTTTAGATTTCTTTAATAAATTTGGTTGAAATAATTGTTGTCGTTTTTAAATGGGTGTATCAGATTTTTCCGATCGCGAGTGGATAATGTTTTAGTTTTTAGATGTACGCGTTCAATACATGTTCTGTTTTTTTAGCACTACACGTGCAAGAACACGAACTTAAAATAAAGCTACACTCTAACCTATGTGGTTTATGTATGTGCGAAACAAAAAAAACGTGAGAGAAACATGTTCGTGTACTTAACGAAATATGAAAACGAGACACAGTCATGATTGTGTTCGGGACCGTACAAAATTTAGAAACACACATAATTGATATGGAAATAAAAATATGTATTGGCTGTTTGATGTGTGTATTTTCTGAACATTGATAAAAGTACGAAAATTCGAGTTTTTCTAATTTTTTTTCTTAATTTCAAAATAATTTTGATTAGCACAGATTAGATTTATGATATTTGATATACAAGCTTTTAATGAGCCATATGTGGTAGCTATTGAAATTCACGAAAAGCTATTTTTGTTTAGATCTAGCCTCCATAGGAGCCACTCCTATGGAAGCGAACATATTTTGTTTGTGAGAGTTTATTAGAACCATAAATCATCTCTTCAAAAATAAATAGAAAGGGACTAATTATTGCCATAGTCCCCATTATTAAACAGCCTTGCGATATTCACTTTAATCTATCAAATGACTTACAAGTATAACATATTTTACACAATTTTGGTTTGTATATGGGTTTGGAGCAAATAAACGATCTCCCTTAATATGATCTTGATTGGACTATCTATAGTAAACTAATTGATGGCTTTTAACTCGAGATATAGTCCAAATAGTGAAAATATTTCCGAAAAAAATATAATAAAAATCATAAAAGTAAACTAGTCCATAATATTTATTTATTGCGATTATCGTTTTTGTCAGTCCATAATACTTTAAATTTTTGTTGCCTAGTGCAATAACTAAGTATTTATTTTTGTATTTTCTGAATAACAATTGTAAAGCTGTAACAGGGAAATTCGCCTGAGTGTTGATTAAGTGCAAAAACAACTAGAACCCGAATTGACATTACAAATGTGGTAAATGAGATCAAAATTTAAATAAATTTGATCGAGCGAGTGAACGAAATGTTACAACAGCTCCAATGACAGTCGTACATGGCCGACCATAGTTCTTCAAATATATGATTCGTTTTTCATAATACATAGCAAATATATTACAGCCACCTTATCTTTTACCACCCAGAAAATGGTTAATCAATATGGATATGTTCAAAATGTTTTTTTTTTTGTTGTGGTTTTCCATTAACATTTTTAATTTTGTTCAATTCAATGTTAACTCTGCTGCATTTTTTTTTTTTTTTTTGGAATCAATTACATAATTTTTAAAGGGGTGGTGACAATTGGTCACTTTTTATTGAAGAAGACCAAACAGCAATTGCGTTTTTTGCAATGCTTACACATGCCTTAATGCTATACTCTAGGAATTGTGTCCTAATGAAGATGAAAATTTTAATATTTTTGAAATAATGAAATGACATTATAAGTACATCTTAAATGTTAATATCCTTATTGTTTTTTAAATGTTTTTTTAATAAACCACTAACAACATTTTAATAATATTTTCATCATATTAAAATTTAATATGCATGAACCGCATTTTATAATCTATTGCGGCGTAGGTTTTGTTCAGCAAATTGTAAATGTCAAAAACTTTATTTCAACCTTAACTTTGTTTAGACACGGATTTATAATTTTCGTAAAAGAACAGAGGCGTGGCAAGTGTACCTAGGGTCATGAGAGGTCGCTAATTCTGATCGGTTTTACTTTACTGCGTCAGGATATATTTTATTGACATAAAAATGTTAATAATTGAAAACAGGAAAAAATTTTAAAAACAAAGTTGTTATTTTTTCCTATCAAAATATAGATTAAAAAAAGAAAAACTAATCAGTTTTTTGTTCGGTTTGAGATCGTGTATATATTTTCTTATTATAGAAAAAATAAATTTTTGTAATGTAAGATAAATGTGGAAAAATATTGAAGAGTAAGTAGATGGAGTAACTACTTTCGAATAACACGACTTGTTTATCGTCAGTAGTCTTCTGTCTATTACTTTAACACAAAGCCTTTTTTATTTTTACTTAATTTTTGTTTGTTTTTATAATAAATAAAAAATATTTAAAAAATGCATGTCAAATTTTTTGTCATCAAAACATTAATTTTAAAAAAACAAGTAAGAGTATTAAATTCGGCTGTGCCGAATTTTTGATACCCTCCACCCAATATTGGGTACGACTACCACTTTGAAACTATTGTCGATACTGAAACATTAAATCCGAATACCAATTAAATTAATTAATTAAATTAAAGTTAATTGGTTTTCTTTGGCCAATTTTTATTATAAAAATAAATGGTATTTAAAAGGAATTAATTACTATTTGAAGAATTTCATTATTTTTCTTTTACTAGAGTAGAAAAATCCTAAGTACTTCATAGAATACCAATAAAATTAATTATCTAACGCAGCCTGTGTATCATAATAATATAAGTTTGATCCCTATAAGCCTATAAGCCTTAGAAGTCATACGATAATTAAAAAAAAAAATCGAATGTTTCTTGGCTACAAATTATTAATATTAAAAAAAAAGGTAATTTTAAAATAATTTCATTTTAATTTTTCATTTTCCATTTTTCATTTTTAGTTTTTAGTTTTTAATTTTTAGTTTTTAGTTTTTAATTTTTTATTTTTAATTTTTCACTTTTATTTTTAATTTTTAAATTTTATTAATTTTTAGTTTTAAATATTTAATTTAAAATTTTTAATTTTAACGATAAAAAAATATGTGGTAATACTTGCTTAGGCCAATGTGACACGTGCAGTATTAATATACACACAATTGCAATAACTTCAACAATGAGAAGAATTACAACAAATACAACATATCTTAAAAAAAACAACAAACACACTGAAAAATTTTATATTTTCAAGAGTTTTTTCAAAGTTTCATTCAGATCTCGTGACTCCTTTAATCGATTTTGACGATTTTAAATAGCAACTCCTTTTATACAAAAACGAACTGATCGTGATTTCCACAGATAGACGGGCAGATAGATGGTCATCGCTAAATCAACTTCCCTTGTTATAGTGATGAAGAAAATATATGGTTTTGGGGGTCTCCGGAATTTATTTCGATGCGTTACAAACGGAATGGCAAACCTATATATACCCTCTGCCAATTCTATATACTCTTTCGCAGATGACAGCAACATTTGTCATTTATTTTCCTTCAATTGTAGGCCAAGCTTTTTGGAAGTTGGGGACAAAAAATGAACAATGAATGACACACTCAATCAAGACCTGTTAACAATCTCCGAGTGGGGTATGGCTGGTATAGGTATTGAGATAATCGGAAACTCTTGATGAGAATTCAATGTGAGAATGAGAATTCAATGTGATGTTCGTTGGAACGAGCATGTTATTCAAGTGACGAAAGAAGCATTCAAATGTCTTGGTTTTCTAAAACGGTAAAAAAATTACTTAACTCCTGATTCCTAAAATCTATGCCACTTACATCAGTCATCATCTGGCTTTTGTTTGTGCTAGTCGTGCGAGTACGTATCTCTTTACTGCTGTTATCAAATAAAATATCAAAATTCCTAAACGTAGTCGTCGTCTCATAACGAAGGCCCATCGACTTCTTCAAAATTGCCCAAAAATGGGCCCAGATCTTATTTCCAGACCCCACTACAAGTTTTTGATAATGATGAAGAGTCTGAAACTGAAAAATCAGTGTACAAAATAAAAAAAAGCCAATCCATTAAAATTTCTCCTATAAAAGCGTTGACAAAAAATGTTGATGAAATTTTAAAACTATTTAATGATAAAGGTGTTACAAAATATTTCATTAAAAAATGTCTATTGGCTTAAAAATCTTAAGTGAAACTGTTGAAACATTTAATTCAATAGTAATAATTTTGCGTGAAAATAATTGTCAATTTTTTACGCATGATCACAAAAACAATAAACCATTTAAAGTTGTTCTTCGTGGACTTGATGGTGACAGAAGCTCAAGTTAAAAATGAAATTAATTCTCTTGGATTAAAGTGCTTGGAAGTCAAAGTCATAAAAAGAGCATTACAAAATTATGATGATACACTCTATAGTGTTTGTGTTGAAAATGGTTATAAAAATCGGACAATTTTTGGTTCTTTAAATTTCCCTAATATGTTGCCAGCAAGTATTCTATGAGGCCATTCAAAGATTTCATTTATCAGAACCAAGACATTATAAAACTCGCGATTTTTTATATTTTGCAAATAAAACAAGTGAAAGTGTTAAATTCAATTATGCCGAAGCTTTATTACCCTCCACTAGATTTTATAATTTGATGAAGTTAATACTAAATTATTACAACAAACGCACTGAATTTTTAGCATGGCAAACAATATTATCCTACTTTTTTTACCAAGGTAAAATGGTTTATTTCGTGAATGAGCGTGATTTCAACAGACAGACGGCTGAATGGACGTACATACAGACGGATATTGCTTTATCTCCTTGAGTTGTTATAAGGATCTATTTATAATTAATAATAAAAAAAATTTTGATGGATGTTTTAATGAAAAAATATGAGCGGTATTTTTATACCCTCCACTCCAGTGTGCAGAGGGTATATATAAGTTTGTCATTCCGTTTGTAATAATTAGAAAAAAGTTTTTGGACCCCCATAAAATATATATATATTTGTGATCCTTTTAACAACCGGAGTTGATATAGCGATGTCTGTCTGTCCGTCTGTGGAAATCACGATGACGGCATCAATCGGGCAGCTAGGGTGCTCGTTGATATAAAAACTGATTCATTAACATCCTGAAAAGTTTGCTATTTAAAATGGTGCAAATCGGTCCATTAGGGCCCGGGATTTAAATGAAGAACTAAAAAAAGTCTTGAAAAAATATAATTTTCTATGTTGTTCTTGTCACGATCACGCCCTGAATAGTGCAGCTACAGTGATCATTTTTAGTGAAAATCATTCACCAAATTCATGGTGAACAGGTCCAGGGAAATCTCTGAAAAAGTAAAAAAAAAAAATTAAAAATATGTTTCTATATTGTTCTTGTTGTTATTCTAAATGTTGTGTTGTTGTCATAGCTGGACTTGTTGTTTTTGTGGTCGTTCTGGTAATAATATAATAAAAACTAACCCTTTGTACATTTTTTTATTAACTCTGGTAGAATAATTTAAAAGTTTCCATTGTTTTGGCATGACTCTAAAAATTTGTTAGATCATTTCTGTTATTACCACGAGCTTGCCTGCAAAATCTCAGATCGAATGGCTCACGAGAAATTGGTTAAAATCGATCCAAAATTTTTTCGAAAAGCAGACTACGAGTTAATTTAAAGGGAGTGAAAATTCACCAACATCTAAAGCAAATAATGCTAAAATACCTAGTTGTTAATAAAAAAAAAAACAATGTAAATATAGCAAAAAAAAAATTTATGTATGAATTTATTTATAAATTTATATAAACATATTAATAATAATACAAATAATATACATATATTCTATATTATATTCTATATTCTATATATGTATATCCATAACAACTGCATGTTAGAAATAAATCGGTATATTATTTTATTTACATAAAATTCTGCAATATTTTGTTGTGGGGAAAATACATTTCTTTTGCATTAACAGAGTGTCACTTCATTTTGCTCAGCGTGACTATGCCACAGTAGATGGCGCCACAATTTTTGTTTGTTCTAATTAGCTTTTCAATAGTTATTTCTATTTTAACATGAATGTTAATATTTTCAACTAGATATCATACAGAACAATGTTAAGAGTATACATGGGCTGGTCTTTTATTTCATACGTATTTTCATTATTCTTTTACAAATATGGACATAAGTTTGGCATGTTAACTTTTTGTTGTCTTTACAAAATAGAGTTACCGAGTTCATCATTGAGTTTTTTGCTTTCAGAACAGTTCTACATAGTTATATAGAATTATTATTCTGCTTTACCTACAAAATATCTGATTACGATTACATCTAATTTTTAAAAATTGTTTATAATTACTATTCACATAAATACAAAATTGCACTTTTTAAATTTTCCATTCAAATTTAAGAAAATATTAATTCTAAAAACTGGAATTAAAAATTTCCAATTATAAATTAGAAAATATTAATTGAATTTCAGGAAATCATATCAAAACGTCGGAAATAATAATTTTAAATTTAGAGGACATCAATTGCGTCTTTAATATATAAATTTTATTCGTTAAACACAAATGGAAATTCCAAAAAAACACCAAATATGTTTACATTTAAAAAATGTTTACATTTAAAAAAAATATTGGCATTGGCATAATAGCCTTTCAGTAACTTCTTTTAACGATAGTCGAATCGTTAAAAAAAGAAAAGCAAAATTATCAGTACAATTTTTAAACGATATTCGCTATTGTTAAAGTCAGCTGTTGTTGTTATCTAAACGACAAGCATTTTTGTGTTGTTTATTCAATCGATAAAAACTTAAATTTTTAGGTTGAAATGTCGTCATACATAAATAAAAATCATAAAATAGTGAAAATATTTTGCTTTAATTAAAAAACTTTTTTATATAAATAAAAAAATTAAATAGCATATTCAATTCATTATTTCATTTTCAAATAAATAAACAGAAATATTAGTAAAAAAAAATAAAGATATTAAACATAAACATAAAATCATCCTGTCAAACACGAAGTAATTTGTTTTTTTCCATTCTTCTGTGTGTTTTTCGCTTATTTTGACAGAGATGCCACTCATTTACAATTTAAATAAATAGAAAAATAGATTTGTCGACTGTCGTTATATTTTGCGATTGTCGGATCGTCGAAATTTACAGAATCACACTACAGAAAACATTAATTATATTTAAGAATTGCGAACATAAAAATTGTTACATAAATAAACGCAATTTTAAAATGCTATTTTTTATATATAAATTTCCACAATTTTTTTTTTTTGGATGAAAATTTGAAGTTTTTCAGAAAATAAAGAGAACAAAAAATTATTTCATTTAAAATGTTTGGGACATTTGGTTTTTGGCGTTTGGCATCCCTAATTAGAATATTTATTATTATAAATTTATTCTCTATGTTTTCCAAATATGGCAATGTTTTAATAAAAAAATTGAGAGAGTTTTTTTTTTTGGTTATTATTTTGTTACTCCATCCGACCTATATGGCCGCAATGAAGAAATATTTGGCCAGTTAAAAGAAACTATACAGCCATCTCCAATTAGCACGATTTAATGCATATAGCCACCCTACACAACCATTACCTTTGCAATGGAGGTTAGGGCGAGCTATTTAATTAGCAAAAACTAAATTAAACGAGAAGTTATGTCATATAACCGGAAACGCATGCATATAGGTATATATTCTAAATGCATGCCGATCAGCAACCACGATGACCAAAAAGCAAACACCGAAATATATCCGAAATAATAGAAAAGACGAAAACCAACCCAAAGAATTTGCTGAAATAATTTGGTATTAAGTTTAACAAATTGTTTACTTTTTCATTTACATTTATTATCAAAACTCAAACCGAGGTGGAGGGTATCAAAGATTCGGCACAGCCGAATTTAACACTCTTACTTGTTCTTTATTTATTTATTTATTTATTATTTTCAATCAACCAAAAACTGACACGAGCAGCGATGCCAACTTGGTGCTTTTTAACTATCCAAAAAGCAAATTTTTACGGCCCATATGTCTACTAATAGTTAATGGATCTAATTGATTTAATGAACAATGTATTAAAAAATATTTTGAAAAAAAAATTCTTCGATCAATATCATCCTAAAATATTTGTTTCTTATCATTTTTTGAAAATATAAAATGTTTGCATTGCATGTTAGAATATTTAATATTTTATTGTATTAACTTGATTTAATGTAAGTTAAAAAAATTTAAAAAAATATCTACAAGCTAAATTTTTGAAATATTTTGTATTTTACATAGAAAGGGAATATTAAACAATATAAAACAGCATGTTGCAAAAAGTTCGGAATGCTGCAAAACTCTATATTTTCTAAAAATTTACGGAAAATGAATTTAAAAATAGCAAATTAAATTTTTTTTTTTAAATATAATGGCCGATATACATTAATCTTTGAGCCGATATACATAATCGATTGAGTTTGAATCAATTCAGTTTTTCTGTTTTTTTAAATTATTATTTTTTAAATAATTTTTCGGTATTTTCAGTTTTTCTACGGAGGTGGGGCGGTGTTCTCCTAAAATCTACTAACACTAAAAAAACCTTTAAAAAGTCACAAAATTATCAATTATTTAAGAAAATTTAAAAAAAGTTAAAGATAACTCTTCTGTTTGTGAGAAGGTCCCTAGGGACCTTTTTGATTTACATTTTAGTCCTATTATTAGAAGAAATCGCTAATAGGTTTTTTGTTTTGTGTTCTTTTTTTGTCAACTGTATTTTTTTCACACGGGAAACCAATCGAAAAGCCAGGGAAGTAACAACTGTATGGAATTTGGGATATCCTACGGAGAAAAAGGAATGGAAAACAGACACTCTAAAAGAGTTCGATGCATTTTTGGCTATCGTTTGGCTGTCTAAATCGATTAATGAACCTGCTAAGGAATTGTGGGGCCCAATTCATGCTCCAATATACACAGGCGCATTATCATATGATCGATTTATGCTCATCAAAAAATTCATTCCATTTGACACCGCTAATACGCGACGGGAGCGATAGTAAAATTGCTTCTATTGACGATGTTTGCCAATTTGGCGGCAGTTTACATCCCGCATGATTCGCTAACCGTGGACGAGCAATTATTCCCATATAGAGGCCGCACACGGTTTAAACAATACATTCCGTCTAAGCCAAAATCATTTTTTCCACTCAAAGAATGATTTACTCTGGGAAGTTTCCTTGTCAAGAGCCTGATGTAAATCAAGGGCAGAATGTTGTGTCAATTAGTGGAAATATATGTGACTACAAGTCACACAATTTATGCTGACAAATTTTTCTCTACGTTGGATGTGTCTCGAACATTTGTGAGGCAGAAAACTGCATTTGGCTTCTACGAAGGCGATGTATCAATATGCTCATATGTTCCAAAAAAGAATAAAGCGGTAATTTTGCCGTCTACAATGCACTACCTGCGATGTAGACACAATTGAAAAAAGGAAGGCTATGGTTATTCTGGATTACAATTCTAATAAATCCGGCGTGGATACAATGGATCAATGGCTTGGCACAAAAAACAGATAAGTGACGTCCATTATTTCAATTGATCACGACAAAATTACAGTCACCAATGGACGTATAAACGAGCTATCCCAGGATTCGAAGCGCATTCAATGTAAATGTAAAATAAAATAATTTTGAAGCACACAAAAGCGAGAAAAAACTAAATATTTGTTGCCTTTGTAGGTAGTAGCAAGACCGGCAGCAGAAGCTGTACCTACTTTTGCGCCTCCATCAAATCGTCCGTCATGCCAGTTGTGTCATGTGGAGTACGGATGTCAGAGTAAAACCAAAGCGTATTGCTGAGCATACAACGTTGCTGTATTTTTGCAATATCTGCACATTCGAACTGGAAAATCAGCAGGAAACATCACAACAGTGATTTATTTCATTTTCTCATGTATTTTAATATTAAATAAAACCGAAATTTTCAAAAAAAATATATTTCTTGTGCCTTTTTATCACTTTATACATATAATCTAAAATTTACAATCAAAACCATCAAAGCAATTTGTTATGATCATTTGCTGCGGACCTTTTCACTATGTTAAGGCCAACGGGAGACTCACTAATATGAGGATTAATATAAAAAAAATCAATTTTTTTAACAAATAAAATAAAATCACAGAGCAAAATGGACCACGCCTTAATAATTAGGAACAAACAATACAGCAATGCTACCTAAGCGCTTTTCGCGCCAGATTTAGCTCCATTTGACGACACAAACAGCGTTTTCTTCTTTCATAAAAATTGGCCGTTTTCCTTTTTAGCTGAAGAATGAAATGAGAAATCATCAATCGTTCTTTAGTAAAGAGACGTATGCAGCTTGTTAAGGAATCTTAGCAGAAAATTTTCATATATTTCTTAAAGAAAAAAAAAGCACAAAAGTACCTTTCAGTGCAACAGTAGCAATCAGCTGTTTTCTGTCAATTATTAAGAATTGTGAAATTGAAATTGAAAACAACCATGTTTGCAACTGAAAAAGCGCCCCGGCAGGTGAGTAGGTAGCGTGCTCGCCTATCATGCGAGGGGTCGTGGGTTCGATTTCCACCAGAGGCTTTGGTCTGTCGCTGCAAAAAAAAAAAAAAATTAACACACTCCCTCTTTCCTCCTTAAACCTATTTTCCTGGATCAACACAATGCGCTGCATCTGTAGGGGGCATCCCCTGAGTGTTGATACAAAAAAAAAAAAAAAAAAAAAAAAAACTGAAAAAGAACTTCTAATTTTTTAAGCTTATTACATTTTGTTTATGCTTACCTCTCCTGTCAAAATTCCGTTCAGAAAGAACGAAAAATTTGATATTCCTGATCGAAGCCTGGGTTGCCTAACTAATTTACGTCAAAAAAAGTAGTAAAAACAATGCTACTTTTTTAAAAAGCTGCAGACTAACAACAGAAATTTTTAGACAGAAAAATTCCTTAAGCATTTCTGAAGCGTATATATATATATGAAGTTTTTGATTCCTTAGCAAGCTGCATGCAGCTCTTTATAGCTGAAAAACTAAGCAAACAAACATCAAGATAAGGAAAAAATATAAAAGGTCTAAAAAAAAGTTTGGTCTGAGAACGCCAAAAACTTCGAAGGTTTTACTATACTGGCCTAGTACTTTCACCCTGTTTTTCTCACCCCCGATACAATGACCTGAAAATGTTCCACAGTGTTATTTAAGAGAAATTAATTTTTAATTTTTTCTTCTTTTTTCTGTTTGTAAAATGTGTCAATAAACTAAAACCACAGGCCAAACTGGACCGCGGAGTCAAAATCAGCGACCTAAGAAACTTCTCTCATCTTTGCTCAGTTGTAGACTAATTATAGACTCCGACTTAAGATCCAATTTAAGTCTATTATGGACTTTAAAAATATTCAAAATTACAACTATGTTCAAACTAATTTTGGAATTTCTGAAAAAAAAATTTTTCGAAAGAATATTTTCTACGCTGCAATTTATTCTATTCTATTTTAGTGACTTAAAAAAGCCTCACTATTCAAACATTCTGAAACCTTTTTATACCCTATACCAGGGGTCGGCAACCTGCGGCTCTTTGGATGTGAATCTGCGGCTCTTTAGATCCATACGCAAATATTATTTATTTTATCAAAACAAAAACACTTAATCATTCTGAATCGATTAACGATTAGGCATCGGTTCTATCTCTCAGCTACTTGTACTCGCTTTTCACCGCACCCCTCCCCCGTTGCACGCGACGTTACTGTTGTCAGTCCGTCGGAAGCTCTCGAATGACGCCGTCCTCGGATGTTTCTATGTAGGTTTTAATTCGCTTTCGAGGCAAGACAATTTAGTGTCTTCACCAGTGCTTTGGCTGTGAGGTATAGTTTGTTGTTTCAAGTAAAGGAATTAGAAGCGAATTATCTTCTCAAAGTTATGTATGTACATTAGGGTGACAGCCATTTTTTTTTTTTTTTTTGGAACTTCAAGACGCGCCGGTCGGATTATTGTGACATTGGATCTAAAACTTAAGTGCGCAAAATTTAAGCCAAATCGGACAATGCTTTCTGGGCGCGCATTGAGTTCAAAGTTCAAAAATGCATTTATATGGGAAAATTATCAAAAAAAAATCATTTTTCACAAAAATTTTGATATTATTAATAGTGTTTCAATTAAACTAATTAAGAAACCGTAATCTAGAGAAAATTATCTTTCTAATAAAACAACAAAGTCTATTATCGGTTGAAAAAGAGCCAAGTTATATCAAGTTCCCCAGGCAATATATATGCGCCGCAGACCACTTGATTAAGAAAATCGAGCTCACGTTTTTAAAGACATTGAAATAATTTACAACAACAACATTTTTGCATTCCCCTGATCCCAAAATGATCTCACGTAAAGTATTTTGCATCTCGTCTATTGTTATGCCGTTCTAAATTAATGCCAAAACGGTACGTATTTTTAAGCACTATTTCAAAATCCCAAATTTTACTTTTTCAAAAATTTTGTTCAAGAAATTTACCGAAATCAACGATTGGACTTCAAGGTCTTATTAGCAAAATATATGTGATTAAAAATGCCAAATATTGTAGGTATCCTGTTCTTAATTTGGCGAGGGCAGCGTTTTTATTTCAGCGGATTTGAAGAAAAATTTGATTTTTCATATTTTTTCAACTTTTAGGCTCCATCTTTTTGGTGTTGTCATATCTCAAATATCTTTTATCAAAATATTATACTACTTGATATAAGTTCTCAATCTTGGAAGTTAAGGTTATATGGAAAGACTATAAAATGTCCCTCTTTAAGGTCAAAGGTCAAATTTAAGGAGATTCATATTTTTTTGAAACAAAATATCGAAATAATATATATTTGTTGAAGGATTTCGATAAAACTTGCTGATAAATTTGAAGCTGCAAACCAGAGGTAATTTTTTCTTTAAATATAACACAATATTTTTAGTTTTACACTCAAAATAGGTGTTAGTAAAAAGATTTTAAATACTTTTCTATCACATTTAACAGTTTATATACTAATTTTTAACATTTTTTTCAACAATTATAAAAATGTGTCACCAAACTTTCTGTAATTTTAGAAGATCTATTCTCATTTAACACAAAAACGTCTTTAAGCGATTTAAAATATCCACTGGTTTCTTTAAAGAAGAACCGCGTATATGGGAATTTAATGAAGAATTTAAAAGAGGAAAAGATTTTGTTAAAAGTTTAAGTGTTGTCAACGATTGTGCTGAAAGAGGGATTAAACTTATCCAGGAATACCATTGTAAAATCACGAAGGATTAGGAGCAAAAGCAACACTTACTAAAAGTAATTTTTGAATTTATTTTGCTTTCTTATTAATTGTACTAATATTTAGTTTTTTTGTAATTTTTCAGGTGGTACAAAGCTACAGAAAACAATATTCCAAACAGTCTTTAACTAGAGATTTTGAGCTATAAAATAATTTTCTAAAATTTATTAAAAATTTTAAATTGTTTTTAAAACTTGTCATAAACTAATGAATTCTCTAATTTTTTAATACTGTGATTTAATATGTATAAATAAAAGTAAAAACCAGCCTTTAAATTAATATAAAAGTTCCTTCAAATAATAAATTTTGTGGGTCATTTTGATCTAGTGGAAACAATAGTGTTAACTTAATTTTTTGGATTTTTTTTATATTCTTCATGTCCAGATTATGTACATGAAGAATATGTTAGTAAGAATTAAATGTCTAAAATGACAATAAAGTCAAAAATTTTGAGTGGGTCAATTGACCCCCTGGTATATTTTGGGTTAATTACAAAAAATATTTTAAATTACATTTCGGCATAGCTGGGCATAACACCTTTATTCGTAAACTAAGTATCTAACATTTGCCAAAATTAAAAGAAAAAAACTAAATGTGCAGACTGCGCTACGAAAAACTCACACACAATAAGAATTCAAAACACACTCAGTTTGCTAGTAAATATCCAGCTGGCGAAGAACGAAAAAAAGCTGTCGACGAGCTCCAAAAACAAAAAAAAGCAATCATGTTCCATGTTAAGTAACAGGACGCAATCTACAAGTAATGTTAATCTGGCAAGCTTCGCGGTATCACTAGAAATTGCAAAAACGGCAGACCATTCACAGATGGTGAGAACTGTTGCGTGATTTAAAAAAAAAACCAGAAATCTTAAAAAAAATCAAAGATTTGCCACTATCCGCTATAAGAGTACAAGATAGAATAGCTAAAATGTCTTCAAATGTAAGATATGGTGGAAGATATTCAACTTTCTTCTGCTTTATCACTTGCTATAGATGAGTCTTGCGACATAAAAGACACGGCAAAAGTTGCCCTATTTGTCAACTATATTTTTTTTTTTTTGTTTTAGTTAACCAACACTCAGGGGATGCCCCCTACAAATGCAGTGCATTGTGTTGATTTCAGCAAAATAGGTTATGGGAAGGAGGAGAGAGGGAGTAGTGTTTGTGGATATTTGACTTAAATTTTATTAGATTATAACTGTCAGGAAAGACCTCTGTGGGGAGTTTATTCCACATGCGGCTAGTTCGATTGATAAACGAATTCTCTCTGTAATGCGTTGTGCGGTCAACTGGACAAAAGACTACAAACGGATGTGATCTACTAGAGAAGCGGGTAGAGTGAACCGAAACTCGGGCACTTGGAATAAGTTCGCTTATCTCAGAAGAACATTTCCCATGGTAATATCTATAGAACAGTGCTACACAACCCACATTCAGACGATGTTTCAATGAATCAATAGAGTTGGATATCCTACTGTCATTGATGAGTGCCTACGCCCTCCTTTGCACACGGTCCAGTAGCTCCAGAATAGACTTTGAAGGTCCTGCCCATATATGGGAGTTGTATTCCATTTTCGGTCTGATGTAAGTGGTATAGATTTTAAGGAGATCAGAAGGTGTGAAGAAATTTTTACACCATTTTAGAAAACCAAGACGCCTGAATGCTTCTTTCGACACTTGAAAGACATGTTCGTTCCAACGAACATCACATTGAATTCTCATGCCTAGAACATCAAGAGTATCCTTTTGCCCCCAATCACCAAAAGGCTTGGCCTACAATTAAAAGAAAATGAATGACAAATTCTGCTGTCACCTGCGAAAGAGTATATAGAATTTAAAGTTTGACCAAGAAGGTCGTTCAGAAAGATAAGGAATAGAGAAGGAGAAAGAACGGAACCTTGGGGTACCTCTGAATTAAGCTGAAAATCATTAGATGAGACCCCGTCAATAACAACACGTATTGTTCGGTGTCTAAGAAAACTCGATATAAATCGAGAGAAGTCATTACCGACCCCAAATACACTTTGATATCAATGCACCGTGTCACACACAATCGAATGCCTTGGAAATATCCAGAGCAACCACTTTACTTTCGCCAAAAGAAGAACTTCTAGTATTACTACCGCTTTCAGGACAAACTAGAGAGGAAGATATAGCGAATGCAGTGCAAAAATGCCTTGAAGACAACAAAAACGATTTAAATAAAATCGTTTCAATAGCAACTGATGGAGCCAGCAGTATAACAGGAAAAAATAAAGGGGCAACAACGATTCTTCAGAGTAAAATAAACCATGAAATTCTTACGTTTCAATACATAATACACCAAGAAGCGCTTTCTGCCAAAATATTTCCGACCGAAATAGTTGGGGTCATGAACTTGGTAATCAAGATTGTTCACAGCATCTTGTCAAAAGCACTCTTCCATCGTCAGTTTTAAGAATTCAGTATTCCGACCTCTTTCTTCACAATAAAGTGCGATGGCTTTCCAAACTTAAGGTGTTGAAACGTTTTGCTTTGTGCTTGAATGAAATAAATACATTCCCAAATGAAAAAGGCATTAATCACCCTAATTAGAGAACCACAAATAGTTGCAAAAATTTTAATTTATGGTGGATATCACAGCGAAATTAAATGAGCTAAATCTAAAACAGCAAGGAAATGGAAACCCATTTCATGTTTTGGTAGAATAATTGGTTTGTTTTGAAGAAAAATTCTTTTGCAGAACATATTCAGAGCGGTAAATTACTTCATTTTCAATTTCTAAAGCAATATTGCTATAAAACCAATACAACTGTTGACACGAATTACTTCAGCACAGTTATAAAAAAAAATTAAAGATGAATCTGCTGACAGATTTCAGCAATTCAAAACCAACAAAACCACTCTAGCATTCAAAGTAAATCAAAGTCAAAACAAAGAGTAACGAAATCCACATTGAGCCGTTTGGAATTGATACTGGATCTCTAAAAATGCAATTGATCGATTTAGAAAGTAAAGCTTTGTGGAGCGGAAAATTTACAGAATTGAAAAGCAAGTTGGAAGAGTTGAAGGTCCAGAAATGTATGTACGTAACGCAACAAAAGTGGACAGCGTTAAAAGAAATGCCGCGAGTTAAAGCACTTATATTCGACGCATGTCATAGTTTTCCAGATTAATACAGCGAGGTGAAAAAGTTAGTATTTGGAGTTTTGACTATCTTCGGATCGACATTTTCGTGCAAGCAAACGTTCTCTTGGATGAATTGAAAGTAAAGGAAGAAGCCAACTGACAAACGGAAATTTAGAGTCGTGTTTCAAACAACAAGTTATTATCCAAATTTATCCAAACTCTCTAAAACCATGCAAAGCCAACGCTCCCATTGAATTTGTTTGCTCCTTATGTATGAATAATTTTTTTTTTTAATGAATAATTCCCGTAATTTCAACACGTAGATATCTACCCGAGTTATCACCTATTAGGTATCTCTTATCCATTAGGTATCTTGTTCTTGGTAATTTCAACGGTTTTTTTACCTACGTGTTTCTACCCGACTGTTTGAAAAAAAATGTGGCAACACTTGTCTTAAATGTCAAAACAATATTTACAAATTTGAAAAAAAGAATCAGTTAACAAATAAAAAGTTTTAAAAAAATTTTAATTAAAAAAGAAATTCGACGATATGGAAAAACGAGGTACTAAGAGATGTCCAAATTTCACGGAAGCTGAGAAAACCACATTATTGCATTGCGTTTATGAAAATCGTCTGGTTTTAGAAAATAAAAATACCGACGCGAGCTGCAATGCCAAAAGATTGGAAACTTGGTCCAAAAGTGCCAACAATTTTAATGCAACAAGTGGAAGAGCTGCTCGTGATGCTCAAAATCTACGGTCGAAGTATGACGACATGAAGAAAACGTTGAGAAAAAAACTAGGAAATGAAAAAAGGGAATTGTATAAAACTGGCGGAGGTCAAGCCGACATTTCGAAATTTTCGTCGGATGAACAGCTGCTTTTCTCGCTAATTGGACCTTCGTCGTCTGGTCTAATGGATCGGGATGGCGGTGACATGGACTCAGCTACAAATGTAAGTTGCGTGTAAGATATATTTTTGTTATTACTAATAAAACAATGTTTTTAGTTGGAGGTTTTGGATGACAACACCGAAGAAGTTTTTTTTGGAGATAGAAACTCTTGATACAGAAGCAACAGTATGTTTTCGTCCAAGTAATGCGACCGAAATTTTGCAGCGCCCAATACTCAATTCATTAGTTGCCGAAATCTAAAACGATGAAAGTACCGAAGAAATTGTAGGTCTCGCTAACACTTCGTTTAAAGCATACGAAAAATCGAAGAAAAGACACCGCAAAGCAGATGACTACAGACTGGACGATTTGATCGATGAATATAGTGACTTGAAAGAGGACACAAAAACACTTTTAAATGAACAAATCAAATATTATAAGAACAAAGATCAACGTGAAAGTGAGCTTCAGAAAATTAAGATGGAAATAAAGAAAAGTATATTGAAAGAAAAACAGTTGGACGTAGAACTTAAAATGAGATATAATCAAAATTAATATAAAATTTGTCCAACTTTTGGAATCTTTTGATTAAATAAAGGATAATATTTTTTTTTTTTTTATAATGTTCCAAAATAGTTTATTAATGAATTTCTGGTAGTATTGGTATAATCTCTTCTTATGTTGTTATTTTGTGGCACTTCCTGAATACTGGCTTCAAATGCAACCAGTTGTTGAATGTTTTCAAATGGAGGAAGTGGGTCTTTTCTCTCCCGGCATATGTTGTGTAATATTGCGGTCGCAATAATTATATCATGTACTGTTCCGAGATTCATTCTAATACCCATTGAAAGAATAGGAAAACGCCGTTTCCATACCCCAAAGCATCTTTCATTATACAATTTTTCAGCATTTGTCGTGGGATTATCTAGTGGTATCATAAGATAGTTGGATGAAGCGTATCCTGCATACCCTCCATCGCCCAAAATTAACTGTTCAGTACGTGTACCAGATTCAAAAATAAACTTTAGTCTACTGTTGTTAAAAATGGTGCTATCATGAGTTGATCCTGGCCAGCGCGCGACTACGTCCTTAAAACAAAGATTGCCATCACACATTGGTTGCACATTCAGCGAAAAAAATCCCTTCCGACAGCGGAAGAGCTCTGAGAGCTCTCCACCTGAAAATGTTAAGCCTGATAAATAAAAATATTTTAATTTGTAGGAATCTATTTACCAGGTGATTGAATCTTCACATGAGTACAATCCAATGCACCAACACGTCTGGGAAATTTGGCTTATGTCATAAAAGTGCTTGCACATTCAGCGAAAAAAAATCCCTTCCGACAGCGGAAGAGCTCTGAGAGCTCTCCACCTGAAAATGTTAAGCCTGATAAATAAAAATATTTTAATTTGTAGGAATCTATTTTCCAGGTGATTGAATCTTCACATGAGTACAATCCAATGCACCAACACATCTGGGAAATTTGGCTATGTCATAAAAGTGCTTTTGTGTATTTAACACATCTTCGTCAGACAATGGACATTTTATATATGATGAATAAAGCGTCTAATGATTTTACTGGCGGTTGTTTGATGTATACCCCCAAAATCGGCAATCGTAATTTGAAAGCTACCAGAAGCGTAATATCTTAAAGCAATCAGCAGTTGCAAGCTTGGTGAAATATTAGTTTCCCTAAATCATAAATGTTATTTATAATTATTGTTAAAAATATATATGTATGTATCTATATAACCTTTCAACGCGAGCTTCTAACTTGGAACCAATTTTCGTCAAAATCAAGTTAACACTTTCTTTGGAAAGTCGAAACCTTTGCAAAAATTCACAATCGCTCCAAATTGTAAAATGGTCTCTCCTATTTTTGAAATTAAGTCCTGTATATTTCCGTTGCCGCCTTCTCCGTAAAATTCGCAAAATAAGCAATTCAAAACGTTCCGAATTTTTCCAGTTTCAATATATTATATTTTAAATTTACCGACGAGATACACCACGTCAGTCTTTGGTGTAGAGTTACACTGAACTTTACCTATTAGGTACGGTGTATCCTGTCTAGAAATTACGAAAAAAAAATTTACACGGCAGATATCTATACACTGATAGATAACTATTCGTTGAAATTACGGGCATAAATAGATTATTTTTTTTTACCAAACAAAAATTTTGCAGCTTTTTAAAAACTTTGAAATTTTCGAAATTGTAATTTTTGACTCTTCCGACTCAAAAGTTTGCCGAATCCTGCCCTATACCACTATATGTTCAGGGTATAATGATTTTGTGCTGGTGTTTGTTGCTACTAAAAATATTTGACCCAGACCCACCTCTTATTACAGCGATCGATTCAGAATCACTTTAAGAGTTGATTTAGCAATGTCCGTCCGTACGTCTGTCAGTCTGTGTGTCCATGTAAACCTTGTAATCAAACTACAGGTCGCAAATATAAATTTGACTAGATTAGATTTATTGATTTTGGTAAATAAAATACTTAAAATTACCGTAACAAAAAATGTTATCAATGATTAAATCAAAGGAAGACATAACATTACATGTTGTGTGCAAATATGAATATATTTTGATGAAACTTAGTATATAAACTTCTATCGGCCATAGGATAAACGCTATTGAAATTGGTGAAAATCGGTGCATGTTCAGAATGAGTCTCCATGCAAATGAAATCGACTTAAACTGACATAAGATCAAAATTATCATGAAGATATCAGTCAAATTGGGTTTGCGTGAGATTATAACATCTACTAATCAGTGGTCCCTGTGGAACAGATCTTAGTCATAGCTACCATACAAAGCAGCTTCCCAATCTTCCCTTAAACATATCAGAAACAAAAATATTGCACAAATTTTTCTTAAAATTACCAGATGTGGTCAGCATCGGTCCATTTTTCGAACTATTCCCCATATAAATATATCATCCGATAAGAACTTTTTCCTTTCTGCAGGCAAAAAAATTAATACAAATTCCAATCAGATTTGGTTTATTTTCTATACCCAATTAGTTGGACCTAAGATCAATTCTCAAGTCCGTCTACTTCTTTTGTGTTATTATTATTATATTTATTAATCTTTTTCCAAAAAAAAGACTTAGATCTTATATTATTTTATATAGCAAAACAAAAGATCTTAGATTCTGAACGAAAGAAAGAAAAAAAAAATAAATAAATATTATAAAAATCAACACAAAACAAGAATGAGAAACATGTATAATTAAAATTTTATTAATTTTATTTTAATTACAACCTCCAACCATAAAATAAAACTATCCATGGATGTATCGAAGTCATACAATTCTGTTATTAAATGAATTCTATTAAAAAAAAAAACAAATATCAATAAAAAAAATATACATATTAAAAATACATTAATGTGCAAAAATACATAAATAAATGTATGTGCACCATATTTAAATATTAATATGTATAAATTTTTCATTAAAATATAAATTGGATTAAAAACCAAAAAACAACACAAAAAAATTGTTTACATATTTGTTTTTTTATATATTATTTATTTTAACCACATTTGGCGTCTGACAATGGCACTCACAGGACATACAAGTGACATTTCCTAAGGGAGGGCGGAAAATTAAAATAAAAACATAGCCGCATAACTGTACTTTGTACATTCACAAAAATAAAACGCATTTTTTTTTTTAATGTTTTTGTAATACTTTTTTTGAACGGCTGCTGTTGTATGTTTCTGATAGCAGCCAAATAAATTAGACAGAGAAAGAAATAGTTAAAAATATAAAATTAAAAAAAATATATAAATAAATTGCAAATAAAACGCATTTTTTGGTTGAAAATACAGTGGGATTGGCAAAAGATATATTTGGCTTCTAATAAAATAATTGTATGTTTAACCTTGCATTGTGAGTCTGAACTGATCCCAGTTAAATTCTTGATTAAGAGCTATCTACAAAATGCCATAATTTTGACTATTAAAAGAAGTTCAAACGACAAATTTTATTAAACTTTAAGATTTTTGCAATTAAATTGAGAATTAGGAGATCTATTCTAGAGTTCTCTTTTAGACAGTTAAGGCCTTATTAGTGTGAATATAAAATTTTTTATTTTAAGTGAAAAAAGTACCACGAATTATTGTAAACATATGTTGATATTCTTCTAACTGTGGAATTCCGTATGATTAATATTTAATTTTATAAACTTATCACTCATCTATCATAAGCAAGGCGATTTCTTATGGCCGATTTTATGCTTTTAGTTATCAAGCGATTTTACAAAAAAAATTTTTTTAGCTGTTCACCATATTTACAGAGTTGCACCATCTGAAACATTTTTTTGGAGGAAAATTCATTTAAAGTTGCTACTAACAAAATAAAAAACTATCCAATGCTGTGAGTGTGTTTATCAAATTTTGTGTTGAATTGTGAATTGGCTAAATTTGATTAGCATACATTTAGGCTCTTATAAAATTATTTATTAACAAATACAGTTATATATATATTCTGTGTATTCAATAAATATTTATAATGAAATTTAATGAATTTTATTTAAAAATTCACAATTTAATGAATTTTATATATAGATTTAAAAAAATTGAGAGGAAACAAATGAATGAAAAAATAAAATTTCCTAGAATTTGCACTCGAATTTCGAGGGCTGGGCTCCGCTAGTATGTATTAATATAATAACTAGCATTGCATATATTTCAAAGGAGTGTAATCGAAAAAATCTTAATACACATTTTTCCTAATTACTGCTTTCGCACGCATTGTTTCAATGTGATTCTACGAAAAGTTGGTGTAAAAGTTAAAGCCAATGCAGGTTTGCAAACATAATTCAAAAACTTCCAGACAGAAACGCTGCAAAAAATTTAGGCCAAAAACAGAGCACGGAAATTGAAATCATGTTTCATAAAGAAATACTATTGATGCATAAAGGACGACGAAACGTATATACTGGAGGATTTTTCACAGCTTCCAGGTCAACATTTTTATGTTGCTAATGCTCGAGGAAATGTCGAAGATCCAAAAGCAGGCGAAATTTCAAAAACAGTTCCTGGTATGGCAAGCAAAAGAAGCAAGTGATTTGTTGCAATGGACTCTACAAATACCGATATTTATATTAAGGAGTGTTTGCAAAGAAGGCCCTTCATTTTATAAACCACCACAATGCGTCCACATATTTTTGGCCCGATTTAGCATTATGTCACTACGGTAAGAAAGCTCTTGAGTGGTACAGGAACATTAATGTGATTTGTGTACCAAGGGAAGCAAATCCTCCAACCCATCCGGAGCTAGGGCCATAAAAATTACCTTTTTTTAAGTTTTAATATAATTTCAATCAAAACAAAAATTCAAAACTCTAGTTTCAATGGTTTCCTTATTATTGCATTTTATTTATGTTAAGATTTTCTCGATACTTCTTATGTACATTTTTGCTAAAAAGGTACGTTTTTTAAAAAGCATCTTTTCTTAAGAAAGCAACTTTCCTTAAAGTATTTTTTCTTTAAAAATTTAATGTAAAAAATATTTTAAATTAAAAAATACATTTTCTTAAAAAAGATCCTTTAAAATAATAAACATTTTCTTGAAAAAATTTTTTTTCTTAAAAATGGACCTTTTCTGAAAGAAGCTGTTCTTAAAACATATCTTTTTTTAAAAAAATAACTTTTTTTACAAAAGTACCATTTTTTACATAAGTTCATTTTTTACCAAAGTACCTTTTCTTAAAAATTTACATTTTCTGTAAAAGTACCTTTTCTTAAAAAAGTACCTTTTCTTAGAGAAGTAAACTTTCTTAAAAAGGTAACTTTTTTAAAGTATAGTTTCTTAATAAAAGTATATTTTCTGTAAAAAGTTAATTTTCTTCAATAAGTAGCCTTTCTCAAAGAAGACCTTACTATTTCTTAAAGAAATACTTTTTCTTACTTTTTCCCTTTTTTATAAAAATTACTTTGTTTTAAAAAGTGCCTTTATTTTAAAAAAGTACCTTTGTTTCAAAAACCATTGTTATACCCTCCACACGTCAGTGGCAGAGGTATATATAGGTTTGTCATTCCGTTTGTAACGCATCGAAAAACTAATTTCCGACCCAATAAAGTATATATACTCTTGATCCTTATCACAGCTCGAGTCGATATAGCGATGTCTGTCTGTCCGTCTGTCTGTTGAAATCACGCTCAATCACAAAAAAAAGCCATATAACTGGATAAGGCTGCAACAATATCATTTGCCATAATTCCCAGCAGTTTGGTATTGAAAATTGGCTAAATCGGGCATCATCGTGATTAGATACGAGCAAAAATATGTAGATACCTCTAAAAAAAAAAACATAAAACCCTGTGTGTTTGTTATAACAGTTCAGTGGTTGAATATTATAATTGTACAACAACATCAAAAAAAAAATGCCACAAAAAAATTATGCATATACATACATATATTAACAATACCAAGAACACAATAACATAGCTCATGTTAGTAGTATTGCCACATATTTTTTTATCGTTATCACGTTATAATAAAAAAAATCGCCAATATGAAAGAAAAAATTAAAACTAAAAATGAAAAATGGAAAATGAAAAATGGAAAATGAAAATGGAAAATGGAAAATGGAAAATGAAAAACAGAAAATGTAAAATGTAAAATGTAAAATGTAAAATGTAAAATGTAAAATGTAAAATGTAAAATGTAAAATGTAAAATGTAAAATGTAAAATGTCAAATGTAAAATGTAAAATGTAAAATGTAAAATGTAAAATGTAAAATGTAAAATGTAAAATGTCAAATGTAAAATGTAAAATGTAAAATGTAAAATGTAAAATGTAAAATGTAAAATGTAAAATGTAAAATGTAAAATGTAAAATGTAAAATGTAAAATGTAAAATGTAAAATGTAAAATGTAAAATGTAAAATGTAAAATGTAAAATGTAAAATGTAAAATGTAAAATGTAAAATGTAAAATGTAAAATGTAAAATGTAAAATGTAAAATGTAAAATGTAAAATGTAAAATGTAAAATGTAAAATGTAAAATGTAAAATGTAAAATGTAAAATGTAAAATGTAAAATGTAAAATGTAAAATGTAAAATGTAAAATGTAAAATGTAAAATGTAAAATGTAAAATGTAAATTGTAAAATGCAAAATGTAAAATGTAAAATGTAAAATGTAAAATGTAAAATGTAAAATGTAAAATGTAAAATGTAAAATGTAAAATGTAAAATGTAAAATGTAAAATGTAAAATGTAAAATGTAAAATGTAAAATGTAAAATGTAAAATGTAAAATGTAAAATGTAAACTGTAAAATGTAAAATGTAAAATGTAAAATGTAAAATGTAAAATGTAAAATGTAAAATGTAAAATGTAAAATGTAAAATGAAAAATGTAAAATGTAAAATGTAAAATGTAAAATGTAAAATGTAAAATGTAAAATGTAAAATGTAAAATGTAAAATGTAAAATGTAAAATGTAAAATGTAAAATGTAAAATGTAAAATGTAAAATGTAAAATGTAAAATGTAAAATGTAAAATGTAAAATGTAAAATGTAAAATGTAAAATGTAAAATGTAAAATGTAAAATGTAAAATGTAAAATGTAAAATGTAAAATGTAAAATGTAAAATGTAAAATGTAAAATGTAAAATGTAAAATGTAAAATGTAAAATGTAAAATGTAAAATGTAAAATGTAAAATGTAAAATGTAAAATGTAAAATGTAAAATGTAAAATGTAAAATGTAAAATGTAAAATGTAAAATGTAAAATGTAAAATGTAAAATGTAAAATGTAAAATGTAAAATGCAAAATTAAAAATGGAAAATGAAAAATGGAAAATGTAAAATGTAAAATGTAAAATGTAAAATGTAAAATGTAAAATGTAAAATGTAAAATGTAAAATGTAAAATGTAAAATGTAAAATGTAAAATGTAAAATGTAAAATGAAAAATTAAAAATGGAAAATGAAAAAAGAAAATTGAAAATTAAAAAATTAAAAATGGAAAATGAAAAATGGAAAATGGAGAATGGAAAATGAAAAATGGAAAATGAAAAACGGAAAATGAAAAATGGAAAATAGAAAATGAAAAATGGAGAATGGAGAATGGAAAATGAAAATTGAAAAATGAAAATTGAAAAATTAAAAATGGAAAATGAAAATTGAAAATTGAAAATTGAAAAATGGAAAATTGAAAAATGAAAAATGGAAAATGGTAAGTGGAAAATGAAAAACGAGAACTGAAATATGAAAAATGGAAAATGGAAAATGAAAAATGGAGAATGAAAATTACAAAATGGAAAATGGAAAAAGAAAATTGAAAAATGAAAAATGGGAAATGCAAAACGGAAAATGGAGAATGAAATTGAAAAATGAAAAATGAAAATTGAAAAATGAAAAATGACAAACGTAAAATGGCAATTGAAAATTGAAAAATTAAAAGTGAAAAATGGAAAATGAAAAATGGAAAATGAAAAATGGAAAATGAAAAATGCAAAATGGAAAATGAAAATTGAAAATTGAAAAATGAAAAATGGAAAATGAAAATTGAAAATTGAAAAATTAAAAATGGAAAATGGAAAATGAAATATGAAAAATGAAAATTGTAAAATGAAAATTGAAAAATGGAAAATGGAAAATGAAAATTAAAACATGGAAAATGGAAAATGAGAATTGAAAAATGTAAAATTGAAAATTGAAATATGAGGAATGGAAAATGGAAAATGAAAATTGTAAAATTAAAAATGGAAAATGAAAAATGAAAAATGAAAAACGAAAAATGAAAATGAAAAACGGAAATTGAAAAATGAAAAATGGAAAATGAAAAATAAAAAATGAAAAATGGAAAATGAAAACTGAAAAATGAAAAATGAAAATTGGAAAATGGAAAATGAAAAATGAAAATTGAAAAATTAAAAATGGAAATTGGAAAATGAAAAATGGAAAATGGAATATGAAACTTGAAAAATGGAAAATACAAATTGCAAAATGGAAAATTGTAAATGAAAATTGAAAAATGGAAAATGGAAAATGAAAATTGAATATTGAAAATGGAAAATGAAAATTGAAAAACTAAAAATGGAAATTGGAAAATCAAAATTGAAAAATTAATAATGAAAAATGGAAAATGGAAAACACAAAAATTAAAAATTAAATATTAAAAATAAAAAATCAAAAATTAATAATTAAAAATTAAAAACTAAAAATTAAAAATTAAAAATTAAAAATTAAAAATTAAAAATTAAAAATTAAAAATTAAAAATTAAAAATTAAAAATTAAAAATTAAAAATTAAAAATTAAAAATTAAAAATTAAAAATAAAAAATTAAAAATTAAAAATAAAATTTAAAAATTAAAAATTAAAAATAAAAATTAAAAATTAAAAATTAAAAATTAAAAATTAAAAATTAAAAATTAAAAATTAAAAATTAAAAATTAAAAATTAAAAATTAAAAATTAAAAATTAAAAATTAAAAATTAAAAATTAAAAACCAAAAACTAAAAATTAAAAATTAAAGACTCAGGTGGAGGGTATCAAAAAATTTGGCACAGCCGAATTTAACACTCTTTCTTGTTTTTTTTTTTTTTTTTTGTAAAAAATACTTTTTCTTAAAGAAGTATATTTTCTCAAAAAAGTATTTTTTCCTTAAATAAATATATATTTACTTAAAAAAGTACCGTTTCTGAAAAAAACACATTTTCTTAAAATTAAATTTTCTTTAAAAAGTAATTTTTTCCTACAATTTCCAAAATAAATACTTTTTTCTTAAAAAAGGACTTTTGCTTAAAGAAGTATATTATCTTAAAAAGGTTGTTCTTAAAAAATCATTTTTTTTAAGTATTAAATGTATTAAAATAATACCTTTTCTTAAAAAAGCAAATTTTCTTCTAAAATAACTTTTTCTTTAAAAAGTACCTTTGCCTAAAAAAATTCCTCCTTTTAAGAAAGTACGTGCTTTTTAGAAAGTACCTTTTCTTAAGAAAGTATTTTTTCTTAAAAAAGTACCTTTACTTAATTTTTTTCTTTTAAAATTTGTTGTTCTTTTAAAGTTAAAGCGTCGTTAGACCTATTCCAACTTAAGCATCCGTAGTCATATGGGCATCAGTTAATAGGAAATGTTACACTAAACCTCTCCAGAAGATACAGCGCAGCATATGTGCAATACGGACTACATCTACGAGGGCTTTAGAGACTTTCTATCCATACACCCAATCGAGATTAGAATTAAATATGAGGCTGCTCTGGTCATGCTAGGATTAAGGGTAACAAGGAAATATATGACCGGTCTTATGACCAGACACTCAACAATTTTGGACCAAATACCGGAATTTGACACAGTGGATATTAGCCCGCCGAAGTGTCGGGAACGGGAATATTCTACAAAACCTTCTAGGGTCACACTACTATATGGACGGATCTACTGGTAAATACCTCCGTCGTCTGGACCACAATTCTGTCTTTCAGGCTGAATTGGTCGCGATGACGGAATGTATTAGATCTATTGACGCACGGTGAATCCCAAATCCAGGAAAGGTGAACATATTTACAGACAGTCTAACTAGATCAAGGACTATCCTCAAGTGTAAGGAGGAAGTGTCGGGAACGGGAATATTCTACAAAACCTTCTAGGGTCACACAACTATACGGACGGATCTACTGGTAAATACCTCCGGTTTCTGGACCACAACTCTGTCTTTCAGGCTGAATTGGTTGCGATAACGGAATGTATTAGATCTATTGACGCACGGTGAATCCCAAATCCAGGAAACGTGAAAATATTTACAGACAGTCTAACTAGATCAAGGACTATCCTCAAGTGTAAGGAGGAGATTGCAGACTTCTCCAGAAGATGCATTCTTGAAATTTTTTGGATCCCTGGACACAGTGGTATAATGGGAAACGAGATGCCCGACAAACTGGCCAGGAAGGGTTCTGTACCGGAAAGAGTCAATTTCAAGTCCGTCAAATTGAAACTAGCGGAATGGGCGACCAGTGCACATGTATCAATTTGGGAGGAAACTGACGTGGGTAAGGTCACAAAGATAGTATCGGGAGCTCCCAACACTTTGAAAACGAAGGAAATCCTTAATTTGAGTAGAAGATAACTCAATGGGGTAATTGGAATCCTCACTAGACACTCTGAACTTATGGATCGCCTATACCGTATATGACGGGGCGGAATCGGCCACATGTAGAGCTTGCGGTGAGGATGATGAAACTCTAGAACTCTACCTTTGATACTGTCCTTCATTTGCGCGAACAATGGTCAGGCATCTATCCAACGACATATTACCCAGCTTGACGAGTCTTTGGGTGATAAACTGGAAAACCTGAGGAAATTTGCTGATGAAACCGAATTTCTAAGTTAATATAGGGGTGGAAAACCGGACAAAGATGGAGATGTGGAGTAGTTGTGTACTTTCTGCCGACTTTCTGGCTTAAGTTTATATTCGGTTGCAATCGATATGAGCTATGTGTATACATAACCTTTCCTAACCTTTAAAGTTGCCTTTACCATAAAAAGTACCTTTTCATAAAAAAGTATATTTACTTAAAAAAGTACCTTTTCGTAAAAGAGATTTTTCTGAAAAAGAATTTGTGTATAGTTGCTATGGATCTAATGTGATCCGAAAGTTCGCCATTGCGATAATTGACTTGTTAGATTTTTTTTATTGTTTGTCGTCTGCCTTAACAAAAAGCTTTGAAATTAATTAAGCCCACTGTGCCCATTTTCATTCAGAAGGAGGCAGCAAAAAAGTGCGTGTATAATTCAAACAGGATTATGTGTACGTAAAGTGGGCTTTACTTATATAAATGTATGCATGTATGTATACATACGTTTTGTACAGAATCGATGGAAAGCATATAATTTGGCTTTTACTGTTTCCACTTTTCATACGTAAATTCAATTTTATTTTTCTACTATTTTTTATTTTTATTTAAAGGGGAGCACATTTATTTTCAACAATGTGGTGAGGAGGGCGTCATATTAAAGAGTTATGCTGCTGATAATGTTATGTCCAGTCTACAATTTGAATTGAACTGCATTTTGGATGGGTTTTGGTTGGATTTTCATGCATATATGCTTTCAATGCATATTGAAAAAATTCGCAGAAAAAAATATTAATGTATGAAAGATGTGTTTCATGTTTTTGTTCCAATTTTTGTGGTTTACACAATGGACATGCGCCCTTATTTTTGATAACACAGGAGCATTAAAACAAAAATGTATATATTTTTTATTTAAAACTTTATTTTTATTTTTTGACATATAATTTAATATTCACATACATCCACATCAATATGTTTTATATTATTTGCAACCAAGAGACCAGATTGGACAAAAAAAAGCATAATATTAAATATTAATGTTTTGGAAAAAAACAGACATAAAATTATTAGAAAATAACATTAAGAATTTCAGAAAAACTTTATATTTAACTTTTGAACCAAAATTTTTGAGAATTAAAATTTTAAAAAAGTTTAAAAAAATAAAATCAAAATTTTTCCATACAACAATAAATTCTTTAATAAACATAGAGACAGTTGGATTATCTAAATTTGAGTAAGATTTTCATGGTTCAAAAATGGTCCGATCATCACCAATTCAGTAAGATCTATGCCAACTTAACGCTGATCATTTATGGTTAATGCCGTACTTTTATTTAAAGAAAAGATTATTTTTTAAGAAAAAATTGTTTTTTAAGAAAATATTGTTTTTTAAGAAAATATACTTTTTGAAGAAAATGTAATTGTTTAGGAAAAGTCACTTTTTTAAGAAAACGTACTTTTTTAGGAAAATGTAGTCTTTAAAAAAGCCACTTTTTTAAGAAAAAGTACTTTTTTAAAATAGGTCCTTTCTAACGTTCCTTCTTTAAAAATATTTACTTTTTTCAGAAACGGTAGTTTTTCCATAAAAGGTACTTTTTCTATAAAAGGTAGTTATAAAAAAAAGTTACTTTTGAATGGAACTTTTTTTCATAAGGTACTTTTTTAATAAATTTTTAAAAAAAATTTAATTTTTTAAGAAAATAAAAGGTACTTTTCTTTTTACTTTTTAGAAAAAAGGCACAAGTTTTAAAATGGCGCTCTTTAAAGAAAACTATCACATTCCAGCCCCAGAAATTCGAGTGCAAATTCTAGGAAATTTTATTTTTTCATTAAATAAAGACCCTAAAGGTATGCTAATCAATTACAGCCAATTCACAAATCAACACATGAAAACACAAATTCATTTTTATTACAAACACATTAACAAATTTAATAAACACATACATAGCATTGTATAATTTTATGTGTGTTAGTAGCAACTTTAAATGCAGTTTATTCCATTTTATAACAAAATATACTTTTTTAAGGTAATTTTTTAAGAAAAGGTAATTTTTTAACAAAAGATACTATTTTAAGAAAAGCTACTTATTTCAGAAAACTAGAAGAGATAGAGCAAAACGGACGAAATTTCAACACCCTTTAAATGCATACAACCCCTGTAACCATATGTGTATTTCTCAAATATGCCCTCCATAAGTACATTGTGCCCTTCCCAAAAAAAAACGGATAAAGTTTCTCACAATGTTACTTACTGTGTTTTGTTTGTTGCTCTCATGATGTATAAACTTTTCTCTTACCTAAAACTGGCATAAAGATTTACATACCAAAAAAAAATAAGCTGGAAAATGGGTCTCCAAAATATAAAGTGGACCATATCTCGAAAACTGTAAGAGCTAGAGCAAAACGGATGAAATTTCAACACCCCTTAAGTACAGACAACCCCTGTAACCATATTCGTAATTCTCAAATATGCCCTCCCTAAGTACCTAGTGCCCTTCCCTAAAAAAAGGGATAAAATTTCTCATTATGTTACTTGCGTTTTTTGTTTGTTGCTCACTCTCATGATGTTGCTTAAACTTTTCTCTTAAAACTGGCATAAAGTTTGACATACAAGAAAAAATTAAGCTAGAAAATGGGTGTCCAAAATATTAAATGGACCATATCTCGAAAACTAGAAGAGATAGAGCAAAACGGACGAAATTTCAACACCCCTTAACACATACAACCCTTGTAACCATATGTGTGTTTCTCAAATATGCCCTCCCTAAGTACCTTGTGCCCTTCCCTAAAAAAGGGATCAAATTTCTCACTATGTTACTTGCATTTTTTCTTTGTTGCTCACTTTCATGATGTTGCTTAAACGTTTCTCTTAAAACTGGCATAAAATTTGACATACCAAAAAAAAAAAAAAATATAACCTAGAAAATGGGTGTCCAAAATATAAAGCGGACCATATCTCGAAAACTAGAAGAGCTAGACCAAAACGGATGAAATTTCAACACCCCTTAAGTACATACAACCCCTGTAACCATATGTGTATTTCTCAACTTTTCTCTTAAAACTAGCGTACATTTTGACACACAAAAAAAAATAATTAAGCTAGAAAATGGGTGTCCAAAATATAAAGTGGACCATATCTAGAAAACAAGAAGAGATAGAGCAAAACGGACGAAATTTCAAAACCCCTTAAGTGCACACAACCACTGTAACCTTATGTGTACTTCTCAAATATGCCCTCCCTAAGTACCTTGCGCCCTTCCCTAAAAAAAGGGATACAATTGCTCACTATGCTACTTGCGTTTTTTGTTTTTTGCTCACTCTCATGATGTTGCTTAAACTTTTCTCTTAAAACTAGCATACAGTTTGACATACAAAAAAAAAATAAAAAAATTAAGCTAGAAAATGGGTGTCCAAAATATAAAGTGGACCATATCTAGGAAACTAGAAGAGATAGAGCAAAACGGACGAAATTTCAACACCCCTTAAGTGCATACAATCCCTGTAACCATATGTGTACTTCTCAAATATGTCCTCCCTAAGTACCTTGCGCCCTTCCCTAAAAAAGGGATACAATTTCTCACTATGCTACTTGCGTTTTTTGTTTTTTGCTCACTCTCATAATGTTGCTTAAACTTTTCTCTTAAAACTAGCATACAGTTTGACATACAAAAAAAAAAATAAAAAAATTAAGCTAGAAAATGGATGTCCAAAATATAAAGTGGACCATATCTAGGAAACTAGAAGAGATAGAGCAAAACGGACGAAATTTCAACACCCCTTAAGTGCACACAACCCCTGTAACTTTATGTGTACTTCTCAAATATGCCCTCCCTAAGTACTTTGCGCCCTTCCCTGAAAAGGGATAAAATTTCTCACTATGTTAGTTGCGTTTTTTGTTTGTTGCTCATGATGTTGCTTAAACTTTTCTCTTAAAACTGGCATAAAGTTTGATATACCAAAAAGAAAAGAAAAATTAATCTAAAAAATGGGTGTCCAAAATATAAAATGGACCATATCTCGAAAACTAGAAGAGATAGAGCAAAACGGACGAAATTTCAACACCCCTTAAGTACATACAACCCCTGTAACCATATGTGTACTTCTCAAATATGCCCTCCCTAAGTACCTTGCGCCCTTCCCTAAAACAGGGATACAATTTCTCACTATGTTACCTGCGTTTTTTGTTTGTTACTCACTCTCATGATGTTGCTTAAACTTTTCTCTTAAAACTGGCATACAGTTTGACATACAAAAAAAAATAAAAAATTAAGCTAGAAAATGGGTGTCCAAAATATAAAGTGAACCATATCTAGGAAGCTAGAAGAGATAGAGCAAAACGGACGAAATTTCAACACCCCTTAAGTGCATACAACCCTTGTAACCATATGTGTACTTCTCAAATATGCCCTCCCTAAGTACCTTGCGCCCTTCCCTAAAAAAGGGATACAATTTCTCACTATGTTACTTTTGCGTTTTTTGTTTGTTGCTCACTCTCATGATGTTGCTTAAACTTTTCTCTTGAAACTGGCATAAAGTTTGATATACCGAAAAGAAAAGAAAAATTAATCGAGCAATTGGGTGTCCAAAATATAAAATGGACCATATCTCGAAAACTAGAAGAGATAGAGCAAAACGGACGAAATTTCAACACCCCTTAAGTGCAAACAACCCCTGTAACCATATGTGTACTTCTCAAATATGCCCTCCCTAAGTACCTAGTGCCCTTCCCTGAAAAGGGATAAAATTTCTCACTATGTTAGTTGCGTGTTTTGTTTTTTGCTCACTCTCGTGATGTTGCTTAAACTTTTCTCTTAAAACTGGCATAAAGTGCGACACACCAAAAAAAAAAAAAAATTTAAGCTAGAGAATGGGTGCCCAATATATAAAGTGGACCATATCTCGAAAACTAGAAGACATAGAGCAAAACGGACGAAATTTCAACACCCCTTAAGTGCGTACAACCCGTGTAACAATATGTGTACTTCTCAAATATGCCCTCCATAAGTACCTTGTGCCCTCCCTAAAAAAGGAATAAAATTTCTCACTATGTTAATTGCGTTTTTTGTTTTTTGCTCCCTCTCGTGATGTTGCTTAAACTTAAAACTGGCATAAAGTTTGATATACCAAAAAGAAAAGAAAAATTAATCTAGAAAATGGGTGTCCAAAATATAAAATGGACCATATCTCGAAAACTAGATGAGATAGAGCAAAACGGACGAAATTTCAACACCCCTTAAGTGCACACAACCCCTGTAACCATAAGTGTACTTCTCAAATATCCCCTCCCTAAGTACCTTGCGCCCCTCCCTAAAAAAGGGATAAAATTTCTCACTTTGTTAGTTGCGTTTTTTGTTTGTTGCTCATGATGTGTCTTAAACTTTTCTCTTAAAACTGGCATAAAGTTTGATATACCAAAAAGTTTGATATACCAAGAAAAATTAATCTAGAAAATGGGTGTAAAAAATATAAAATGGACCATATCTCGAAAACTAGAAGAGATAGAGCAAAAGGGACGAAATTTCAACACCCCTTAAGTGCACACAACCCCTGTAACCATAAGTGTACTTCTCAAATATGCCCTCCCTAAGTACCTTGCGCCCTTCGCTAAAAAAGGGATAAAATTTCTCACTATGTTAGTTGCGTTTTTTGTTTGTTGCTCATGATGTTTCTTAAACTTTTCTCTTAAAACTGGCATAAAGTTTGATATACCAAAAAGTTTGATATACCAAGAAAAATTAATCTAGAAAATGGGTGTCCAAAATACAAAATGGACCATATCTCGAAAACTAGAAGAGATAGAGCAAAACGGACGAAATCTCAACACCCCTTAAGTACATACAACACCTGTAACTATATGTGTACTTCTCAAATATGCCCTCCCTAAGTACCTTGTGCCCTTCCCTAAAAAAGGAATAAAATTTCTCACTATGTTAGTTGCGTTTTTTGTTTGTTGCTCATGATGTTGCTTAAACTTTTCTCTTAAAACTGGCATAAAGTTTGATATACCAAAAAGAAAAGAAAAATTAATCTAGAAAATGGGTGTCCAAAATATTAAATGGACCATATCTCGAAAACTAGAAGAGATAGAGCAAAACGGACGAAATTTCAACACCCCTTAAGTGCATAGAACTCCTTAAGTGTAACCATATGTGTACTTCTCAAATAAGCCCTCCCTAAGTACCTTGCGCCATTCCCTAAAAAAGGGATACAATTTCTCACTGTTACTTGCGTTTTTTGTTTGTTGCTCACTCTCATGATGTTGCTTAAACTTTTCTCTTAAAACTAACATACAGTTCGACATACAAAAAAAAAAAAAATTAAGCTAGAAAATGGGTGTCCAAAATATAAAGTGGACCATATCTAGAAAACTAGAAGAGTTAGAAAAAACCGACGAAATTTCAACACCCCTTAAGTGCATACAACCCCTGTAACTATAAGTGTACTTCTCAAATATGCCCTCCATAAGTACCTTGTGCCCTTCCCTAAAAAAGGAATAAAATTTCTCACTATGTTGCGTTTTTTGTTTTTTGCTCCCTCTCGTGATGTTGCGTAAACTTAAAACTGGCATAAAGTTTGATATACCAAAAAGAAAAGAAAAATTAATCTAGAAAATGGGTGTCCAAAATATAAAGTGGACCATATCTCGAAAACTAGATGAGATAGAGCAAAACGGACGAAATTTCAACACCCTTTAAGTGCGTACAACCCCTGTAACCATATGTGTACTTCTCAAATATGCCCTCCCTAAGTACCTAGTGCCCTTCCCTGAAAAGTGATAAAATTTCTCACTATGTTAGTTGCGTTTTTTGTTTTTTGCTCACTCTCGTGATGTTGCTTACCAAAAAAAAAATAAAAATAAGCTAGAAAATGGGTGTACAAAATATAAAGTGGACCATATCTCGAAAACTAGAAGAGAGATAGAGCAAAACGGACGAAATTTCAACACCCCTTAAGTACATACAACACCTGTAACCATATGTGTACTTCTGAAATATGCCCTCCCTAAGTACCTTGTGCCCTTCCCTAAAAAAGGGATAAAATTTCTCACTATTTCAGTTGCGTTTTTTGTTTGTTGTTTATGATGTTTCTTAAACTTTTCTCCTAAAACTGGCATAAGGTTTGATATACCAAATAGTTTGATATACCAAGAAAAATTAATCTAGAAAATGGGCGTCCAAAATATAAAATGGACCATATCTCGAAAACTAGAAGAGATAGAGCAAAACGGACGAAATTTCAGCACCCCTTAAGTGCATACAACCTCTCTAACCATATGTGTACTATCTCGAAAACCAGAAGAGATAGAGCAAAACGGACGAAATTTCAACACCCCTTAAGTGCATACAACCCCTGTAACCATATGTGTACTTCTCAAATATGCCCTCCCTAAGTACCTTGCTCCATTCCCTAAAAAAGGGATACAATTTCTCACTGTTGCTTGCGTTTTTTGTTTGTTGCTCACTCTCATGATGTTGCTTAAACTTTTCTCTTAAAACTGGCATAAAGTTTGACATACAAGAAAAAAAAAAAATTAAGCTAGAAAATGGGTGTCCAAAATATAAAGTGGACCATATCTAGAAAACTAGAAGAGTTAGAGCAAAACGGAAGAAATTTCAACACCCCTTAAGTGCATACACCCCTGTAACTATAAGTGTACTTCTTAAATATGCCCTCCATACGTACCTTGTGCCCTTCCCTAAAAAAGGAATAAAATTTCTCACTATGTTAGTTGCGTTTTTTGTTTTTTGCTCCCTCTCGTGATGTTAAACTACAAAATATAAAGTGGACCATATCTCGAAAACTAGAAGAGATAGAGCAAAACGGAAGAAATTTCAACACCCCTTCAGTACATACAACACCTGTAACCATATGTGTACTTCCCAAATATGCCCTCCCTAAGTACCTTGCGCCCTTCCCTAAAAAAGAGATAAAATTTCTCACTATGTTAGTTGCGTTTTTTGTTTGTTGCTCACTCTCATGATGTTGCTTAAACTTTTCTCTTAAAACTGGCATAAAGTTTGATATACCAAAAAGAAAAGAAAAATTAATCTAGAAAATGGGTGCCCAAAATATATAGTGGACCATATCTCGAAAACTAGAAGAGATAGAGCAAAACGGACGAAATTTCAACACCCCTTAAGTGCACACAACCCCTGTAACCATATGTGTACTTCTCAAATATGCCCTCCCTAAGTACCTTGCGCCCTTCCCTAAAACAGGGATACAATTTCTCACTATGTTACTTTTGCGTTTTTTGTTTGTTGCTCAATCTCATGATGTTGCTTAAACTTTTCTCTTAAAACTGGCATAAAGTTTGATATACCAAAAAGAAAAGAAAAATTAATCTAGAAAATGGGTGTCCAAAATATAAAGTGGACCACATCTCGAAAACTAGAAGAGATAGAGCAAAATGGACGAAATTTCAACACCCCTTAAGTAACCATATGTGTATTTCTGTAACAATATGTGTATTTCTCAAATATGCCCTACCTAAGTACCTTGCGCCCTTCCCTAAAAAAGGGATACAATTTCTCACTATGTTAGTTGCGTTTTTTGTTTGTTGCTCACTCTCATGATGTTGCTTAAACTTTTCTCTTAAAACTGGCATAAAGTTTCATATACCAAAAAGAAAAGAAAAATTAATCTAGAAAATGGGTGTCCAAAATATAAAATGGACCATATCTCGAAAAGTAGAAGAGATAGAGCAAAACGGACGAAATTTCAACACCCCTTAAGTGCATACAACTCCTGTAACCATATGTGTACTTCTCAAATATGCCCTCCCTAAGTACCTTGCGCCCTTCCCTAAAAAAGGGATACAATTTCTCACTATGTTACTTGCGTTTTTTGTTTGTTGCTCACTCTCATGATGTTGCTTAAACTTTTCTCTTAAAACTAGCATACAGTTTGACATACAAAAAAAAAATTAAGCTAGAAAATGGGTGTCCAAAATATAAAGTGGACCATATCTAGAAAGCTAGAAGAGTTAGAGCAAAACGGACGAAATTTCAACAGCCCTTAAGTGCATACAACCCCTGTAACCATAAGTGTACTTCTCAAATATGCCCTCCATAAGTACCTAGTGCCCTTCCCTAAAAAAGGAATAAAATTTCTCACTATGTTAGTTGCGTTTTTTGTTTTTTGCTCCCTCTCGTGATGTTGCTTAAACTTAAAACTGGCATAAAGTTTGATATGCCAAAAAGAAAAGAAAAAGTAATCTAGAAAATGGGTGTCCAAAATATAAAATGGACCATATCTCCAAAACTAGAGCAAAAGGGACGAAATTTCAACACCCCTTAAATGCATACAATCCCTGTAACCATATGTGTACTTCTCAAATATGCCCTCCCTAACTACCTTGCGCCCTTCCCTAAAAAAGGGATACAATTTCTCACTATGTTACTTTTGCGTTTTTTGTTTGTTGCTCACTCTCATGATGTTGCTTAAACTTTTCTCTTAAAACTGGCATAAAGTGCGACATACCAAAAAAAAAAAAAAAAAAAATTAAGCAAAATGGACGAAATTTCAACACCCCTTAAGTAACCATATGTGTATTTCTGTAACCATATCTGTATTTCTCAAATATGCCCTCCCTAAGTACCTTGCGCCCTTCCCTAAAAAAGGGATAAAATTTCTCACTATGTTAGTTGCGTTTTTTGTTTGTTGCTCATGATGTTGCTTAAACTTTTCTCTTAAAACTGGCATAAAGTTTGATATACCAAAAAGAAAAGAAAAATTAATCTAGAAAATGGGTGTCCAAAAAATAAAATGGACCATATCTCGAAAACTAGAAGAGATAGAGCAAAACGGACGAAATTTCAACATCCCTTAAATGCACACAACCCCTGGAACCATATGTGTACTTCTCAAATATGCCCTCCCTAAGTACCTTGCGCCCTTCCCTGAAAAAGGGATACAATTTCTCACTATGTTACTTGCGTTTTTTGTTTGTTACTCACTCTCATGATGTTGCTTAAACTTTTCTCTTAAAACTGGCATAAAGTGCGACATACCAAAAAAAAAAAATTAAGCAAAATGGACGAAATTTCAACACCCCTTAAGTAACCATATGTGTATTTCTGTAACCATATGTGTACTTCTCAAATATGCCCTCCCTAAGTACCTTGCTCCATTCCCTAAAAAAGGGATACAATTTCTCACTGTTGCTTGCGTTTTTTGTTTGTTGCTCACTCTCATGATGTTGCTTAAACTTTTCTCTTAAAACTGGCATAAAGTTTGACATACAAGAAAAAAAAAAAATTAAGCTAGAAAATGGGTGCCCAAAATATAAAGTGGACCATATCTCGAAAACTAGAAGAGATAGAGCAAAACGGACGAAATTTCAACACCCCTTAAGTGCATACAACCCCTGTAACCATATGTGTACTTCTCAAATATGCCCTCCCTAAGTACCTTGCGCCCTTCCCTAAAACAGGGATACAATTTCTCACTATGTTACTTTTGCGTTTTTTGTTTGTTGCTCAATCTCATGATGTTGCTTAAACTTTTCTCTTAAAACTGGCATAAAGTTTGATATACCAAAAAGAAAAGAAAAATTAATCTAGAAAATGGGTGCCCAAAATATATAGTGGACCATATCTCGAAAACTAGAAGAGATAGAGCAAAATGGACGAATTTCAACACCCCTTAAGTAACCATATGTGTATTTCTGTAACCATATGTGTACTTCTCAAATATGCCCTCCCTAAGTACCTTGCGCCCTTCCCTAAAAAAGGGATACAATTTCTCACTATGTTACTTGCGTTTTTTGTTTGTTGCTCACTCTCATGATGTTGCTTAAACTTTTCTCTTAAAACTGGCATAAAGTTTGATATACCAAAAAGAAAAGAAAAATTAATCTAGAAAATGGGTGCCCAAAATATATAGTGGACCATATCTCGAAAACTAGAAGAGATAGAGCAAAACGGACGAAATTTCAACACCCCTTAAGTGCATACAACCCTTGTAACCATATGTGTACTTCTCAAATATGCCCTCCCTAAGTACCTTGCGCCCTTCCCTAAAACAGGGATACAATTTCTCACTATGTTACTTGCGTTTTTTGTTTGTTACTCACTCTCATGGCGTTGCTTAAACTTTTCTCTTAAAACTGGCATAAAGTGCGACATACCAAAAAAAAAAAAAATTAAGCTAGAAATTGGGTGCCCAAAATATAAAGTGGACCATATCTCGAAAACTAGAAGAGATAGAGCAAAACGGACGAAATTTCAACACCCCTTAAGTGTATGCAACCCCTGTAACCATATGTGTACTTCTCAAATATGCCCTCTCTAAGTACCTAGTGCCCTTCCCTGAAAAGGGATAAAATTTCTCACTATGTTAGTTGCGTTTTTTGTTTTTTGCTCACTCTCGTGATGTTGCTTAAACTTTTATCTGAAAACTGGCATAAAGTGCGACATACCAAAAAAAAAAAAATAATTAAGCTAGAAAATGGGTGCCCAAAATATAAAGTGGACCATATCTCGAAAACTAGAAGAGATAGAGCAAAACGGACGAAATTTCAACACCCCTTAAGTGCATACAACCCCTGTAACCATATGTGTACTTCTCAAATATGCCCTCCCTAAGTACCTTGCGCCCTTCCCTAAAAAAGGGATACAATTTCTCACTATGTTACTTGCGTTTTTTGTTTGTTGCTCACTCTCATGATGTTGCTTAAACTTTTCTCTTAAAACTGGCATAAAGTTTGATATACCAAAAAGAAAAGAAAAATTAATCTAAATAATGGGTGTCCAAAATATAAAATGGACCATATCTCGAAAACTAGAAGAGATAGAGCAAAACGGACGAAATTTCAACACCCCTTAAGTGCATACAACCCTTGTAACCATATGTGTACTTCTCAAATATGCCCTCCCTAAGTACCTTGCGCCCTTCCCTAAAACAGGGATACAATTTCTCACTATGTTACTTGCGTTTTTTGTTTGTTACTCACTCTCATGGTGTTGCTTAAACTTTTCTCTTAAAACTGGCATAAAGTGCGACATACCAAAAAAAAAAAAAATTAAGCTAGAAATTGGGTGCCCAAAATATAAAGTGGACCATATCTCGAAAACTAGAAGAGATAGAGCAAAACGGACGAAATTTCAACACCCCTTAAGTGCATACAACCCCTGTAACCATATGTGTACTTCTCAAATATGCCCTCCCTAAGTACCTTGCGCCCTTCCCTAAAACAGGGATACAATTTCTCACTATGTTACTTGCGTTTTTTGTTTGTTACTCACTCTCATGATGTTGCTTAAACTTTTCTCTTAAAACTGGCATAAAGTGCGACATACCAAAAAAAAAAAAAAAAAATTAAGCTAGAAAATGGGTGCCCAAAATAGAAAGTGGACCATATCTCGAAAACTAGAAGAGATAGAGCAAAACGGACGAAATTTCAACACCCCTTAAGTGCATAGAACCCCTGTAACCATATGTGTACTTCTCAAATATGCCCTCCCTAAGTACCTTGCGCCCTTCCCTAAAAAAGGGATACAATTTCTCACTATGTTACTTGCGTTTTTGTTTGTTGCTCACTCTCATGATGTTGCTTAAACTTTTCTCTTAAAACTGGCATAAAACTTTTCTCTTAAAACTGGCATAAAGTGCGACATACCAAAAAAAAAAAAAAAAAAATTAAGCTAGAAAATGGGTGCCCAAAATATAAAGTGGACCATATCTCGAAAACTAGAAGAGATAGAGCAAAACGGACGAAATTTCAACACCCCTTAAGTGCATACAACCCCTGTAACCATATGTGTACTTCTCAAATATGCCCTCCCTAAGTACCTAGTGCCCTTCCCTGAAAAGGGATAAAATTTCTCACTATGTTAGTTGCGTTTTTTGTTTTTTGCTCACTCTCGTGATGTTGCTTAAACTTTTATCTGAAAACTGGCATAAAGTGCGACATACCAAAAAAAAAAAAAAAAAATTAAGCTAGAAAATGGGTGCCCAAAATATAAAGTGGACCATATCTCGAAAACTAGAAGAGATAGAGCAAAACGGACGAAATTTCAACACCCCTTAAGTGCGTACAACCCCTGTAACCATATGTGTACTTCTCAAATATGCCCTCCCTAAGTACCTTGCGCCCTTCCCTAAAAAAGGGATACAATTTCTCACTATGTTACTTGCGTTTTTTGTTTGTTGCTCACTCTCATGATGTTGCTTAAACTTTTCTCTTAAAACTGGCATAAAGTGCGACATACCAAAAAAAAAAAAAAAAAATTAAGCTAGAAAATGGGTGCCCAAAATAGAAAGTGGACCATATCTCGAAAACTAGAAGAGATAGAGCAAAACGGACGAAATTTCAACACCCCTTAAGTGCATAGAACCCCTGTAACCATATGTGTACTTCTCAAATATGCCCTCCCTAAGTACCTTGCGCCCTTCCCTAAAAAAGGGATACAATTTCTCACTATGTTACTTGCGTTTTTGTTTGTTGCTCACTCTCATGATGTTGCTTAAACTTTTCTCTTAAAACTGGCATAAAGTTTGATATACCAAAAAGAAAAGAAAAATTAATCTAAATAATGGGTGTCCAAAATATAAAATGGACCATATCTCGAAAACTAGAAGAGATAGAGCAAAACGGACGAAATTTCAACACCCCTTAAGTGCATACAACCCTTGTAACCATATGTGTACTTCTCAAATATGCCCTCCCTAAGTACCTTGCGCCCTTCCCTAAAACAGGGATACAATTTCTCACTATGTTACTTGCGTTTTTTGTTTGTTACTCACTCTCATGGTGTTGCTTAAACTTTTCTCTTAAAACTGGCATAAAGTGCGACATACCAAAAAAAAAAAAAAAAATTAAGCTAGAAAATGGGTGCCCAAAATATAAAGTGGACCATATCTCGAAAACTAGAAGAGATAGAGCAAAACGGACGAAATTTCAACACCCCTTAAGTGCATACAAGCCCTGTAACCATATGTGTACTTCTCAAATATGCCCTCCCTAAGTACCTAGTGCCCTTCCCTGAAAAGGGATAAAATTTCTCACTATGTTAGTTGCGTTTTTTGTTTTTTGCTCACTCTCGTGATGTTGCTTAAACTTTTATCTGAAAACTGGCATAAAGTGCGACATACCAAAAAAAAAAAAAAAAATTAAGCTAGAAAATGGGTGCCCAAAATATAAAGTGGACCATATCTCGAAAACTAGAAGAGATAGAGCAAAACGGACGAAATTTCAACACCCCTTAAGTGCATACAACCCTTGTAACCATATGTGTACTTCTCAAATATGCCCTCCCTAAGTACCTTGCGCCCTTCCCTAAAACAGGGATACAATTTCTCACTATGTTACTTGCGTTTTTTGTTTGTTACTCACTCTCATGGCGTTGCTTAAACTTTTCTCTTAAAACTGGCATAAAGTGCGACATACCAAAAAAAAAAAAAATTAAGCTAGAAATTGGGTGCCCAAAATATAAAGTGGACCATATCTCGAAAACTAGAAGAGATAGAGCAAAACGGACGAAATTTCAACACCCCTTAAGTGCATACAACCCCTGTAACCATATGTGTACTTCTCAAATATGCCCTCTCTAAGTACCTAGTGCCCTTCCCTGAAAAGGGATAAAATTTCTCACTATGTTAGTTGCGTTTTTTGTTTTTTGCTCACTCTCGTGATGTTGCTTAAACTTTTATCTGAAAACTGGCATAAAGTGCGACATACCAAAAAAAAAAAAAAAATTAAGCTAGAAAATGGGTGCCCAAAATATAAAGTGGACCATATCTCGAAAACTAGAAGAGATAGAGCAAAACGGACGAAATTTCAACACCCCTTAAGTGCATACAACCCTTGTAACCATATGTGCCCAAAATATAAAGTGGACCATATCTCGAAAACTAGAAGAGATAGAGCAAAACGGACGAAATTTCAACACCCCTTAAGTGCATACAACCCCTGTAACCATATGTGTACTTCTCAAATATGCCCTCCCTAAGTACCTTGCGCCCTTCCCTGAAAAAGGGATACAATTTCTCACTATGTTACTTGCGTTTTTTGTTTGTTACTCACTCTCATGATGTTGCTTAAACTTTTCTCTTAAAACTGGCATAAAGTGCGACATACCAAAAAAAAAAAAAAAAAAAATTAAGCAAAATGGACGAAATTTCAACACCCCTTAAGTAACCATATGTGTATTTCTGTAACCATATGTGTATTTCTCAAATATGCCCTCCCTAACTACCTTGCGCTCTTCCCTAAAAAAGGGATACAATTTCTCACTATGTTACTTTTGCGTTTTTTGTTTGTTGCTCACTCTCATGATGTTGCTTAAGCTTTTCTCTTAAAACTGGCATAAAGTTTGATATACCAAAAAGAAAAGAAAAATTAATCTAGAAAATGGGTGCCCAAAATATATAGTGGACCATATCTCGAAAACTAGAAGAGATAGAGCAAAACGGACGAAATTTCAACACCCCTTAAGTGCATACAACCCTTGTAACCATATGTGTACTTCTCAAATATGCCCTCCCTAAGTACCTTGCGCCCTTCCCTAAAACAGGGATACAATTTCTCACTATGTTACTTGCGTTTTTTGTTTGTTACTCACTCTCATGGCGTTGCTTAAACTTTTCTCTTAAAACTGGCATAAAGTGCGACATACCAAAAAAAAAAAAAAATTAAGCTAGAAATTGGGTGCCCAAAATATAAAGTGGACCATATCTCGAAAACTAGAAGAGATAGAGCAAAACGGACGAAATTTCAACACCCCTTAAGTGCATACAACCCCTGTAACCATATGTGTACTTCTCAAATATGCCCTCTCTAAGTACCTAGTGCCCTTCCCTGAAAAGGGATAAAATTTCTCACTATGTTAGTTGCGTTTTTTGTTTTTTGCTCACTCTCGTGATGTTGCTTAAACTTTTATCTGAAAACTGGCATAAAGTGCGACATACCAAAAAAAAAAAAATAATTAAGCTAGAAAATGGGTGCCCAAAATATAAAGTGGACCATATCTCGAAAACTAGAAGAGATAGAGCAAAACGGACGAAATTTCAACACCCCTTAAGTGCATACAACCCTTGTAACCATATGTGTACTTCTCAAATATGCCCTCCCTAACTACCTTGCGCCCTTCCCTAAAAAAGGGATACAATTTCTCACTATGTTACTTTTGCGTTTTTTGTTTGTTGCTCACTCTCATGATGTTGCTTAAACTTTTCTCTTAAAACTGGCATAAAGTTTGATATACCAAAAAGAAAAGAAAAATTAATCTAGAAAATGGGTGCCCAAAATATATAGTGGACCATATCTCGAAAACTAGAAGAGATAGAGCAAAACGGACGAAATTTCAACACCCCTTAAGTGCATACAACCCTTGTAACCATATGTGTACTTCTCAAATATGCCCTCCCTAACTACCTTGCGCCCTTCCCTAAAAAAGGGATACAATTTCTCACTATGTTACTTTTGCGTTTTTTGTTTGTTGCTCACTCTCATGATGTTGCTTAAACTTTTCTCTTAAAACTGGCATAAAGTTTGATATACCAAAAAGAAAAGAAAAATTAATCTAAATAATGGGTGTCCAAAATATAAAATGGACCATATCTCGAAAACTAGAAGAGATAGAGCAAAACGGACGAAATTTCAACACCCCTTAAGTGCATACAACCCTTGTAACCATATGTGTACTTCTCAAATATGCCCTCCCTAAGTACCTTGCGCCCTTCCCTAAAACAGGGATACAATTTCTCACTATGTTACTTGCGTTTTTTGTTTGTTACTCACTCTCATGGTGTTGCTTAAACTTTTCTCTTAAAACTGGCATAAAGTGCGACATACCAAAAAAAAAAAAATTAAGCTAGAAATTGGGTGCCCAAAATATAAAGTGGACCATATCTCGAAAACTAGAAGAGATAGAGCAAAACGGACGAAATTTCAACACCCCTTAAGTACATATAACCCCTGTAACCATATGTGTACTTCTCAAATATGCCCTCCCTAAGTACCTTGCGCCCTTCCCTAAAACAGGGATACAATTTCTCACTATGTTACTTGCGTTTTTTGTTTGTTACTCACTCTCATGATGTTGATTAAACTTTTCGCTTAAAACTGGCATAAAGTGCGACATACCAAAAAAAAAAAAAAAAATTAAGCTAGAAAATAGGTGCCCAAAATATAAAGTGGACCATATCTCGAAAACTAGAAGAGATAGAGCAAAACGGACGAAATTTCAACACCCCTTAAGTGCATACAACCCCTGTAACCATATGTGTACTTCTCAAATATGCCCTCCCTAAGTACCTAGTGCCCTTCCCTGAAAAGGGATAAAATTTCTCACTATGTTAGTTGCGTTTTTTGTTTTTTGCTCACTCTCGTGATGTTGCTTAAACTTTTATCTGAAAACTGGCATAAAGTGCGACATACCAAAAAAAAAAAAAAAAATTAAGCTAGAAAATGGGTGCCCAAAATATAAAGTGGACCATATCTCGAAAACTAGAAGAGATAGAGCAAAACGGACGAAATTTCAACACCCCTTAAGTGCATATGTGTACTTCTCAAATATGCCCTCCCTAAGTACCTTGCGCCCTTCCCTGAAAAAGGGATACAATTTCTCACTATGTTACTTGCGTTTTTTGTTTGTTACTCACTCTCATGATGTTGCTTAAACTTTTCTCTTAAAACTGGCATAAAGTGCGACATACCAAAAAAAAAAAAAAAAAAAAAATTAAGCAAAATGGACGAAATTTCAACACCCCTTAAGTAACCATATGTGTATTTCTGTAACCATATGTGTATTTCTCAAATATGCCCTCCCTAACTACCTTGCGCTCTTCCCTAAAAAAGGGATACAATTTCTCACTATGTTACTTTTGCGTTTTTTGTTTGTTGCTCACTCTCATGATGTTGCTTAAGCTTTTCTCTTAAAACTGGCATAAAGTTTGATATACCAAAAAGAAAAGAAAAATTAATCTAGAAAATGGGTGCCCAAAATATATAGTGGACCATATCTCGAAAACTAGAAGAGATAGAGCAAAACGGACGAAATTTCAACACCCCTTAAGTGCACACAACCCCTGTAACCATATGTGTACTTCTCAAATATGCCCTCCCTAAGTACCTTGCGCCCTTCCCTAAAACAGGGATACAATTTCTCACTATGTTACTTGCGTTTTTTGTTTGTTACTCACTCTCATGATGTTGATTAAACTTTTCTCTTAAAACTGGCATAAAGTGCGACATACCAAAAAAAAAAAAAAAAAATTAAGCTAGAAAATGGGTGCCCAAAATATAAAGTGGACCATATCTCGAAAACTAGAAGAGATAGAGCAAAACGGACGAAATTTCAACACCCCTTAAGTGCATATAACCCCTGTAACCATATGTGTACTTCTCAAATATGCCCTCCCTAAGTACCTTGCGCCCTTCCCTGAAAAAGGGATACAATTTCTCACTATGTTACTTGCGTTTTGTGTTTGTTACTCACTCTCATGATGTTGCTTAAACTTTTCTCTTAAAACTGGCATAAAGTTTGATATACCAAAAAGAAAAGAAAAATTAATCTAAATAATGGGTGTCCAAAATATAAAATGGACCATATCTCGAAAACTAGAAGAGATAGAGCAAAACGGACGAAATTTCAACACCCCTTAAGTGCATACAACCCTTGTAACCATATGTGTACTTCTCAAATATGCCCTCCCTAAGTACCTTGCGCCCTTCCCTAAAACAGGGATACAATTTCTCACTATGTTACTTGCGTTTTTTGTTTGTTACTCACTCTCATGGTGTTCTTAAACTTTTCTCTTAAAACTGGCATAAAGTGCGACATACCAAAAAAAAAAAAAATTAAGCTAGAAATTGGGTGCCCAAAATATAAAGTGGACCATATCTCGAAAACTAGAAGAGATAGAGCAAAACGGACGAAATTTCAACACCCCTTAAGTACATATAACCCCTGTAACCATATGTGTACTTCTCAAATATGCCCTCCCTAAGTACCTTGCGCCCTTCCCTAAAACAGGGATACAATTTCTCACTATGTTACTTGCGTTTTTTGTTTGTTACTCACTCTCATGATGTTGATTAAACTTTTCGCTTAAAACTGGCATAAAGTGCGACATACCAAAAAAAAAAAAAAAAATTAAGCTAGAAAATGGGTGCCCAAAATATAAAGTGGACCATATCTCGAAAACTAGAAGAGATAGAGCAAAACGGACGAAATTTCAACACCCCTTAAGTGCATACAACCCCTGTAACCATATGTGTACTTCTCAAATATGCCCTCCCTAAGTACCTAGTGCCCTTCCCTGAAAAGGGATAAAATTTCTCACTATGTTAGTTGCGTTTTTTGTTTTTTGCTCACTCTCGTGATGTTGCTTAAACTTTTATCTGAAAACTGGCATAAAGTGCGACATACCAAAAAAAAAAAAAAAAATTAAGCTAGAAAATCGGTGCCCAAAATATAAAGTGGACCATATCTCGAAAACTAGAAGAGATAGAGCAAAACGGACGAAATTTCAACACCCCTTAAGTGCATACAACCCTTGTAACCATATGTGTACTTCTCAAATATGCCCTCCCTAAGTACCTTGCGCCCTTCCCTAAAACAGGGATACAATTTCTCACTATGTTACTTGCGTTTTTTGTTTGTTACTCACTCTCATGGTGTTGCTTAAACTTTTCTCTTAAAACTGGCATAAAGTGCGACATACCAAAAAAAAAAAAAATTAAGCTAGAAATTGGGTGCCCAAAATATAAAGTGGACCATATCTCGAAAACTAGAAGAGATAGAGCAAAACGGACGAAATTTCAACACCCCTTAAGTGCATGCAACCCCTGTAACCATATGTGTACTTCTCAAATATGCCCTCCCTAAGTACCTTGCGCCCTTCCCTAAAACAGGGATACAATTTCTCACTATGTTACTTGCGTTTTTTGTTTGTTACTCACTCTCATGATGTTGATTAAACTTTTCTCTTAAAACTGGCATAAAGTGCGACATACCAAAAAAAAAAAAAAAAAATTAAGCTAGAAAATGGGTGCCCAAAATATAAAGTGGACCATATCTCGAAAACTAGAAGAGATAGAGCAAAACGGACGAAATTTCAACACCCCTTAAGTGCATACAACCCCTGTAACCATATGTGTACTTCTCAAATATGCCCTCCCTAAGTACCTAGTGCCCTTCCCTGAAAAGGGATAAAATTTCTCACTATGTTAGTTGCGTTTTTTGTTTTTTGCTCACTCTCGTGATGTTGCTTAAACTTTTATCTGAAAACTGGCATAAAGTGCGACATACCAAAAAAAAAAAATAATTAAGCTAGAAAATGGGTGCCCAAAATATAAAGTGGACCATATCTCGAAAACTAGAAGAGATAGAGCAAAACGGACGAAATTTCAACACCCCTTAAGTGCATCAACCCCTGTAACCATATGTGTACTTCTCAAATATGCCCTCCCTAAGTACCTAGTGCCCTTCCCTGAAAAGGGATAAAATTCCTCACTATATTAGTTGCGTTTTTTGTTTTTTGCTCACTCTCGTGATGTTGCTTAAACTTTTCTCTTAAAACTGGCATAAAGTTTGATATACCAAAAAGAAAAGAAAAATTAATCTAGAAAATGGGTGCCCAAAATATATAGTGGACCATATCTCGAAAACTAGAAGAGATAGAGCAAAACGGACGAAATTTCAACACCCCTTAAGTGCACACAACCCCTGTAACCATATGTGTACTTCTCAAATATGCCCTCCCTAAGTACCTAGTGCCCTTCCCTGAAAAGGGATAAAATTCCTCACTATGTTAGTTGCGTTTTTTGTTTTTTGCTCACTCTCGTGATGTTGCTTAAACTTTTATCTGAAAACTGGCATAAAGTGCGACATACCAAAAAAAAAAAAATAATTAAGCTAGAAAATGGGTGCCCAAAATATAAAGTGGACCATATCTCGAAAACTAGAAGAGATAGAGCAAAACGGACGAAATTTCAACACCCCTTAAGTGCATACAACCCCTGTAACCATATGTGTACTTCTCAAATATGCCCTCCCTAAGTACCTTGCGCCCTTCCCTAAAAAAGGGATACAATTTCTCACTATGTTACTTGCGTTTTTGTTTGTTGCTCGCTCTCATGATGTTGCTTAAACTTTTCTCTTAAAACTGGCATAAAGTTTGATATACCAAAAAGAAAAGAAAAATTAATCTAAATAATGGGTGTCCAAAATATAAAATGGACCATATCTCGAAAACTAGAAGAGATAGAGCAAAACGGACGAAATTTCAACACCCCTTAAGTGCATACAACACTTGTAACCATATGTGTACTTCTCAAATATGCCCTCCCTAAGTACCTTGCGCCCTTCCCTAAAACAGGGATACAATTTCTCACTATGTTACTTGCGTTTTTTGTTTGTTACTCACTCTCATGGTGTTGCTTAAACTTTTCTCTTAAAACTGGCATAAAGTGCGACATACCAAAAAAAAAAAAAATTAAGCTAGAAATTGGGTGCCCAAAATATAAAGTGGACCATATCTCGAAAACTAGAAGAGATAGAGCAAAACGGACGAAATTTCAACACCCCTTAAGTACATACAACCCCTGTAACCATATGTGTACTTCTCAAATATGCCCTCCCTAAGTACCTTGCGCCCTTCCCTAAAACAGGGATACAATTTCTCACTATGTTAGTTGCGTTTTTTGTTTTTTGCTCACTCTCGTGATGTTGCTTAAACTTTTATCTGAAAACTGGCATAAAGTGCGACATACCAAAAAAAAAAAAAAAAATTAAGCTAGAAAATGGGTGCCCAAAATATAAAGTGGACCATATCTCGAAAACTAGAAGAGATAGAGCAAAACGGACGAAATTTCAACACCCCTTAAGTGCATACAACCCCTGTAACCATATGTGTACTTCTCAAATATGCCCTCCCTAAGTACCTTGCGCCCTTCCCTAAAACAGGGATACAATTTCTCACTATGTTACTTGCGTTTTTTGTTTGTTACTCACTCTCATGATGTTGCTTAAACTTTTCTCTTAAAACTGGCATAAAGTGCGACATACCAAAAAAAAAAAAAATTAAGCTAGAAAATTGGTGCCCAAAATATAAAGTGGACCATATCTCGAAAACTAGAAGAGATAGAGCAAAACGGACGAAATTTCAACACCCCTTAAGTACATACAACCCCTGTAACCATATGTGTACTTCTCAAATATGCCCTCCCTAAGTACCTTGCGCCCTTCCCTAAAACAGGGATACAATTTCTCACTATGTTACTTGCGTTTTTTGTTTGTTACTCACTCTCATGATGTTGATTAAACTTTTCGCTTAAAACTGGCATAAAGTGCGACATACCAAAAAAAAAAAAAAAATTAAGCTAGAAAATGGGTGCCCAAAATATAAAGTGGACCATATCTCGAAAACTGGAAGAGATAGAGTAAAACGGACGAAATTTCAACACCCCTTAAGTGCATACAACCCCTGTAACCATATGTGTACTTCTCAAATATGCCCTCCCTAAGTACCTAGTGCCCTTCCCTGAAAAGGGATAAAATTTCTCACTATGTTAGTTGCGTTTTTTGTTTTTTGCTCACTCTCGTGATGTTGCTTAAACTTTTATCTGAAAACTGGCATAAAGTGCGACATACCAAAAAAAAAAAAAAAATTAAGCTAGAAAATCGGTGCCCAAAATATAAAGTGGACCATATCTCGAAAACTAGAAGAGATAGAGCAAAACGGACGAAATTTCAACACCCCTTAAGTGCATACAACCCCTGTAACCATATGTGTACTTCTCAAATATGCCCTCCCTAAGTACCTTGCGCCCTTCCCTAAAACAGGGATACAATTTCTCACTATGTTACTTGCGTTTTTTGTTTGTTACGCACTCTCATGATGTTGCTTAAACTTTTCTCTTAAAACTGGCATAAAGTGCGACATACCAAAAAAAAAAAAATTAAGCTAGAAAATTGGTGCCCAAAATATAAAGTGGACCATATCTCGAAAACTAGAAGAGATAGAGCAAAACGGACGAAATTTCAACACCCCTTAAGTGCATACAACCCCTGTAACCATATGTGTACTTCTCAAATATGCCCTCCCTAAGTACCTTGCGCCCTTCCCTAAAACAGGGATACAATTTCTCACTATGTTACTTGCGTTTTTTGTTTGTTACTCACTCTCATGATGTTGCTTAAACTTTTCTCTTAAAACTGGCATAAAGTGCTACATACCAAAAAAAAAAAAAAAAATAAGCTAGAAAATGGGTACCCAAAATATAAAGTGGACCATATCTCGAAAACTAGAAGAGATAGAGCAAAACGGACGAAATTTCAACACCCCTTAAGTGCATACAAGCCCTGTAACCATATGTGTACTTCTCAAATATGCCCTCCCTAAGTACCTTGCGCCCTTCCCTAAAACAGGGATACAATTTCTCACTATGTTACTTTTGCGTTTTTTGTTTGTTGCTCAATCTCATGATGTTGCTTAAACTTTTCTCTTAAAACTGGCATAAAGTTTGATATACCAAAAAGAAAAGAAAAATTAATCTAGAAAATGGGTGCCCAAAATATATAGTGGACCATATCTCGAAAACTAGAAGAGATAGAGCAAAATGGACGAATTTCAACACCCCTTAAGTAACCATATGTGTATTTCTGTAACCATATGTGATTTCTCAAATATGCCCTCCCTAACTACCTTGCGCCCTTCCCTAAAAAAGGGATACAATTTCTCACTATGTTACTTTTGCGTTTTTTGTTTGTTGCTCACTCTCATGATGTTGCTTAAACTTTTCTCTTAAAACTGGCATAAAGTTTGATATACCAAAAAGAAAAGAAAAATTAATCTAGAAAATGGGTGCCCAAAATATATAGTGGACCATATCTCGAAAACTAGAAGAGATAGAGCAAAACGGACGAAATTTCAACACCCCTTAAGTGCACACAACCCCTGTAACCATATGTGTACTTCTCAAATATGCCCTCCCTAAGTACCTAGTGCCCTTCCCTGAAAAGGGATAAAATTTCTCACTATGTTAGTTGCGTTTTTTGTTTTTTGCTCACTCTCGTGATGTTGCTTAAACTTTTATCTGAAAACTGGCATAAAGTGCGACATACCAAAAAAAAAAAAAATAATTAAGCTAGAAAATGGGTGCCCAAAATATAAAGTGGACCATATCTCGAAAACTAGAAGAGATAGAGCAAAACGGACGAAATTTCAACACCCCTTAAGTGCATACAACCCCTGTAACCATATGTGTACTTCTCAAATATGCCCTCCCTATGTACCTTGCGCCCTTCCCTAAAAAAGGGATACAATTTCTCACTATATTACTTGCGTTTTTTGTTTGTTGCTCACTCTCATGATGTTGCTTAAACTTTTCTCTTAAAACTGGCATAAAGTTTGATATACCAAAAAGAAAAGAAAAATTAATCTAAATAATGGGTGTCCAAAATATAAAATGGACCATATCTCGAAAACTAGAAGAGATAGAGCAAAACGGACGAAATTTCAACACCCCTTAAGTGCATACAACCCTTGTAACCATATGTGTACTTCTCAAATATGCCCTCCCTAAGGACCTTGCGCCCTTCCCTAAAACAGGGATACAATTTCTCACTATGTTACTTGCGTTTTTTGTTTGTTACTCACTCTCATGGTGTTGCTTAAACTTTTCTCTTAAAACTGGCATAAAGTGCGACATACCAAAAAAAAAAAAAAATTAAGCTAGAAAATGGGTGCCCAAAATATAAAGTGGACCATATCTCGAAAACTAGAAGAGATAGAGCAAAACGGACGAAATTTCAACACCCCTTAAGTGCATACAACCCCTGTAACCATATGTGTACTTCTCAAATATGCCCTCCCTAAGTACCTTGCGCCCTTCCCTAAAACAGGGATACAATTTCTCACTATGTTACTTGCGTTTTTTGTTTGTTACTCACTCTCATGATGTTGCTTAAACTTTTCTCTTAAAACTGGCATAAAGTGCTACATACCAAAAAAAAAAAAAAAAAAAAATAAGCTAGAAAATGGGTGCCCAAAATATAAAGTGGACCATATCTCGAAAACTAGAAGAGATAGAGCAAAACGGACGAAATTTCAACACCCCTTAAGTGCAGACAACCCCTGTAACCATATGTGTACTTCTCAAATATGCCCTCCCTAAGTACCTTGCGCCCTTCCCTAAAACAGGGATACAATTTCTCACTATGTTACTTGCGTTTTTTGTTTGTTACTCACTCTCATGATGTTGCTTAAACTTTTCTCTTAAAACTGGCATAAAGTGCGACATACAAAAAAAAAAAAAAATTAAGCTAGAAAATTGGTGCCCAAAATATAAAGTGGACCATATCTCGAAAACTAGAACAGATAGAGCAAAACGGACGAAATTTCAACACCCCTTAAGTGCATACAACCCCTGTAACCATATGTGTACTTCTCAAATATGCCCTCCCTAAGTACCTTGCGCCCTTCCCTAAAACAGGGATACAATTTCTCACTATGTTACTTGCGTTTTTTGTTTGTTACTCACTCTCATGATGTTGCTTAAACTTTTCTCTTAAAACTGGCATAAAGTGCTACATACCAAAAAAAAAAAAAAAAAAAAAATAAGCTAGAAAATGGGTGCCCAAAATATAAAGTGGACCATATCTCGAAAACTAGAAGAGATAGAGCAAAACGGACGAAATTTCAACACCCCTTAAGTGCATACAAGCTCTGTAACCATATGTGTACTTCTCAAATATGCCCTCCCTAAGTACCTTGCGCCCTTCCCTAAAAAAGGGATACAATTTCTCACTATGTTACTTGCGTTTTTTGTTTGTTGCTCACTCTCATGATGTTGCTTAAACTTTTCTCTTAAAACTGGCATAAAGTCCGACATACCAAAAAAAAAAAAAAAAAAATTAAGCTAGAAAATGGGTGCCCAAAATAGAAAGTGGACCATATCTCGAAAACTAGAAGAGATAGAGCAAAACGGACGAAATTTCAACACCCCTTAAGTGCATACAACCCCTGTAACCATATGTGTACTTCTCAAATATGCCCTCCCTAAGTACCTTGCGCCCTTCCCTGAAAAAGGGATACAATTTCTCACTATGTTACTTGCGTTTTTTGTTTGTTACTCACTCTCATGATGTTGCTTAAACTTTTCTCTTAAAACTGGCATAAAGTGCGACATACCAAAAAAAAAAAAAAAAAATTAAGCAAAATGGACGAAATTTCAACACCCCTTAAGTAACCATATGTGTATTTCTGTAACCATATCTGTATTTCTCAAATATGCCCTCCCTAAGTACCTTGCGCCCTTCCCTAAAAAAGGGATACAATTTCTCACTATGTTACTTTTGCGTTTTTTGTTTGTTGCTCAATCTCATGATGTTGCTTAAACTTTTCTCTTAAAACTGGCATAAAGTTTGATATACAAAAATAATCTAAAAAATGGGTGTCCAAAATATAAAATGGACCATATCTCGAAAACTAGAAGAGATAGACCAAAACGGACGAAATTTCAACACCCCTTAAGTGCATACAACCCCTGTAACCATATGTGTACTTCTCAAATATGCCCTCCCTTAGTACCTTGCGCCCTTCCCTAAAAAAGGGATACAATTTCTCACTATGTTACTTGCGTTTTTTGTTTGTTACTCACTCTCATGATGTTGCTTAAACTTTTCTCTTAAAACTGGCATAAAGTGCGACATACCAAAAAAAAAAAAAAATTAAGGTAGAAAATGGGTGCCCAAAATATAAAGTGGACCATATCTCGAAAACTAGAAGAGATAGAGCAAAACGGACGAAATTTCAACACCCCTTAAGTGCATACAACCCCTGTAACCATATGTGTACTTCTCAAATATGCCCTCCCTAAGTACCTTGCGCCCTTCCCTAAAAAAGGGATACAATTTCTCACTATGTTACTTGCGTTTTTTGTTTGTTGCTCACTCTCATGATGTTGCTTAAACTTTTCTCTTAAAACTGGCATAAAGTTTGATATACCAAAAAGAAAAGAAAAATTAATCTAAATAATGGGTGTCCAAAATATAAAATGGACCATATCTCGAAAACTAGAAGAGATAGAGCAAAACGGACGAAATTTCAACACCCCTTAAGTGCATACAACCCCTGTAACCATATGTGTACTTCTCAAATATGCCCTCCCTAAGTACCTTGCGCCCTTCCCTAAAACAGGGATACAATTTCTCACTATGTTACTTGCGTTTTTTGTTTGTTACTCACTCTCATGATGTTGCTTAAACTTTTCTCTTAAAACTGGCATAAAGTGCGTCATACCAAAAAAAAAAAAAAAATTAAGCTAGAAAATGGGTGCCCAAAATATAAAGTGGACCATATCTCGAAAACTAGAAGATAGAGCAAAACGGACGAAATTTCAACACCCCTTAAGTGCATACAACCCCTGTAACCATATGTGTACTTCTCAAATATGCCCTCCCTAAGTACCTAGTGCCCTTCCCTGAAAAGGGATAAAATTTCTCACTATGTTAGTTGCGTTTTTTGTTTTTTGCTCACTCTCGTGATGTTGCTTAAACTTTTATCTGAAAACTGGCATAAGTGCGACATACCAAAAAAAAAAAAAAAATTAAGCTAGAATATGCCCTCCCTAAGTACCTTGCGCCCTTCCCTAAAACAGGGATACAATTTCTCACTATGTTACTTGCGTTTTTTGTTTGTTACTCACTCTCATGATGTTGCTTAAACTTTTCTCTTAAAACTGGCATAAAGTGCGACATACCAAAAAAAAAAAAAAAAAAATTAAGCAAAATGGACGAAATTTCAACACCCCTTAAGTAACCATATGTGTATTTCTGTAACCATATCTGTATTTCTCAAATATGCCCTCCCTAAGTACCTTGCGCCCTTCCCTAAAAAAGGGATACAATTTCTCACTATGTTACTTTTGCGTTTTTTGTTTGTTGCTCAATCTCATGATGTTGCTTAAACTTTTCTCTTAAAACTGGCATAAAGTTTGATATACCAAAAAAAAAAAAAAATAATCTAAAAAATGGGTGTCCAAAATATAAAATGGACCATATCTCGAAAACTAGAAGAGATAGACCAAAACGGACGAAATTTCAACACCCCTTAAGTGCATACCACCCCTGTAACCATATGTGTACTTCTCAAATATGCCCTCCCTTAGTACCTTGCGCCCTTCCCTAAAAAAGGGATACAATTTCTCACTATGTTACTTGCGTTTTTTGTTTGTTACTCACTCTCATGATGTTGCTTAAACTTTTCTCTTAAAACTGGCATAAAGTGCGACATACCAAAAAAAAAAAAAAATTAAGCTAGAAAATGGGTGCCCAAAATATAAAGTGGACCATATCTCGAAAACTAGAAGAGATAGAGCAAAACGGACGAAATTTCAACACCCCTTAAGTGCATACAACCCCTGTAACCATATGTGTACTTCTCAAATATGCCCTCCCTAAGTACCTTGCGCCCTTCCCTAAAAAAGGGATACAATTTCTCACTATGTTACTTGCGTTTTTTGTTTGTTGCTCACTCTCATGATGTTGCTTAAACTTTTCTCTTAAAACTGGCATAAAGTTTGATATACCAAAAAGAAAAGAAAAATTAATCTAAATAATGGGTGTCCAAAATATAAAATGGACCATATCTCGAAAACTAGAAGAGATAGAGCAAAACGGACGAAATTTCAACACCCCTTAAGTGCATACAACCCTTGTAACCATATGTGTACTTCTCAAATATGCCCTCCCTAAGTACCTTGCGCCCTTCCCTAAAACAGGGATACAATTTCTCACTATGTTACTTGCGTTTTTTGTTTGTTGCTCACTCTCATGATGTTGCTTAAACTTTTCTCTTAAAACTGGCATAAAGTTTGATATACCAAAAAGAAAAGAAAAATTAATCTAAATAATGGGTGTCCAAAATATAAAATGGACCATATCTCGAAAACTAGAAGAGATAGAGCAAAACGGACGAAATTTCAACACCCCTTAAGTGCATACAACCCTTGTAACCATATGTGTACTTCTCAAATATGCCCTCCCTAAGTACCTTGCGCCCTTCCCTAAAAAAGGGATACAATTTCTCACTATGTTACTTTTGCGTTTTTTGTTTGTTGCTCAATCTCATGATGTTGCTTAAACTTTTCTCTTAAAACTGGCATAAAGTTTGATATACCAAAAAAAAAAGAAAAAAATAATCTAAAAAATGGGTGTCCAAAATATAAAATGGACCATATCTCGAAAACTAGAAGAGATAGACCAAAACGGACGAAATTTCAACACCCCTTAAGTGCATACAACCCCTGTAACCATATGTGTACTTCTCAAATATGCCCTCCCTTAGTACCTTGCGCCCTTCCCTAAAAAAGGGATACAATTTCTCACTATGTTACTTGCGTTTTTTGTTTGTTACTCACTCTCATGATGTTGCTTAAACTTTTCTCTTAAAACTGGCATAAAGTTTGATATACCAAAAAAAAAAAAAAAAAATAATCTAAAAAATGGGTGCCCAAAATATATAGTGGACCATATCTCGAAAACTAGAAGAGATAGAGCAAAACGGTCGAAATTTCAACACCCCTTAAGTGCACACAACCCCTGTAACCATATGTGTACTTCTCAAATATGCCCTCCCTAAGTACCTAGTGCCCTTCCCTGAAAAGGGATAAAATTTCTCACTATGTTAGTTGCGTTTTTTGTTTTTTGCTCACTCTCGTGATGTTGCTTAAACTTTTATCTGAAAACTGGCATAAAGTGCGACATACAAAAAAAAAAAAAATAATTAAGCTAGAAAATGGGTGCCCAAAATATAAAGTGGACCATATCTCGAAAACTAGAAGAGATAGAGCAAAACGGACGAAATTTCAACACCCCTTAAGTGCATACAACCCCTGTAACCATATGTGTACTTCTCAAATATGCCCTCCCTAAGAACCTAGTGCCCTTCCCTGAAAAGGGATAAAATTTCTCACTATGTTAGTTGCGTTTTTTGTTTTTTGCTCACTCTCGTGATGTTGTTTAAACTTTTAACTGAAAACTGGCATAAAGTGCGACATACCAAAAAAAAAAAAAAAAAAATTAAGCTAGAAAATGGGTGCCCAAAATATAAAGTGGACCATATCTCGAAAACTAGAAGAGATACAGCAAAACGGACGAAATTTCAACACCCCTTAAGTGCATACAACCCCTGTAACCATATGTGTACTTCTCAAATATGCCCTCACTAAGTACCTTGCGCCCTTCCCTAAAACAGGGATACAATTTCTCACTATGTTACTTGCGTTTTTTGTTTGTTACTCACTCTCATGATGTTGATTAAACTTTTCTCTTAAAACTGGCATAAAGTGCGACATACCAAAAAAAAAAAAAAAAAAATTAAGCTAGAAAATGGGTGCCAAAAATATAAAGTGGACCATATCTCGAAAACTAGAAGAGATAGAGCAAAACGGACGAAATTTCAACACCCCTTAAGTGCATAGAACCCCTGTAACCATATGTGTACTTCTCAAATATGCCCTCCCTAAGTACCTAGTGCCCTTCCCTGAAAAGGGATAAAATTTCTCACTATGTTAGTTGCGTTTTTTGTTTTTTTCTCACTCTCGTGATGTTGTTTAAACTTTTATCTGAAAACTGGCATAAAGTGCGACATACCAAAAAAAAAAAAAAAAAATTAAGCTAGAAAATGGGTGCCCAAAATATAAAGTGGACCATATCTCGAAAACTAGAAGAGATAGAGCAAAACGGACGAAATTTCAACACCCCTTAAGTGCATACAACCCCTGTAACCATATGTGTACTTCTCAAATATGCCCTCCCTAAGTACCTTGCGCCCTTCCCTGAAAAAGGGATACAATTTCTCACTATGTTACTTGCGTTTTTTGTTTGTTACTCACTCTCATGATGTTGCTTAAACTTTTCTCTTAAAACTGGCATAAAGTGCGACATACCAAAAAAAAAAAAAAAAAATTAAGCAAAATGGACGAAATTTCAACACCCCTTAAGTAACCATATGTGTATTTCTGTAACCATATCTGTATTTCTCAAATATGCCCTCCCGAAGTACCTTGCGCCCTTCCCTAAAAAAGGGTTACAATTTCTCACTATGTTACTTTTGCGTTTTTTGTTTGTTGCTCAATCTCATGATGTTGCTTAAACTTTTCTCTTAAAACTGGCATAAAGTTTGATATACAAAAAAAAAAAAAAAAAATAATCTAAAAAATGGGTGTCCAAAATATAAAATGGACCATATCTCGAAAACTAGAAGAGATAGACCAAAACGGACGAAATTTCAACACCCCTTAAGTGCATACAACCCCTGTAACCATATGTGTACTTCTCAAATATGCCCTCCCTTAGTACCTTGCGCCCTTCCCTAAAAAAGGGATACAATTTCTCACTATGTTACTTGCGTTTTTTGTTTGTTACTCACTCTCATGATGTTGCTTAAACTTTTCTCTTAAAACTGGCATAAAGTGCGACATACCAAAAAAAAAAAAAAATTAAGGTAGAAAATGGGTGCCCAAAATATAAAGTGGACCATATCTCGAAAACTAGAAGAGATAGAGCAAAACGGACGAAATTTCAACACCCCTTAAGTGCATACAACCCCTGTAACCATATGTGTACTTCTCAAATATGCCCTCCCTAAGTACCTTGCGCCCTTCCCTAAAAAAGGGATACAATTTCTCACTATGTTACTTGCGTTTTTTGTTTGTTGCTCACTCTCATGATGTTGCTTAAACTTTTCTCTTAAAACTGGCATAAAGTTTGATATACCAAAAAGAAAAGAAAAATTAATCTAAATAATGGGTGTCCAAAATATAAAATGGACCATATCTCGAAAACTAGAAGAGATAGAGCAAAACGGACGAAATTTCAACACCCCTTAAGTGCATACAACCCCTGTAACCATATGTGTACTTCTCAAATATGCCCTCCCTAAGTACCTTGCGCCCTTCCCTAAAACAGGGATACAATTTCTCACTATGTTACTTGCGTTTTTTGTTTGTTACTCACTCTCATGATGTTGCTTAAACTTTTCTCTTAAAACTGGCATAAAGTGCGTCATACCAAAAAAAAAAAAAAAATTAAGCTAGAAAATGGGTGCCCAAAATATAAAGTGGACCATATCTCGAAAACTAGAAGATAGAGCAAAACGGACGAAATTTCAACACCCCTTAAGTGCATACAACCCCTGTAACCATATGTGTACTTCTCAAATATGCCCTCCCTAAGTACCTAGTGCCCTTCCCTGAAAAGGGATAAAATTTCTCACTATGTTAGTTGCGTTTTTTGTTTTTTGCTCACTCTCGTGATGTTGCTTAAACTTTTATCTGAAAACTGGCATAAGTGCGACATACCAAAAAAAAAAATTAAGCTAGAAAATGGGTGCCCAAAATATAAAGTGGACCATATCTCGAAAACTAGAAGAGATAGAGCAAAACGGACGAAACTTCAACACCCCTTAAGTGCATACAACCCCTGTAACCATATGTGTACTTCTCAAATATGCCCTCCCTAAGTACCTTACGCCCTTCCCTAAAACAGGGATACAATTTCTCACTATGTTACTTGCGTTTTTTGTTTGTTACTCACTCTCATGATGTTGCTTAAACTTTTCTCTTAAAACTGGCATAAAGTGCGACATACAAAAAAAAAAAAAAATTAAGCTAGAAAATTGGTGCCCAAAATATAAAGTGGACCATATCTAGAAGAGATAGAGCAAAACGGACGAAATTTCAACACCCCTTAAGTGCATACAAGCCCTGTAACCATATGTGTACTTCTCAAATATGCCCTCCCTAAGTACCTTGCGCCCTTCCCTAAAACAGGGATACAATTTCTCACTATGTTACTTGCGTTTTTTGTTTGTTACTCACTCTCATGATGTTGCTTAAACTTTTCTCTTAAAACTGGCATAAAGTGCGACATACCAAAAAAAAAAAAAAAAAAATTAAGCAAAATGGACGAAATTTCAACACCCCTTAAGTAACCATATGTGTATTTCTGTAACCATATCTGTATTTCTCAAATATGCCCTCCCTAAGTACCTTGCGCCCTTCCCTAAAAAAGGGATACAATTTCTCACTATGTTACTTTTGCGTTTTTTGTTTGTTGCTCAATCTCATGATGTTGCTTAAACTTTTCTCTTAAAACTGGCATAAAGTTTGATATACCAAAAAAAAAAAAAAATAATCTAAAAAATGGGTGTCCAAAATATAAAATGGACCATATCTCGAAAACTAGAAGAGATAGACCAAAACGGACGAAATTTCAACACCCCTTAAGTGCATACAACCACTGTAACCATATGTGTACTTCTCAAATATGCCCTCCCTTAGTACCTTGCGCCCTTCCCTAAAAAAGGGATACAATTTCTCACTATGTTACTTGCGTTTTTTGTTTGTTACTCACTCTCATGATGTTGCTTAAACTTTTCTCTTAAAACTGGCATAAAGTGCGACATACCAAAAAAAAAAAAAAATTAAGCTAGAAAATGGGTGCCCAAAATATAAAGTGGACCATATCTCGAAAACTAGAAGAGATAGAGCAAAACGGACGAAATTTCAACACCCCTTAAGTGCATACAACCCCTGTAACCATATGTGTACTTCTCAAATATGCCCTCCCTAAGTACCTTGCGCCCTTCCCTAAAAAAGGGATACAATTTCTCACTATGTTACTTGCGTTTTTTGTTTGTTGCTCACTCTCATGATGTTGCTTAAACTTTTCTCTTAAAACTGGCATAAAGTTTGATATACCAAAAAGAAAAGAAAAATTAATCTAAATAATGGGTGTCCAAAATATAAAATGGACCATATCTCGAAAACTAGAAGAGATAGAGCAAAACGGACGAAATTTCAACACCCCTTAAGTGCATACAACCCTTGTAACCATATGTGTACTTCTCAAATATGCCCTCCCTAAGTACCTTGCGCCCTTCCCTAAAACAGGGATACAATTTCTCACTATGTTACTTGCGTTTTTTGTTTGTTGCTCACTCTCATGATGTTGCTTAAACTTTTCTCTTAAAACTGGCATAAAGTTTGATATACCAAAAAGAAAAGAAAAATTAATCTAAATAATGGGTGTCCAAAATATAAAATGGACCATATCTCGAAAACTAGAAGAGATAGAGCAAAACGGACGAAATTTCAACACCCCTTAAGTGCATACAACCCTTGTAACCATATGTGTACTTCTCAAATATGCCCTCCCTAAGTACCTTGCGCCCTTCCCTAAAAAAGGGATACAATTTCTCACTATGTTACTTTTGCGTTTTTTGTTTGTTGCTCAATCTCATGATGTTGCTTAAACTTTTCTCTTAAAACTGGCATAAAGTTTGATATACCAAAAAAAAAAAAAAAAAATAATCTAAAAAATGGGTGTCCAAAATATAAAATGGACCATATCTCGAAAACTAGAAGAGATAGACCAAAACGGACGAAATTTCAACACCCCTTAAGTGCATACAACCCCTGTAACCATATGTGTACTTCTCAAATATGCCCTCCCTTAGTACCTTGCGCCCTTCCCTAAAAAAGGGATACAATTTCTCACTATGTTACTTGCGTTTTTTGTTTGTTACTCACTCTCATGATGTTGCTTAAACTTTTCTCTTAAAACTGGCATAAAGTGCGACATACCAAAAAAAAAAAAAAATTAAGCTAGAAAATGGGTGCCCAAAATATAAAGTGGACCATATCTCGAAAACTAGAAGAGATAGAGCAAAACGGACGAAATTTCAACACCCCTTAAGTGCATACAACCCCTGTAACCATATGTGTACTTCTCAAATATGCCCTCCCTAAGTACCTTGCGCCCTTCCCTAAAAAAGGGATACAATTTCTCACTATGTTACTTGCGTTTTTTGTTTGTTGCTCACTCTCATGATGTTGCTTAAACTTTTCTCTTAAAACTGGCATAAAGTTTGATATACCAAAAAGAAAAGAAAAATTAATCTAAATAATGGGTGTCCAAAATATAAAATGGACCATATCTCGAAAACTAGAAGAGATAGAGCAAAACGGACGAAATTTCAACACCCCTTAAGTGCATACAACCCTTGTAACCATATGTGTACTTCTCAAATATGCCCTCCCTAAGTACCTTGCGCCCTTCCCTAAAACAGGGATACAATTTCTCACTATGTTACTTGCGTTTTTTGTTTGTTACTCACTCTCATGGGGTTGCTTAAACTTTTCTCTTAAAACTGGCATAAAGTGCGACATACCAAAAAAAAAAAAATTAAGCTAGAAATTGGGTGCCCAAAATATAAAGTGGACCATATCTCGAAAACTAGAAGAGATAGAGCAAAACGGACGAAATTTCAACACCCCTTAAGTGCATACAACCCCTGTAACCATATGTGTACTTCTCAAATATGCCCTCCCTAAGTACCTTGCGCCCTTCCCTAAAACAGGGATACAATTTCTCACTATGTTACTTGCGTTTTTTGTTTGTTACTCACTCTCATGATGTTGATTAAACTTTTCTCTTAAAACTGGCATAAAGTGCGACATACCAAAAAAAAAAAAAAAAAATTAAGCTAGAAAATGGGTGCCCAAAATATAAAGTGGACCATATCTCGAAAACTAGAAGAGATAGAGCAAAACGGACGAAATTTCAACACCCCTTAAGTGCATACAACCCCTGTAACCATATGTGTACTTCTCAAATATGCCCTCCCTAAGTACCTAGTGCCCTTCCCTGAAAAGGGATAAAATTTCTCACTATGTTAGTTGCGTTTTTTGTTTTTTGCTCACTCTCGTGATGTTGCTTAAACTTTTATCTGAAAACTGGCATAAAGTGCGACATACCCAAAAAAAAAAAAAAAAAATTAAGCAAAATGGACGAAATTTCAACACCCCTTAAGTAACCATATGTGTATTTCTGTAACCATATCTGTATTTCTCAAATATGCCCTCCCTAAGTACCTTGCGCCCTTCCCTAAAAAAGGGATACAATTTCTCACTATGTTACTTTTGCGTTTTTTGTTTGTTGCTCAATCTCATGATGTTGCTTAAACTTTTCTCTTAAAACTGGCATAAAGTTTGATATACCAAAAAAAAAAAAAAAATAATCTAAAAAATGGGTGCCCAAAATATATAGTGGACCATATCTCGAAAACTAGAAGAGATAGAGCAAAACGGTCGAAATTTCAACACCCCTTAAGTGCACACAACCCCTGTAACCATATGTGTACTTCTCAAATATGCCCTCCCTAAGTACCTAGTGCCCTTCCCTGAAAAGGGATAAAATTTCTCACTATGTTAGTTGCGTTTTTTGTTTTTTGCTCACTCTCGTGATGTTGCTTAAACTTTTATCTGAAAACTGGCATAAAGTGCGACATACAAAAAAAAAAAAATAATTAAGCTAGAAAATGGGTGCCCAAAATATAAAGTGGACCATATCTCGAAAACTAGAAGAGATAGAGCAAAACGGACGAAATTTCAACACCCCTTAAGTGCATACAACCCCTGTAACCATATGTGTACTTCTCAAATATGCCCTCCCTAAGAACCTAGTGCCCTTCCCTGAAAAGGGATAAAATTTCTCACTATGTTAGTTGCGTTTTTTGTTTTTTGCTCACTCTCGTGATGTTGTTTAAACTTTTATCTGAAAACTGGCATAAAGTGCGACATACCAAAAAAAAAAAAAAAAAAATTAAGCTAGAAAATGGGTGCCCAAAATATAAAGTGGACCATATCTCGAAAACTAGAAGAGATACAGCAAAACGGACGAAATTTCAACACCCCTTAAGTGCATACAACCCCTGTAACCATATGTGTACTTCTCAAATATGCCTTCACTAAGTACCTTGCGCCCTTCCCTAAAACAGGGATACAATTTCTCACTATGTTACTTGCGTTTTTTGTTTGTTACTCACTCTCATGATGTTGATTAAACTTTTCTCTTAAAACTGGCATAAAGTGCGACATACCAAAAAAAAAAATAAAAATTAAGCTAGAAAATGGGTGCCCAAAATATAAAGTGGACCATATCTCGAAAACTAGAAGAGATAGAGCAAAACGGACGAAATTTCAACACCCCTTAAGTGCATACAACCCCTGTAACCATATGTGTACTTCTCAAATATGCCCTCCCTAAGAACCTAGTGCCCTTCCCTGAAAAGGGATAAAATTTCTCACTATGTTAGTTGCGTTTTTTGTTTTTTGCTCACTCTCGTGATGTTGTTTAAACTTTTATCTGAAAACTGGCATAAAGTGCGACATACCAAAAAAAAAAAAAAAAATTAAGCTAGAAAATGGGTGCCCAAAATATAAAGTGGACCATATCTCGAAAACTAGAAGAGATAGAGCAAAACGGACGAAATTTCAACACCCCTTAAGTGCACACAACCCCTGTAACCATATGTGTACTTCTCAAATATGCCCTCCCTAAGTACCTTGCGCCCTTCCCTAAAACAGGGATACAATTTCTCACTATGTTACTTGCGTTTTTTGTTTGTTACTCACTCTCATGATGTTGCTTAAACTTTTCTCTTAAAACTGGCATAAAGTGCGACATACCAAAAAAAAAAAAATTAAGCTAGAAAATTGGTGCCCAAAATATAAAGTGGACCATATCTCGAAAACTAGAAGAGATAGAGCAAAACGGACGAAATTTCAACACCCCTTAAGTGCATACAACCCCTGTAACCATATGTGTACTTCTCAAATATGCCCTCCCTAAGTACCTTGCGCCCTTCCCTAAAACAGGGATACAATTTCTCACTATGTTACTTGCGTTTTTTGTTTGTTACTCACTCTCATGATGTTGCTTAAACTTTTCTCTTAAAACTGGCATAAAGTGCGACATACCAAAAAAAAAAAAAATTAAGCTAGAAAATTGGTGCCCAAAATATAAAGTGGACCATATCTCGAAAACTAGAAGAGATAGAGCAAAACGGACGAAATTTCAACACCCCTTAAGTGCATACAACCCCTGTAACCATATGTGTACTTCTCAAATATGCCCTCCCTAAGTACCTTGCGCCCTTCCCTAAAAAAGGGATACAATTTCTCACTATGTTACTTGCGTTTTTTTGTTTGTTGCTCACTCTCATGATGTTGCTTAAACTTTTCTCTTAAAACTGGCATAAAGTTTGATATACCAAAAAGAAAAGAAAAATTAATCTAAATAATGGGTGTCCAAAATATAAAATGGACCATATCTCGAAAACTAGAAGAGATAGAGCAAAACGGACGAAATTTCAACACCCCTTAAGTGCATACAACCCTTGTAACCATATGTGTACTTCTCAAATATGCCCTCCCTAAGTACCTTGCGCCCTTCCCTAAAACAGGGATACAATTTCTCACTATGTTACTTGCGTTTTTTGTTTGTTACTCACTCTCATGGGGTTGCTTAAACTTTTCTCTTAAAACTGGCATAAAGTGCGACATACCAAAAAAAAAAAAATTAAGCTAGAAATTGGGTGCCCAAAATATAAAGTGGACCATATCTCGAAAACTAGAAGAGATAGAGCAAAACGGACGAAATTTCAACACCCCTTAAGTGCATACAACCCCTGTAACCATATGTGTACTTCTCAAATATGCCCTCCCTAAGTACCTTGCGCCCTTCCCTAAAACAGGGATACAATTTCTCACTATGTTACTTGCGTTTTTTGTTTGTTGCTCAATCTCATGATGTTGCTTAAACTTTTCTCTTAAAACTGGCATAAAGTTTGATATACCAAAAAAAAAAAAAAAAATAATCTAAAAAATGGGTGCCCAAAATATATAGTGGACCATATCTCGAAAACTAGAAGAGATAGAGCAAAACGGTCGAAATTTCAACACCCCTTAAGTGCACACAACCCCTGTAACCATATGTGTACTTCTCAAATATGCCCTCCCTAAGTACCTAGTGCCCTTCCCTGAAAAGGGATAAAATTTCTCACTATGTTAGTTGCGTTTTTTGTTTTTTGCTCACTCTCGTGATGTTGCTTAAACTTTTATCTGAAAACTGGCATAAAGTGCGACATACAAAAAAAAAAAAAATAATTAAGCTAGAAAATGGGTGCCCAAAATATAAAGTGGACCATATCTCGAAAACTAGAAGAGATAGAGCAAAACGGACGAAATTTCAACACCCCTTAAGTGCATACAACCCCTGTAACCATATGTGTACTTCTCAAATATGCCCTCCCTAAGTACCTTGCGCCCTTCCCTGAAAAGGAATAAAATTTCTCACTATGTTAGTTGCGTTTTTTGTTTTTTGCTCACTCTCGTGATGTTGTTTAAACTTTTATCTGAAAACTGGCATAAAGTGCGACATACCAAAAAAAAAAAAAAAAAAAATTAAGCTAGAAAATGGGTGCCCAAAATATAAAGTGGACCATATCTCGAAAACTAGAAGAGATACAGCAAAACGGACGAAATTTCAACACCCCTTAAGTGCATACAACCCCTGTAACCATATGTGTACTTCTCAAATATGCCCTCACTAAGTACCTTGCGCCCTTCCCTAAAACAGGGATACAATTTCTCACTATGTTACTTGCGTTTTTTGTTTGTTACTCACTCTCATGATGTTGATTAAACTTTTCTCTTAAAACTGGCATAAAGTGCGACATACCAAAAAAAAAAAAAAAAAAATTAAGCTAGAAAATGGGTGCCAAAAATATAAAGTGGACCATATCTCGAAAACTAGAAGAGATAGAGCAAAACGGACGAAATTTCAACACCCCTTAAGTGCATACAACCCCTGTAACCATATGTGTACTTCTCAAATATGCCCTCCCTAAGTACCTAGTGCCCTTCCCTGAAAAGGGATAAAATTTCTCACTATGTTAGTTGCGTTTTTTGTTTTTTGCTCACTCTCGTGATGTTGTTTAAACTTTTATCTGAAAACTGGCATAAAGTGCGACATACCAAAAAAAAAAAAAAAAAATTAAGCTAGAAAATGGGTGCCCAAAATATAAAGTGGACCATATCTCGAAAACTAGAAGAGATAGAGCAAAACGGACGAAATTTCAACACCCCTTAAGTGCACACAACCCCTGTAACCATATGTGTACTTCTCAAATATGCCCTCCCTAAGTACCTTGCGCCCTTCCCTAAAACAGGGATACAATTTCTCACTATGTTACTTGCGTTTTTTGTTTGTTACTCACTCTCATGATGTTGCTTAAACTTTTCTCTTAAAACTGGCATAAAGTGCGACATACCAAAAAAAAAAAAATTAAGCTAGAAAATTGGTGCCCAAAATATAAAGTGGACCATATCTCGAAAACTAGAAGAGATAGAGCAAAACGGACGAAATTTCAACACCCCTTAAGTGCATACAACCCCTGTAACCATATGTGTACTTCTCAAATATGCCCTCCCTAAGTACCTTGCGCCCTTCCCTAAAACAGGGATACAATTTCTCACTATGTTACTTGCGTTTTTTGTTTGTTACTCACTCTCATGATGTTGCTTAAACTTTTCTCTTAAAACTGGCATAAAGTGCGACATACCAAAAAAAAAAAAATTAAGCTAGAAAATTGGTGCCCAAAATATAAAGTGGACCATATCTCGAAAACTAGAAGAGATAGAGCAAAACGGACGAAATTTCAACACCCCTTAAGTGCATACAACCCCTGTAACCATATGTGTACTTCTCAAATATGCCCTCCCTAAGTACCTTGCGCCCTTCCCTGAAAAAGGGATACAATTTCTCACTATGTTACTTGCGTTTTTTGTTTGTTACTCACTCTCATGATGTTGCTTAAACTTTTCTCTTAAAACTGGCATAAAGTGCGACATACCAAAAAAAAAAAAAAAAAATTAAGCAAAATGGACGAAATTTCAACACCCCTTAAGTAACCATATGTGTATTTCTGTAACCATATCTGTATTTCTCAAATATGCCCTCCCTAAGTACCTTGCGCCCTTCCCTAAAAAAGGGTTACAATTTCTCACTATGTTACTTTTGCGTTTTTTGTTTGTTGCTCAATCTCATGATGTTGCTTAAACTTTTCTCTTAAAACTGGCATAAAGTTTGATATACAAAAAAAAAAAAAAAAATAATCTAAAAAATGGGTGTCCAAAATATAAAATGGACCATATCTCGAAAACTAGAAGAGATAGACCAAAACGGACGAAATTTCAACACCCCTTAAGTGCATACAACCCCTGTAACCATATGTGTACTTCTCAAATATGCCCTCCCTTAGTACCTTGCGCCCTTCCCTAAAAAAGGGATACAATTTCTCACTATGTTACTTGCGTTTTTTGTTTGTTACTCACTCTCATGATGTTGCTTAAACTTTTCTCTTAAAACTGGCATAAAGTGCGACATACCAAAAAAAAAAAAAAAATTAAGGTAGAAAATGGGTGCCCAAAATATAAAGTGGACCATATCTCGAAAACTAGAAGAGATAGAGCAAAACGGACGAAATTTCAACACCCCTTAAGTGCATACAACCCCTGTAACCATATGTGTACTTCTCAAATATGCCCTCCCTAAGTACCTTGCGCCCTTCCCTAAAAAAGGGATACAATTTCTCACTATGTTACTTGCGTTTTTTGTTTGTTGCTCACTCTCATGATGTTGCTTAAACTTTTCTCTTAAAACTGGCATAAAGTTTGATATACCAAAAAGAAAAGAAAAATTAATCTAAATAATGGGTGTCCAAAATATAAAATGGACCATATCTCGAAAACTAGAAGAGATAGAGCAAAACGGACGAAATTTCAACACCCCTTAAGTGCATACAACCCCTGTAACCATATGTGTACTTCTCAAATATGCCCTCCCTAAGTACCTTGCGCCCTTCCCTAAAACAGGGATACAATTTCTCACTATGTTACTTGCGTTTTTTGTTTGTTACTCACTCTCATGATGTTGCTTAAACTTTTCTCTTAAAACTGGCATAAAGTGCGTCATACCAAAAAAAAAAAAAAAATTAAGCTAGAAAATGGGTGCCCAAAATATAAAGTGGACCATATCTCGAAAACTAGAAGATAGAGCAAAACGGACGAAATTTCAACACCCCTTAAGTGCATACAACCCCTGTAACCATATGTGTACTTCTCAAATATGCCCTCCCTAAGTACCTAGTGCCCTTCCCTGAAAAGGGATAAAATTTCTCACTATGTTAGTTGCGTTTTTTGTTTTTTGCTCACTCTCGTGATGTTGCTTAAACTTTTATCTGAAAACTGGCATAAGTGCGACATACCAAAAAAAAAAATTAAGCTAGAAAATGGGTGCCCAAAATATAAAGTGGACCATATCTCGAAAACTAGAAGAGATAGAGCAAAACGGACGAAACTTCAACACCCCTTAAGTGCATACAACCCCTGTAACCATATGTGTACTTCTCAAATATGCCCTCCCTAAGTACCTTACGCCCTTCCCTAAAACAGGGATACAATTTCTCACTATGTTACTTGCGTTTTTTGTTTGTTACTCACTCTCATGATGTTGCTTAAACTTTTCTCTTAAAACTGGCATAAAGTGCGACATACAAAAAAAAAAAAAATTAAGCTAGAAAATTGGTGCCCAAAATATAAAGTGGACCATATCTAGAAGAGATAGAGCAAAACGGACGAAATTTCAACACCCCTTAAGTGCATACAAGCCCTGTAACCATATGTGTACTTCTCAAATATGCCCTCCCTAAGTACCTTGCGCCCTTCCCTAAAACAGGGATACAATTTCTCACTATGTTACTTGCGTTTTTTGTTTGTTACTCACTCTCATGATGTTGCTTAAACTTTTCTCTTAAAACTGGCATAAAGTGCGACATACCAAAAAAAAAAAAAAAAAAATTAAGCAAAATGGACGAAATTTCAACACCCCTTAAGTAACCATATGTGTATTTCTGTAACCATATCTGTATTTCTCAAATATGCCCTCCCTAAGTACCTTGCGCCCTTCCCTAAAAAAGGGATACAATTTCTCACTATGTTACTTTTGCGTTTTTTGTTTGTTGCTCAATCTCATGATGTTGCTTAAACTTTTCTCTTAAAACTGGCATAAAGTTTGATATACCAAAAAAAAAAAAAAATAATCTAAAAAATGGGTGTCCAAAATATAAAATGGACCATATCTCGAAAACTAGAAGAGATAGACCAAAACGGACGAAATTTCAACACCCCTTAAGTGCATACAACCACTGTAACCATATGTGTACTTCTCAAATATGCCCTCCCTTAGTACCTTGCGCCCTTCCCTAAAAAAGGGATACAATTTCTCACTATGTTACTTGCGTTTTTTGTTTGTTACTCACTCTCATGATGTTGCTTAAACTTTTCTCTTAAAACTGGCATAAAGTGCGACATACCAAAAAAAAAAAAAAATTAAGCTAGAAAATGGGTGCCCAAAATATAAAGTGGACCATATCTCGAAAACTAGAAGAGATAGAGCAAAACGGACGAAATTTCAACACCCCTTAAGTGCATACAACCCCTGTAACCATATGTGTACTTCTCAAATATGCCCTCCCTAAGTACCTTGCGCCCTTCCCTAAAAAAGGGATACAATTTCTCACTATGTTACTTGCGTTTTTTGTTTGTTGCTCACTCTCATGATGTTGCTTAAACTTTTCTCTTAAAACTGGCATAAAGTTTGATATACCAAAAAGAAAAGAAAAATTAATCTAAATAATGGGTGTCCAAAATATAAAATGGACCATATCTCGAAAACTAGAAGAGATAGAGCAAAACGGACGAAATTTCAACACCCCTTAAGTGCATACAACCCTTGTAACCATATGTGTACTTCTCAAATATGCCCTCCCTAAGTACCTTGCGCCCTTCCCTAAAACAGGGATACAATTTCTCACTATGTTACTTGCGTTTTTTGTTTGTTGCTCACTCTCATGATGTTGCTTAAACTTTTCTCTTAAAACTGGCATAAAGTTTGATATACCAAAAAGAAAAGAAAAATTAATCTAAATAATGGGTGTCCAAAATATAAAATGGACCATATCTCGAAAACTAGAAGAGATAGAGCAAAACGGACGAAATTTCAACACCCCTTAAGTGCATACAACCCTTGTAACCATATGTGTACTTCTCAAATATGCCCTCCCTAAGTACCTTGCGCCCTTCCCTAAAAAAGGGATACAATTTCTCACTATGTTACTTTTGCGTTTTTTGTTTGTTGCTCAATCTCATGATGTTGCTTAAACTTTTCTCTTAAAACTGGCATAAAGTTTGATATACCAAAAAAAAAATAAAAATAATCTAAAAAATGGGTGTCCAAAATATAAAATGGACCATATCTCGAAAACTAGAAGAGATAGACCAAAACGGACGAAATTTCAACACCCCTTAAGTGCATACAACCCCTGTAACCATATGTGTACTTCTCAAATATGCCCTCCCTTAGTACCTTGCGCCCTTCCCTAAAAAAGGGATACAATTTCTCACTATGTTACTTGCGTTTTTTGTTTGTTACTCACTCTCATGATGTTGCTTAAACTTTTCTCTTAAAACTGGCATAAAGTGCGACATACCAAAAAAAAAAAAAAATTAAGCTAGAAAATGGGTGCCCAAAATATAAAATGGACCATATCTCGAAAACTAGAAGAGATAGAGCAAAACGGACGAAATTTCAACACCCCTTAAGTGCATACAACCCTTGTAACCATATGTGTACTTCTCAAATATGCCCTCCCTAAGTACCTTGCGCCCTTCCCTAAAACAGGGATACAATTTCTCACTATGTTACTTGCGTTTTTTGTTTGTTGCTCACTCTCATGATGTTGCTTAAACTTTTCTCTTAAAACTGGCATAAAGTGCGACATACCAAAAAAAAAAAAATTAAGCTAGAAATTGGGTGCCCAAAATATAAAGTGGACCATATCTCGAAAACTAGAAGAGATAGAGCAAAACGGACGAAATTTCAACACCCCTTAAGTGCATACAACCCCTGTAACCATATGTGTACTTCTCAAATATGCCCTCCCTAAGTACCTTGCGCCCTTCCCTAAAACAGGGATACAATTTCTCACTATGTTACTTGCGTTTTTTGTTTGTTACTCACTCTCATGATGTTGATTAAACTTTTCTCTTAAAACTGGCATAAAGTGCGACATACCAAAAAAAAAAAAAAAAAATTAAGCTAGAAAATGGGTGCCCAAAATATAAAGTGGACCATATCTCGAAAACTAGAAGAGATAGAGCAAAACGGACGAAATTTCAACACCCCTTAAGTGCATACAACCCCTGTAACCATATGTGTACTTCTCAAATATGCCCTCCCTAAGTACCTAGTGCCCTTCCCTGAAAAGGGATAAAATTTCTCACTATGTTAGTTGCGTTTTTTGTTTTTTGCTCACTCTCGTGATGTTGCTTAAACTTTTATCTGAAAACTGGCATAAAGTGCGACATACCAAAAAAAAAAAAAAAAAAATTAAGCAAAATGGACGAAATTTCAACACCCCTTAAGTAACCATATGTGTATTTCTGTAACCATATCTGTATTTCTCAAATATGCCCTCCCTAAGTACCTTGCGCCCTTCCCTAAAAAAGGGATACAATTTCTCACTATGTTACTTTTGCGTTTTTTGTTTGTTGCTCAATCTCATGATGTTGCTTAAACTTTTCTCTTAAAACTGGCATAAAGTTTGATATACCAAAAAAAAAAAAAAAAATAATCTAAAAAATGGGTGCCCAAAATATATAGTGGACCATATCTCGAAAACTAGAAGAGATAGAGCAAAACGGTCGAAATTTCAACACCCCTTAAGTGCACACAACCCCTGTAACCATATGTGTACTTCTCAAATATGCCCTCCCTAAGTACCTAGTGCCCTTCCCTGAAAAGGGATAAAATTTCTCACTATGTTAGTTGCGTTTTTTGTTTTTTGCTCACTCTCGTGATGTTGCTTAAACTTTTATCTGAAAACTGGCATAAAGTGCGACATACAAAAAAAAAAAAAATAATTAAGCTAGAAAATGGGTGCCCAAAATATAAAGTGGACCATATCTCGAAAACTAGAAGAGATAGAGCAAAACGGACGAAATTTCAACACCCCTTAAGTGCATACAACCCCTGTAACCATATGTGTACTTCTCAAATATGCCCTCCCTAAGAACCTAGTGCCCTTCCCTGAAAAGGGATAAAATTTCTCACTATGTTAGTTGCGTTTTTTGTTTTTTGCTCACTCTCGTGATGTTGTTTAAACTTTTATCTGAAAACTGGCATAAAGTGCGACATACCAAAAAAAAAAAAAAAAAAATTAAGCTAGAAAATGGGTGCCCAAAATATAAAGTGGACCATATCTCGAAAACTAGAAGAGATACAGCAAAACGGACGAAATTTCAACACCCCTTAAGTGCATACAACCCCTGTAACCATATGTGTACTTCTCAAATATGCCCTCACTAAGTACCTTGCGCCCTTCCCTAAAACAGGGATACAATTTCTCACTATGTTACTTGCGTTTTTTGTTTGTTACTCACTCTCATGATGTTGATTAAACTTTTCTCTTAAAACTGGCATAAAGTGCGACATACCAAAAAAAAAAAAAAAAAAATTAAGCTAGAAAATGGGTGCCCAAAATATAAAGTGGACCATATCTCGAAAACTAGAAGAGATAGAGCAAAACGGACGAAATTTCAACACCCCTTAAGTGCATACAACCCCTGTAACCATATGTGTACTTCTCAAATATGCCCTCCCTAAGAACCTAGTGCCCTTCCCTGAAAAGGGATAAAATTTCTCACTATGTTAGTTGCGTTTTTTGTTTTTTGCTCACTCTCGTGATGTTGTTTAAACTTTTATCTGAAAACTGGCATAAAGTGCGACATACCAAAAAAAAAAAAAAAAATTAAGCTAGAAAATGGGTGCCCAAAATATAAAGTGGACCATATCTCGAAAACTAGAAGAGATAGAGCAAAACGGACGAAATTTCAACACCCCTTAAGTGCACACAACCCCTGTAACCATATGTGTACTTCTCAAATATGCCCTCCCTAAGTACCTTGCGCCCTTCCCTAAAACAGGGATACAATTTCTCACTATGTTACTTGCGTTTTTTGTTTGTTACTCACTCTCATGATGTTGCTTAAACTTTTCTCTTAAAACTGGCATAAAGTGCGACATACCAAAAAAAAAAAAATTAAGCTAGAAAATTGGTGCCCAAAATATAAAGTGGACCATATCTCGAAAACTAGAAGAGATAGAGCAAAACGGACGAAATTTCAACACCCCTTAAGTGCATACAACCCCTGTAACCATATGTGTACTTCTCAAATATGCCCTCCCTAAGTACCTTGCGCCCTTCCCTAAAACAGGGATACAATTTCTCACTATGTTACTTGCGTTTTTTGTTTGTTACTCACTCTCATGATGTTGCTTAAACTTTTCTCTTAAAACTGGCATAAAGTGCGACATACCAAAAAAAAAAAAAATTAAGCTAGAAAATTGGTGCCCAAAATATAAAGTGGACCATATCTCGAAAACTAGAAGAGATAGAGCAAAACGGACGAAATTTCAACACCCCTTAAGTGCATACAACCCCTGTAACCATATGTGTACTTCTCAAATATGCCCTCCCTAAGTACCTTGCGCCCTTCCCTAAAACAGGGATACAATTTCTCACTATGTTACTTGCGTTTTTTGTTTGTTACTCACTCTCATGATGTCGATTAAACTTTTCTCTTAAAACTGGCATAAAGTGCGACATACCAAAAAAAAAAAAAAATTAAGCTAGAAATTGGGTGCCCAAAATATAAAGTGGACCATATCTCGAAAACTAGAAGAGATAGAGCAAAACGGACGAAATTTCAACACCCCTTAAGTGCATACAACCCCTGTAACCATATGTGTACTTCTCAAATATGCCCTCCCTAAGTACCTTGCGCCCTTCCCTAAAACAGGGATACAATTTCTCACTATGTTACTTGCGTTTTTTGTTTGTTACTCACTCTCATGATGTTGATTAAACTTTTCTCTTAAAACTGGCATAAAGTGCGACATACCAAAAAAAAAAAAAAAAATTAAGCTAGAAAATGGGTGCCCAAAATATAAAGTGGACCATATCTCGAAAACTAGAAGAGATAGAGCAAAACGGACGAAATTTCAACACCCCTTAAGTGCATACAACCCCTGTAACCATATGTGTACTTCTCAAATATGCCCTCCCTAAGTACCTAGTGCCCTTCCCTGAAAAGGGATAAAATTTCTCACTATGTTAGTTGCGTTTTTTGTTTTTTGCTCACTCTCGTGATGTTGCTTAAACTTTTATCTGAAAACTGGCATAAAGTGCGACATACCAAAAAAAAAAAAAAAAATTAAGCTAGAAAATGGGTGCCCAAAATATAAAGTGGACCATATCTCGAAAACTAGAAGAGATAGAGCAAAACGGACGAAATTTCAACACCCCTTAAGTGCACACAACCCCTGTAACCATATGTGTACTTCTCAAATATGCCCTCCCTAAGTACCTTGCGCCCTTCCCTAAAACAGGGATACAATTTCTCACTATGTTACTTGCGTTTTTTGTTTGTTACTCACTCTCATGATGTTGATTAAACTTTTCTCTTAAAACTGGCATAAAGTGCGACATACCAAAAAAAAAAAAAAAAAATTAAGCTAGAAAATGGGTGCCCAAAATATAAAGTGGACCATATCTCGAAAACTAGAAGAGATAGAGCAAAACGGACGAAATTTCAACACCCCTTAAGTGCATACAACCCCTGTAACCATAAGTGTACTTCTCAAATATGCCCTCCCTAAGTACCTAGTGCCCTTCCCTGAAAAGAGATAAAATTTCTCACTATGTTAGTTGCGTTTTTTGTTTTTTGCTCACTCTCGTGATGTTGCTTAAACTTTTATCTGAAAACTGGCATAAAGTGCGACATACCAAAAAAAAAAAAAAAAAAATTAAGCTAGAAAATGGGTGCCCAAAATATAAAGTGGACCATATCTCGAAAACTAGAAGAGATAGAGCAAAACGGACGAAATTTCAACACCCCTTAAGTGCACACAACCCCTGTAACCATATGTGTACTTCTCAAATATGCCCTCCCTAAGTACCTTGCGCCCTTCCCTAAAACAGGGATACAATTTCTCACTATGTTACTTGCGTTTTTTGTTTGTTACTCACTCTCATGATGTTGCTTAAACTTTTCTCTTAAAACTGGCATAAAGTGCGACATACCAAAAAAAAATAAATTAAGCTAGAAAATTGGTGCCCAAAATATAAAGTGGACCATATCTCGAAAACTAGAAGAGATAGAGCAAAACGGACGAAATTTCAACACCCCTTAAGTGCATACAACCCCTGTAACCATATGTGTACTTCTCAAATATGCCCTCCCTAAGTACCTTGCGCCCTTCCCTAAAACAGGGATACAATTTCTCACTATGTTACTTGCGTTTTTTGTTTGTTACTCACTCTCATGATGTTGCTTAAACTTTTCTCTTAAAACTGGCATAAAGTGCTACATACCAAAAAAAAAAAAAAAAAATAAGCTAGAAAATGGGTGCCCAAAATATAAAGTGGACCATATCTCGAAAACTAGAAGAGATAGAGCAAAACGGACGAAATTTCAACACCCCTTAAGTGCATAGAACCCCTGTAACCATATGTGTACTTCTCAAATATGCCCTCCCTAAGTACCTTGCGCCCTTCCCTGAAAAAGGGATACAATTTCTCACTATGTTACTTGCGTTTTTTGTTTGTTACTCACTCTCATGATGTTGCTTAAACTTTTCTCTTAAAACTGGCATAAAGTGCAACATACCAAAAAAAAAAAAAAAAAAAAAATTAAGCAAAATGGACGAAATTTCAACACCCCTTAAGTAACCATATGTGTATTTCTGTAACCATATCTGTATTTCTCAAATATGCCCTCCCTAAGTACCTTGCGCCCTTCCCTAAAAAAGGGATACAATTTCTCACTATGTTACTTTTGCGTTTTTTGTTTGTTGCTCAATCTCATGATGTTGCTTAAACTTTTCTCTTAAAACTGGCATAAAGTTTGATATATGGGTGTCCAAAATATAAAATGGACCATATCTCGAAAACTAGAAGAGATAGACCAAAACGGACGAAATTTCAACACCCCTTAAGTGCATAAAACCCCTGTAACCATATGTGTACTTCTCAAATATGCCCTCCCTTAGTACCTTGCGCCCTTCCCTAAAAAAGGGATACAATTTCTCACTATGTTACTTGCGTTTTTTGTTTGTTACTCACTCTCATGATGTTGCTTAAACTTTTCTCTTAAAACTGGCATAAAGTGCGACATACCAAAAAAAAAAAAAAAATTAAGCTACAAAATGGGTGCCCAAAATATAAAGTGGACCATATCTCGAAAACTAGAAGAGATAGAGCAAAATGGACGAATTTCAACACCCCTTAAGTAACCATATGTGTATTTCTGTAACCATATGTGTATTTCTCAAATATGCCCTCCCTAACTACCTTGCGCCCTTCCCTAAAAAAGGGATACAATTTCTCACTATGTTACTTTTGCGTTTTTTGTTTGTTGCTCACTCTCATGATGTTGCTTAAACTTTTCTCTTAAAACTGGCATAAAGTTTGATATACTATGTTACTTGCGTTTTTTGTTTGTTACTCACTCTCATGATGTTGATTAAACTTTTCTCTTAAAACTGGCATAAAGTGCGACATACCAAAAAAAAAAAAAAAAATTAAGCTAGAAAATGGGTGCCCAAAATATAAAGTGGACCATATCTCGAAAACTAGAAGAGATAGAGCAAAACGGACGAAATTTCAAGTGCATACAACCCCTGTAACCATAAGTGTACTTCTCAAATATGCCCTCCCTAAGTACCTAGTGCCCTTCCCTGAAAAGAGATAAAATTTCTCACTATGTTAGTTGCGTTTTTTGTTTTTTGCTCACTCTCGTGATGTTGCTTAAACTTTTATCTGAAAACTGGCATAAAGTGCGACATACCAAAAAAAAAAAAAAAAAATTAAGCTAGAAAATGGGTGCCCAAAATATAAAGTGGACCATATCTCGAAAACTAGAAGAGATAGAGCAAAACGGACGAAATTTCAACACCCCTTAAGTGCATACAACCCCTGTAACCATATGTGTACTTCTCAAATATGCCCTCCCTAAGTACCTTGCGCCCTTCCCTAAAACAGGGATACAATTTCTCACTATGTTACTTGCGTTTTTTGTTTGTTACTCACTCTCATGATGTTGCTTAAACTTTTCTCTTAAAACTGGCATAAAGTGCGACATACCAAAAAAAAAAAAATTAAGCTAGAAAATTGGTGCCCAAAATATAAAGTGGACCATATCTCGAAAACTAGAAGAGATAGAGCAAAACGGACGAAATTTCAACACCCCTTAAGTGCATACAACCCCTGTAACCATATGTGTACTTCTCAAATATGCCCTCCCTAAGTACCTTGCGCCCTTCCCTAAAACAGGGATACAATTTCTCACTATGTTACTTGCGTTTTTTGTTTGTTACTCACTCTCATGATGTTGCTTAAACTTTTCTCTTAAAACTGGCATAAAGTGCTACATACCAAAAAAAAAAAAAAAAAAATAAGCTAGAAAATGGGTGCCCAAAATATAAAGTGGACCATATCTCGAAAACTAGAAGAGATAGAGCAAAACGGACGAAATTTCAACACCCCTTAAGTGCATAGAACCCCTGTAACCATATGTGTACTTCTCAAATATGCCCTCCCTAAGTACCTTGCGCCCTTCCCTGAAAAAGGGATACAATTTCTCACTATGTTACTTGCGTTTTTTGTTTGTTACTCACTCTCATGATGTTGCTTAAACTTTTCTCTTAAAACTGGCATAAAGTGCAACATACCAAAAAAAAAAAAAAAAAAAAAAATTAAGCAAAATGGACGAAATTTCAACACCCCTTAAGTAACCATATGTGTATTTCTGTAACCATATCTGTATTTCTCAAATATGCCCTCCCTAAGTACCTTGCGCCCTTCCCTAAAAAAGGGATACAATTTCTCACTATGTTACTTTTGCGTTTTTTGTTTGTTGCTCAATCTCATGATGTTGCTTAAACTTTTCTCTTAAAACTGGCATAAAGTTTGATATATGGGTGTCCAAAATATAAAATGGACCATATCTCGAAAACTAGAAGAGATAGACCAAAACGGACGAAATTTCAACACCCCTTAAGTGCATACAACCCCTGTAACCATATGTGTACTTCTCAAATATGCCCTCCCTTAGTACCTTGCGCCCTTCCCTAAAAAAGGGATACAATTTCTCACTATGTTACTTGCGTTTTTTGTTTGTTACTCACTCTCATGATGTTGCTTAAACTTTTCACTTAAAACTGGCATAAAGTGCGACATACCAAAAAAAAAAAAAAAATTAAGCTACAAAATGGGTGCCCAAAATATAAAGTGGACCATATCTCGAAAACTAGAAGAGATAGAGCAAAATGGACGAATTTCAACACCCCTTAAGTAACCATATGTGTATTTCTGTAACCATATGTGTATTTCTCAAATATGCCCTCCCTAACTACCTTGCGCCCTTCCCTAAAAAAGGGATACAATTTCTCACTATGTTACTTTTGCGTTTTTTGTTTGTTGCTCACTCTCATGATGTTGCTTAAACTTTTCTCTTAAAACTGGCATAAAGTTTGATATACCAAAAAGAAAAGAAAAATTAATCTAGAAAATGGGTGCCCAAAATATAAAGTGGACCATATCTCGAAAACTAGAAGAGATAGAGCAAAACGGACGAAATTTCAACACCCCTTAAGTGCATAGAACCCCTGTAACCATATGTGTACTTCTCAAATATGCCCTCCCTAAGTACCTTGCGCCCTTCCCTAAAACAGGGATACAATTTCTCACTATGTTACTTGCGTTTTTTTGTTTGTTACTCACTCTCATGATGTTGCTTAAACTTTTCTCTTAAAACTGGCATAAAGTACGACATACCAAAAAAAAAAAAAAAAAAATAAGCTAGAAAATGGGTGCCCAAAATATAAAGTGGACCATATCTCGAAAACTAGAAGAGATAGACCAAAACGGACGAAATTTCAACACCCCTTAAGTGCATACATCCCCTGTAACCATATGTGTACTTCTCAAATATGCCCTCCCTAACTACCTTGCGCCCTTCCCTAAAAAAGGGATACAATTTCTCACTATGTTACTTGCGTTTTTTGTTTGTTACTCACTCTCATGATGTTGCTTAAACTTTTCTCTTAAAACTGGCATAAAGTGCGACATACCAAAAAAAAAAAAAAAAAATTAAGCTAGAAAATGGGTGCCCAAAATATAAAGTGGACCATATCTCGAAAACTAGAAGAGATAGAGCAAAACGGACGAAATTTCAACAACCCTTAAGTGCATACAACCCCTGTAACCATATGTGTACTTCTCAAATATGCCCTCCCTAAGTACCTAGTGCCCTTCCCTGAAAAGGGATAAAATTTCTCACTATGTTAGTTGCGTTTTTTGTTTTTTGCTCACTCTCGTGATGTTGCTTAAACTTTTATCTGAAAACTGGCATAAAGTGCGACATACCAAAAAAAAAAAAAAAAAATTAAGCTAGAAAATGGGTGCCCAAAATATAAAGTGGACCATATCTCGAAAACTAGAAGAGATAGAGCAAAACGGACGAAATTTCAACACCCCTTAAGTGCATACAACCCCTGTAACCATATGTGTACTTCTCAAATATGCCCTCCCTAAGTACCTTGCGCCCTTCCCTAAAACAGGGATACAATTTCTCACTATGTTACTTGCGTTTTTTGTTTGTTACTCACTCTCATGATGTTGCTTAAACTTTTCTCTTAAAACTGGCATAAAGTGCGACATACCAAAAAAAAAAAAATTAAGCTAGAAAATTGGTGCCCAAAATATAAAGTGGACCATATCTCGAAAACTAGAAGAGATAGAGCAAAACGGACGAAATTTCAACACCCCTTAAGTGCATACAACCCCTGTAACCATATGTGTACTTCTCAAATATGCCCTCCCTAAGTACCTTGCGCCCTTCCCTAAAACAGGGATACAATTTCTCACTATGTTACTTGCGTTTTTTGTTTGTTACTCACTCTCATGATGTTGCTTAAACTTTTCTCTTAAAACTGGCATAAAGTGCGACATACCAAAAAAAAAAAATTAAGCTAGAAAATTGGTGCCCAAAATAGAAAGTGGACCATATCTCGAAAACTAGAAGAGATAGAGCAAAACGGACGAAATTTCAACACCCCTTAAGTGCATACAACCCCTGTAACCATATATGTACTTCTCAAATATGCCCTCCCTAAGTACCTTGCGCCCTTCCCTAAAAAAGGGATACAATTTCTCACTATGTTACTTGCGTTTTTTGTTTGTTGCTCATTCTCATGATGTTGCTTAAACTTTTCTCTTAAAACTGGCATAAAGTTTGATATACCAAAAAGAAAAGAAAAATTAATCTAGAAAATGGGTGCCCAAAATATATAGTGGACCATATCTCGAAAACTAGAAGAGATAGAGCAAAATGGACGAATTTCAACACCCCTTAAGTAACCATATGTGTATTTCTGTAACCATATGTGTACTTCTCAAATATGCCCTCCCTAAGTACCTTGCGCCCTTACCTAAAACAGGGATACAATTTCTCACTATGTTACTTGCGTTTTTTGTTTGTTACTCACTCTCATGATGTTGCTTAAACTTTTCTCTTAAAACTGGCATAAAGTGCGACATACAAAAAAAAAAAAATAAGCTAGAAAATGGGTGCCCAAAATATAAAGTGGACCATTTCTCGAAAACTAGAAGAGATAGACCAAAACGGACGAAATTTCAAAAAAATAAGCTAGAAAATGGGTGCCCAAAATATAAAGTGGACCATATCTCGAAAACTAGAAGAGATAGACCAAAACGGACGAAATTTCAACCCCTGTAACCATATGTGTACTTCTCAAATATGCCCTCCCTAAGTACCTTGCGCCCTTCCCTAAAAAAGGGATTCAATTTCTCACTATGTTACTTGCGTTTTTGTTTGTTGCTCACTCTCATGATGTTGCTTAAACTTTTCTCTTAAAACTGGCATAAAGTTTGATATACCAAAAAGAAAAGAAAAATTAATCTAGAAAATGGGTGTCGAAAATATTAAATGGACCATACCTCAAAACTAGAAGAGATAGAGCAAAACGGACGAAATTTCAACACCCCTTAAGTGCAAACAACCCCTGTAACCATATGTGTACTTCTCAAATATGCCCTCCCTAAGTACCTAGTGCCCTTCCCTGAAAAGGGATAAAATTTCTCACTATGTCAGTTGCGTTTTTTGTTTTTTGCTCACTCTCGTGATGTTGCTTAAACTTTTCTCTTAAAACTGGCATAAAGTGCGACATACCAAAAAAAAAAAAAAAATTAAGCTAGAAAATGGGTGCCCAAAATATAAAGTGGACCATATCTCGAAAACTAGAAGAGATAGAGCAAAACGGACGAAATTTCAACACCCCTTAAGTGCACACAACCCCTGTAACCATATGTGTACTTCTCAAATATGCCCTCCCTAAGTACCTTGCGCCCTTCCCTAAAACAGGGATACAATTTCTCAATTTATCCCTTTTCAGGGAAGGGCACTAGGTACTTAGGGAGGGCATATTTGAGAAGTACACATATGGTTACAGGGGTTGCTTACACTTAAGGGGTGTTGAAATTTCGTCCGTTTTGCTCTATCTCTTCTAGTTTTCGAGATATGGTCCACTTTATATTTTGGGCACCCATTTTCTAGCTTAATTTTTTTTTTTTTTTGGTATGTCGCACTTTATGCCAGTTTTAAGAGAAAAGTTTAATCAACATCATGAGAGTGAGTAACAAACAAAAAACGCAAGTAACATAGTGAGAAATTGTATCCCTGTTTTAGGGAAGGGCGCAAGGTACTTAGGGAGGGCATATTTGAGAAGTACACATATGGTCACAGGGGTTGTATGCACTTAAGGGGTGTTGAAATTTCGTCCGTTTTGCTCTATCTCTTCTAGTTTTCGAGATATGGTCCACTTTATATTTTGGGCACCCAATTTCTAGCTTAATTTTTTTTTTTTTTGGTATGTCGCACTTTATGCCAGTTTTAAGAGAAAAGTTTAAGCAACACCATGAGAGTGAGTAACAAACAAAAAACGCAAGTAACATAGTGAGAAATTGTATCCCTGTTTTAGGGAAGGGCGCAAGGTACTTAGGGAGGGCATATTTGAGAAGTACACATATGGTTACAAGGGTTGTATGCACTTAAGGGGTGTTGAAATTTCGTCCGTTTTGCTCTATCTCTTCTAGTTTTCGAGATATGGTCCATTTTATATTTTGGACACCCATTATTTAGATTAATTTTTCTTTTCTTTTTGGTATATCAAACTTTATGCCAGTTTTAAGAGAAAAGTTTAAGCAACATCATGAGAGTGAGCAACAAACAAAAAACGCAAGTAACACAGTGAGAAATTGTATCCCTTTTTTAGGGAAGGGCGCAAGGTACTTAGGGAGGGCATATTTGAGAAGTACACATATGGTTACAGGGGTTGTATGCACTTAAGGGGTGTTGAAATTTCATCCGTTTTGCTCTATCTCTTCTAGTTTTCGAGATATGGTCCACTTTTACGTTTTGGGCACAAATTTTCTAGCTTAATTTTTTTTTTTTTTTTGTATGTCGCACTTTATGCCAGTTTTAAGAGAAAAGTTTAAGCAACATCATGAGAGTGAGCAACAAACAAAAAACGCAAGTAACATAGTGAGAAATTGTATCCCTTTTTTAGGGAAGGGCGCAAGGTACTTAGGGAGGGCATATTTGAGAAGTACACATATGGTTAAAGGGGTTGTATGCACTTGAGGGGTGTTCAAATTTCATCCGTTTTGCTCTATCTCTTCTAGTTTTCGAGATATGGTCCACTTTATATTTTGGGCACCCATTTTCTAGCTTAATTTTTTTTTTTTTTTTTGGTATGTCGCACTTTATGCCAGTTTTAAGAGAAAAGTTTAAGCAATTTCACGAGAGTGAGCAAAAAACAAAAAACGCAACTAACATAGTGAGAAATTTTATCCCTTTTCAGGGAAGGGCACTAGGTACTTAGGGAGGGCATATTTGAGAAGTACACATATGGTTACAGGGGTTATATGCACTTAAGGGGTGTTGAAATTTCGTCCGTTTTGCTCTATCTCTTCTAGTTTTCGAGATATGGTCCATTTTATATTTTCGACACCCATTTTCTAGATTAATTTTTCTTTTCTTTTTGGTATATCAAACTTTATGCCAGTTTTAAGAGAAAAATTTAAGCAACATCATGAGAGTGAGCAACAAACAAAAAACGCAAGTAACATAGTGAGAAATTGTATCCCTTTTTTAGGGAAGGGCACTAGGTACTTAGGGAGGGCATGTTTGAGAAGTACACATATGGTTACAGGGGTTGTTTGCACTTAAGGGGTGTTGAAATTTCGTCCGTTTTGCTCTATCTCTTCTAGTTTTCGAGATATGGTCCACTTTATATTTTGGGCACCCATTTTCTAGCTTAATTTTTTTTTTTTTTTTTGGTATATCAAACTTTATGCCAGTTTTAAGAGAAAAATTTAAGCAACATCATGAGAGTGAGCAACAAACAAAAAACGCAAGTAACATAGTGAGAAATTGTATCCCTTTTTTAGGGAAGGGCACTAGGTACTTAGGGAGGGCATATTTGAGAAGTACACATATGGTTACAGGGGTTGTACGCACTTAAGGGGTGTTGAAATTTCGTCCGTTTTGCTCTATCTCTTCTAGTTTTCGAGATATGGTCCACTTTATATTTTGGGCACCAATTTTCTAGCTTAATTTTTTTTTTTTTGGTATGTCGCACTTTATGCCAGTTTTAAGAGAAAAGTTTAAGCAACATCATGAGAGTGAGTAACAAACAAAAAACGCAAGTAACATAGTGAGAAATTGTATCCCTGTTTTAGGGAAGGGCGCAAGGTACTTAGGGAGGGCATATTTGAGAAGTACACATATGGTTACAGGGGTTATATGCACTTAAGGGGTGTTGAAATTTCGTCCGTTTTGCTCTATCTCTTCTAGTTTTCGAGATATGGTCCACTTTATATTTTGGGCACCCATTTTCTAGCTTAATTTTTTTTTTTTTTTTTTTGGTATGTCGCACTTTATGCCAGTTTTAAGAGAAAAGTTTAAGCAACATCATGAGAGTGAGCAACAAACAAAAAACGCAAGTAACATAGTGAGAAATTGTATCCCTTTTTTAGGGAAGGGCGCAAGGTACTTAGGGAGGGCATATTTGAGAAGTACACATATGGTTACAGGGGTTGTATGCACTTAAGGGGTGTTGAAATTTCGTCCGTTTTGCTCTATCTCTTCTAGTTTTCGAGATATGGTCCATTTTATATTTTGGACACCCATTTTCTAGTTTAATTTTTTTTTTCTTTTTGGTATATCAAACTTTATGCCAGTTTTAAGAGAAAAGTTTAAGCAACATCATGAGAGTGAGCAACAAACAAAAAACGCAAGTAACATAGTGAGAAATTGTATCCCTTTTTTAGGGAAGGGCGCAAGGTACTTAGGGAGGGCATATTTGAGAAGTACACATATGGTTACAGGGGTTGTATGCACTTAAGGGGTGTTGAAATTTCGTCCGTTTTGCTTTATCTCTTCTAGTTTTCGAGATATGGTCCACTTTATATTTTGGGCACCCATTTTCTAGCTTAATTTTTTTTTTTTTTTTTTTTGGTATGTCGCACTTTATGCCAGTTTTAAGAGAAAAGTTTAAGCAACATCATGAGAGTGAGCAACAAACAAAAAACGCAAGTAACATAGTGAGAAATTGTATCCCTTTTTTAGGGAAGGGCGCAAGGTACTTAGGGAGGGCATATTTGAGAAGTACACATATGGTTACAGGGTTGTATGCACTTAAGGGGTGTTGAAATTTCGTCCGTTTTGCTCTATCTCTTCTAGTTTTCGAGATATGGTCCACTTTATATTTTGGGCACCCATTTTCTAGCTTTTTTTTTTTTTTTTTTTTTGGTATGTCGCACTTTATGCCAGTTTTAAGAGAAAAGTTGAAGCAACATCATGAGAGTGAGCAACAAACAAAAAACGCAAGTAACATAGTGAGAAATTTTATCCCTTTTTTAGGGAAGGGCGCAAGGTACTTAGGGAGGGCATATTTGAGAAGTACACATATGGTTACAGGGGTTGTATGCACTTAAGGGATGTTGAAATTTCATCCGTTTTGCTCTATCTCTTCTAGTTTTCGAGATATGGTCCACTTTATATTTTGGGCACCCATTTTCTAGCTTTTTTTTTTTTTTTTTTTTGGTATGTCGCACTTTATGCCAGTTTTAAGAGAAAAGTTTAAGCAACATCATGAGAGTGAGTAACAAACAAAAAACGCAAGTAACATAGTGAGAAATTGTATCCCTGTTTTAGGGAAGGGCGCAAGGTACTTAGGGAGGGCATATTTGAGAAGTACACATATGGTTACAGGGGTTTTATGCACTTAAGGGGTGTTGAAATTTCGTCCGTTTTGCTCTATCTCTTCTAGTTTTCGAGATATGGTCCACTTTATATTTTGGGCACCCATTTTCTAGCTTTTTTTTTTTTTTTTTTTTGGTATGTCGCACTTTATGCCAGTTTTAAGAGAAAAGTTGAAGCAACATCATGAGAGTGAGCAACAAACAAAAAACGCAAGTAACATAGTGAGAAATTTTATCCCTTTTTTAGGGAAGGGCGCAAGGTACTTAGGGAGGGCATATTTGAGAAGTACACATATGGTTACAGGGGTTGTATGCACTTAAGGGATGTTGAAATTTCATCCGTTTTGCTCTATCTCTTCTGGTTTTCGAGATATGGTCCACTTTATATTTTGAGCACCCATTTTCTAGCTTAATTTTTTTTTTTTTTTTTTTTGTATGTCGCACTTTATGCCAGTTTTAAGAGAAAAGTTTAAGCAACATCATGAGAGTGAGTAACAAACAAAAAACGCAAGTAACATAGTGAGAAATTGTATCCCTGTTTTAGGGAAGGGCGCAAGGTACTTAGGGACGGCATATTTGAGAAGTACACATATGGTTACAGGGGTGTTGAAATTTCGTCCGTTTTGCTCTATCTCTTCTAGTTTTCGAGATATGGTCCACTTTATATTTTGGGCACCCATTTTCTAGCTTAATTTTTTTTTTTTTTTTGTATGTCGCACTTTATGCCAGTTTTAAGAGAAAAGTTTAAGCAACATCATGAGAGTGAGCAACAAACAAAAAACGCAAGTAACATAGTGAGAAATTGTATCCCTTTTTTAGGGAAGGGCGCAAGGTACTTAGGGAGGGCATATTTGAGAAGTACACATATGGTTAAAGGGGTTGTATGCACTTGAGGGGTGTTGAAATTTCATCCGTTTTGCTCTATCTCTTCTAGTTTTCGAGATATGGTCCACTTTTATATTTTGGGCACCAATTTTCTAGCTTAATTTTTTTTTTTTTTTTTGTATGTCGCACTTTATGCCAGTTTTAAGAGAAAAGTTTAAGCAACATCATGAGAGTGAGCAACAAACAAAAAACGCAAGTAACATAGTGAGAAATTGTATCCCTTTTTTAGGGAAGGGCGCAAGGTACTTAGGGAGGGCATATTTGAGAAGTACACATATGGTTAAAGGGGTTGTATGCACTTGAGGGGTGTTGAAATTTCATCCGTTTTGCTCTATCTCTTCTAGTTTTCGAGATATGGTCCACTTTTATATTTTGGGCACCAATTTTCTAGCTTAATTTTTTTTTTTTTTTTTGGTATGTCGCACTTTATGCCAGTTTTAAGAGAAAAGTTTAAGCAATTTCACGAGAGTGAGCAAAAAACAAAAAACGCAACTAACATAGTGAGAAATTTTATCCCTTTTCAGGGAAGGGCACTAGGTACTTAGGGAGGGCATATTTGAGAAGTACACATATGGTTACAGGGGTTATATGCACTTAAGGGGTGTTGAAATTTCGTCCGTTTTGCTCTATCTCTTCTAGTTTTCGAGATATGGTCCATTTTATATTTTCGACACCCATTTTATAGATTAATTTTTCTTTTCTTTTTGGTATATCAAACTTTATGCCAGTTTTAACAGAAAAATTTAAGCAACATCATGAGAGTGAGCAACAAACAAAAAACGCAAGTAACATAGTGAGAAATTGTATCCCTTTTTTAGGGAAGGGCACTAGGTACTTAGGGAGGGCATATTTGAGAAGTACACATATGGTTACAGGGGTTGCATACACTTAAGGGGTGTTGAAATTTCGTCCGTTTTGCTCTATCTCTTCTAGTTTTCGAGATATGGTCCACTTTATATTTTGGGCACCAATTTTCTAGCTTAATTTTTTTTTTTTTTTTTTGGTATATCAAACTTTATGCCAGTTTTAAGAGAAAAATTTAAGCAACATCATGAGAGTGAGCAACAAACAAAAAACGCAAGTAACATAGTGAGAAATTGTATCCCTTTTTTAGGGAAGGGCACTAGGTACTTAGGGAGGGCATATTTGAGAAGTACACATATGGTTACAGGGGTTGTATACACTTAAGGGGTGTTGAAATTTCGTCCGTTTTGCTCTATCTCTTCTAGTTTTCGAGATATGGTCCACTTTATATTTTGGGCACCAATTTTCTAGCTTAATTTTTTTTTTTTGGTATGTCGCACTTTATGCCAGTTTTAAGAGAAAAGTTTAAGCAACATCATGAGAGTGAGTAACAAACAAAAAACGCAAGTAACATGGTGAGAAATTGTATCCCTGTTTTAGGGAAGGGCGCAAGGTACTTAGGGAGGGCATATTTGAGAAGTACACATATGGTTACAGGGGTTGTATGCACTTAAGGGGTGTTGAAATTTCGTCCGTTTTGCTCTATCTCTTCTAGTTTTCGAGATATGGTCCATTTTATATTTTGGACACCCATTTTCTAGTTTAATTTTTTTTTCTTTTTGGTATATCAAACTTTATGCCAGTTTTAAGAGAAAAGTTTAAGCAACATCATGAGAGTGAGCAACAAACAAAAAACGCAAGTAACATAGTGAGAAATTGTATCCCTGTTTTAGGGAAGGGCGCAAGGCACTTAGGGAGGGCATATTTGAGAAGTACACATATGGTTACAGGGGTTGTGTGCACTTAAGGGGTGTTGAAATTTCATCCGTTTTGCTCTATCTCTTCTAGTTTTCGAGATATGGTCCACTTTATATTTTGGGCACCCATTTTCTAGCTTAATTTTTTTTTTTTTTTTTTTGGTATGTCGCACTTTAAGCAGTTTTAAGAGAAAAGTTTAAGCAACATCATGAGAGTGAGCAACAAACAAAAAACGCAAGTAACATAGTGAGAAATTGTATCCCTTTTTTAGGGAAGGGCGCAAGGTACTTAGGGAGGGCATATTTGAGAAGTACACATATGGTTACAGGGGTTGTATGCAGTTAAGGGGTGTTGAAATTTCGTCCGTTTTGCTCTATCTCTTCTAGTTTTCGAGATATGGTCCATTTTATATTTTGGACACCCATTTTCTAGTTTAATTTTTTTTTCTTTTTGGTATATCAAACTTTATGCCAGTTTTAAGAGAAAAGTTTAAGCAACATCATGAGAGTGAGCAACAAACAAAAAACGCAAGTAACATAGTGAGAAATTGTATCCCTTTTTTAGGGAAGGGCGCAAGGTACTTAGGGAGGGCATATTTGAGAAGTACACATATGGTTACAGCGGTTGAAATTTCGTCCGTTTTGCTTTATCTCTTCTAGTTTTCGAGATATGGTCCACTTTATATTTTGGGCACCCATTTTCTAGCTTAATTTTTTTTTTTTTTTTTTTTTGGTATGTCGCACTTTATGCCAGTTTTAAGAGAAAAGTTTAAGCAACATCATGAGAGTGAGCAACAAACAAAAAACGCAAGTAAGATAGTGAGAAATTGTATCCCTTTTTTAGGGAAGGGCGCAAGGTACTTAGGGAGGGCATATTTGAGAAGTACACATATGGTTACAGGGTTGTATGCACTTAAGGGGTGTTGAAATTTCGTCCGTTTTGCTCTATCTCTTCTAGTTTTCGAGATATGGTCCACTTTATATTTTGGGCACCCATTTTCTAGCTTATTTTTTTTTTTTTTTTGGTATGTCGCACTTTATGCCAGTTTTAAGAGAAAAGTTTAAGCAACATCATGAGAGTGAGTAACAAACAAAAAACGCAAGTAACATAGTGAGAAATTGTATCCCTGTTTTAGGGAAGGGCGCAAGGTACTTAGGGAGGGCATATTTGAGAAGTACACATATGGTTACAGGGGTTCTATGCACTTAAGGGGTGTTGAAATTTCGTCCGTTTTGCTCTATCTCTTCTAGTTTTCGAGATATGGTCCACTTTATATTTTGGGCACCCATTTTCTAGCTTATTTTTTTTTTTTTTTTGGTATGTCGCACTTTATGCCAGTTTTAAGAGAAAAGTTGAAGCAACATCATGAGAGTGAGCAACAAACAAAAAACGCAAGTAACATAGTGAGAAATTTTATCCCTTTTTTAGGGAAGGGCGCAAGGTACTTAGGGAGGGCATATTTGAGAAGTACACATATGGTTACAGGGGTTGTATGCACTTAAGGGGTGTTGAAATTTCATCCGTTTTGCTCTATCTCTTCTAGTTTTCGAGATATGGTCCACTTTATATTTTGAGCACCCATTTTCTAGCTTAATTTTTTTTTTTTTTTTGTATGTCGCACTTTATGCCAGTTTTAAGAGAAAAGTTTAAGCAACATCATGAGAGTGAGTAACAAACAAAAAACGCAAGTAACATAGTGAGAAATTGTATCCCTGTTTTAGGGAAGGGCGCAAGGTACTTAGGGACGGCATATTTGAGAAGTACACATATGGTTACAGGGGTGTTGAAATTTCGTCCGTTTTGCTCTATCTCTTCTAGTTTTCGAGATATGGTCCACTTTATATTTTGGGCACCCAATTTCTAGCTTAATTTTTTTTTTTTTTTTTGTATGTCGCACTTTATGCCAGTTTTAAGAGAAAAGTTTAAGCAACATCATGAGAGTGAGTAACAAACAAAAAACGCAAGTAACATAGTGAGAAATTGTATCCCTGTTTTAGGGAAGGGCGCAAGGTACTTAGGGACGGCATATTTGAAAAGTACACATATGGTTACAGGGGTGTTGAAATTTCGTCCGTTTTGCTCTATCTCTTCTAGTTTTCGAGATATGGTCCACTTTATATTTTGGGCACCCAATTTCTAGCTTAATTTTTTTTTTTTTTTTTTGGTATATCAAACTTTATGCCAGTTTTAAGAGAAAAGTTTAAGCAACATCATGAGAGTGAGCAACAAACAAAAAACGCAAGTAACATAGTGAGAAATTGTATCCCTTTTTTAGGGAAGGGCGCAAGGTACTTAGGGAGGGCATATTTGAGAAGTACACATATGGTTACAGGGGTTGTAGGCACTTAAGGGGTGTTGAAATTTCGTCCGTTTTGCTCTATCTCTTCTAGTTTTCGAGATATGGTCCACTTTATATTTTGGGCACCAATTTTCTAGCTTAATTTTTTTTTTTTTGGTATGTCGCACTTTATGCCAGTTTTAAGAGAAAAGTTGAAGCAACATCATGAGAGTGAGCAACAAACAAAAAACGCAAGTAACATAGTGAGAAATTTTATCCCTTTTTTAGGGAAGGGCGCAAGGTACTTAGGGAGGGCATATTTGAGAAGTACACATATGGTTACAGGGGTTGTTTGCACTTAAGGGGTGTTGAAATTTCGTCCGTTTTGCTCTATCTCTTCTAGTTTTCGAGATATGGTCCACTTTATATTTTGGGCACCCATTTTCTAGCTTAATTTTTTTTTTTTTTTTTTTTTGGTATGTCGCACTTTATGCCAGTTTTAAGAGAAAAGTTTAAGCAACATCATGAGAGTGAGCAACAAACAAAAAACGCAAGTAACATAGTGAGAAATTGTATCCCTTTTTTAGGGAAGGTCGCAAGGTACTTAGGGAGGGCATATTTGAGAAGTACACATATGGTTACAGGGTTGTATGCACTTAAGGGGTGTTGAAATTTCGTCCGTTTTGCTCTATCTCTTCTAGTTTTCGAGATATGGTCCACTTTATATTTTGGGCACCCATTTTCTAGCTTATTTTTTTTTTTTTTTTGGTATGTCGCACTTTATGCCAGTTTTAAGAGAAAAGTTTAAGCAACATCATGAGAGTGAGTAACAAACAAAAAACGCAAGTAACATAGTGAGAAATTGTATCCCTGTTTTAGGGAAGGGCGCAAGGTACTTAGGGAGGGCATATTTGAGAAGTACACATATGGTTACAGGGGTTCTATGCACTTAAGGGGTGTTGAAATTTCGTCCGTTTTGCTCTATCTCTTCTAGTTTTCGAGATATGGTCCACTTTATATTTTGGGCACCCATTTTCTAGCTTATTTTTTTTTTTTTTTTTTTGGTAACAGGGAAATTGTATCCCTGTTTTAGGGAAGGGCGCAAGGTACTTAGGGAGGGCATATTTGAAAAGTACACATATGGTTACATGGGTTGTATGCACTTAAGGGTTGTTGAAATTTCGTCCGTTTTGCTCTCTTCTAGTTTTCGAGATATGGTCCATTTTATATTTTGGACACCCATTTTCTAGATTAATTTTTCTTTTCTTTTTGGTATATCAAACTTTATGCCAGTTTTAAGAGAAAAGTTTAAGCAACATCATGAGAGTGAGCAACAAACAAAAAACGCAAGTAACATAGTGAGAAATTGTATCCCTGTTTTAGGGAAGGGCGCAAGGCACTTAGGGAGGGCATATTTGAGAAGTACACATATGGTTACAGGGGTTGTGTGCACTTAAGGGGTGTTGAAATTTCGTCCGTTTTGCTCTATCTCTTCTAGTTTTCGAGATATGGTCCACTTTATATTTTGGGCACCCATTTTCTAACTTAATTTTTTTTTTTTTTTTTGGTATGTCGCACTTTATGCCAGTTTTAAGAGAAAAGTTTAAGCAATTTCACGAGAGTGAGCAAAAAACAAAAAACGCAACTAACATAGTGAGAAATTTTATCCCTTTTCAGGGAAGGGCACTAGGTACTTAGGGAGAGCATATTTGAGAAGTACACATATGGTTACAGGGGTTATATGCACTTAAGGGGTGTTGAAATTTCGTCCGTTTTGCTCTATCTCTTCTAGTTTTCGAGATATGGTCCATTTTATATTTTCGACACCCATTTTCTAGATTAATTTTTCTTTTCTTTTTGGTATATCAAACTTTATGCCAGTTTTAAGAGAAAAATGTAAGCAACATCATGAGAGTGAGCAACAAACAAAAAACGCAAGTAACATAGTGAGAAATTGTATCCCTTTTTTAGGGAAGGGCACTAGGTACTTAGGGAGGGCATGTTTGAGAAGTACACATATGGTTACAGGGGTTGTTTGCACTTAAGGGGTGTTGAAATTTCGTCCGTTTTGCTCTATCTCTTCTAGTTTTCGAGATATGGTCCACTTTATATTTTGGGCACCCATTTTCTAGCTTAATTTTTTTTTTTTTTTGGTATATCAAACTTTATGCCAGTTTTAAGAGAAAAATTTAAGCAACATCATGAGAGTGAGCAACAAACAAAAAACGCAAGTAACATAGTGAGAAATTGTATCCCTTTTTTAGGGAAGGGCACTAGGTACTTAGGGAGGGCATATTTGAGAAGTACACATATGGTTACAGGGGTTGTTTGCACTTAAGGGGTGTTGAAATTTCGTCCGTTTTGCTCTATCTCTTCTAGTTTTCGAGATATGGTCCACTTTATATTTTGGGCACCCATTTTCTAGCTTAATTTTTTTTTTTTTTTTGGTATATCAAACTTTATGCCAGTTTTAAGAGAAAAATTTAAGCAACATCATGAGAGTGAGCAACAAACAAAAAACGCAAGTAACATAGTGAGAAATTGTATCCCTTTTTTAGGGAAGGGCACTAGGTACTTAGGGAGGGCATATTTGAGAAGTACACATATGGTTACAGGGGTTGTATACACTTAAGGGGTGTTGAAATTTCGTCCGTTTTGCTCTATCTCTTCTAGTTTTCGAGATATGGTCCACTTTATATTTTGGGCACCAATTTTCTAGCTTAATTTTTTTTTTTTGGTATGTCGCACTTTATGCCAGTTTTAAGAGAAAAGTTTAAGCAACATCATGAGAGTGAGTAACAAACAAAAAACGCAAGTAACATGGTGAGAAATTGTATCCCTGTTTTAGGGAAGGGCGCAAGGTACTTAGGGAGGGCATATTTGAGAAGTACACATATGGTTACAGGGGTTATATGCACTTAAGGGGTGTTGAAATTTCGTCCGTTTTGCTCTATCTCTTCTAGTTTTCGAGATATGGTCCACTTTATATTTTGGGCACCCATTTTCTAGCTTAATTTTTTTTTTTTTTTTTTTTTGGTATGTCGCACTTTATGCCAGTTTTAAGAGAAAAGTTTAAGCAACATCATGAGAGTGAGCAACAAACAAAAAACGCAAGTAGCATAGTGAGAAATTGTATCCCTTTTTTAGGGAAGGTCGCAAGGTACTTAGGGAGGGCATATTTGAGAAGTACACATATGGTTACAGGGGTTGTATGCACTTAAGGGGTGTTGAAATTTCGTCCGTTTTGCTCTATCTCTTCTAGTTTTCGAGATATGGTCCATTTTATATTTTGGACACCCATTTTCTAGTTTAATTTTTTTTTCTTTTTGGTATATCAAACTTTATGCCAGTTTTAAGAGAAAAGTTTAAGCAACATCATGAGAGTGATCAACAAACAAAAAACGCAAGTAACATAGTGAGAAATTGTATCCCTGTTTTAGGGAAGGGCGCAAGGCACTTAGGGAGGGCATATTTGAGAAGTACACATATGGTTACAGGGGTTGTGTGCACTTAAGGGGTGTTGAAATTTCATCCGTTTTGCTCTATCTCTTCTAGTTTTCGAGATATGGTCCACTTTATATTTTGGGCACCCATTTTCTAGCTTAATTTTTTTTTTTTTTTTTTTGGTATGTCGCACTTTATGCCAGTTTTAAGAGAAAAGTTTAAGCAACATCATGAGAGTGAGCAACAAACAAAAAACGCAAGTAACATAGTGAGAAATTGTATCCCTTTTTTAGGGAAGGGCGCAAGGTACTTAGGGAGGGCATATTTGAGAAGTACACATATGGTTACAGGGGTTGTATGCACTTAAGGGGTGTTGAAATTTCGTCCGTTTTGCTCTATCTCTTCTAGTTTTCGAGATATGGTCCATTTTATATTTTGGACACCCATTTTCTAGTTTAATTTTTTTTTCTTTTTGGTATATCAAACTTTATGCCAGTTTTAAGAGAAAAGTTTAAGCAACATCATGAGAGTGAGCAACAAACAAAAAACGCAAGTAACATAGTGAGAAATTGTATCCCTTTTTTAGGGAAGGGCGCAAGGTACTTAGGGAGGGCATATTTGAGAAGCACACATATGGTTACAGGGGTTGTATGCACTTAAGGAGTGTTGAAATTTCGTCCGTTTTGCTTTATCTCTTCTAGTTTTCGAGATATGGTCCACTTTATATTTTGGGCACCCATTTTCTAGCTTATTTTTTTTTTTTTTTTTTTTGGTATGTCGCACTTTATGCCACTTTTAAGAGAAAAGTTTAAGCAACATCATGAGAGTGAGCAACAAACAAAAAACGCAAGTAACATAGTGAGAAATTGTATCCCTGTTTTAGGGAAGGGCGCAAGGTACTTAGGGAGGGCATATTTGAGAAGTACACATATGGTTACAGGGGTTCTATGCACTTAAGGGGTGTTGAAATTTCGTCCGTTTTGCTCTATCTCTTCTAGTTTTCGAGATATGGTCCACTTTATATTTTGGGCACCCATTTTCTAGCTTATTTTTTTTTTTTTTTTGGTATGTCGCACTTTATGCCAGTTTTAAGAGAAAAGTTGAAGCAACATCATGAGAGTGAGCAACAAACAAAAAACGCAAGTAACATAGTGAGAAATTTTATCCCTTTTTTAGGGAAGGGCGCAAGGTACTTAGGGAGGGCATATTTGAGAAGTACACATATGGTTACAGGGGTTGTATGCACTTAAGGGGTGTTGAAATTTCATCCGTTTTGCTCTATCTCTTCTAGTTTTCGAGATATGGTCCACTTTATATTTTGAGCACCCATTTTCTAGCTTAATTTTTTTTTTATTTTTTGTTTTTTTTTTGTATGTCGCACTTTATGCCAGTTTTAAGAGAAAAGTTTAAGCAACATCATGAGAGTGAGTAACAAACAAAAAACGCAAGTAACATAGTGAGAAATTGTATCCCTGTTTTAGGGAAGGGCGCAAGGTACTTAGGGACGGCATATTTGAGAAGTACACATATGGTTACAGGGGTGTTGAAATTTCGTCCGTTTTGCTCTATCTCTTCTAGTTTTCGAGATATGGTCCACTTTATATTTTGGGCACCCAATTTCTAGCTTAATTTTTTTTTTTTTTTTTTGTATGTCGCACTTTATGCCAGTTTTAAGAGAAAAGTTTAAGCAACATCATGAGAGTGAGTAACAAACAAAAAACGCAAGTAACATAGTGAGAAATTGTATCCCTGTTTTAGGGAAGGGCGCAAGGTACTTAGGGACGGCATATTTGAGAAGTACACATATGGTTACAGGGGTGTTGAAATTTCGTCCGTTTTGCTCTATCTCTTCTAGTTTTCGAGATATGGTCCACTTTATATTTTGGGCACCCAATTTCTAGCTTAATTTTTTTTTTTTTTTTTGGTATATCAAACTTTATGCCAATTTTAAGAGAAAAGTTTAAGCAACATCATGAGAGTGAGCAACAAACAAAAAACGCAAGTAACATAGTGAGAAATTGTATCCCTTTTTTAGGGAAGGGCGCAAGGTACTTAGGGAGGGCATATTTGAGAAGTACACATATGGTTACAGGGGTTGTAGGCACTTAAGGGGTGTTGAAATTTCGTCCGTTTTGCTCTATCTCTTCTAGTTTTCGAGATATGGTCCATTTTATATTTTGGACACCCATTTTCTAGATTAATTTTTCTTTTCTTTTTGGTATATCAAACTTTATGCCAGTTTTAAGAGAAAAGTTTAAGCAACATCATGAGAGTGAGCAACAAACAAAAAACGCAAGTAACATAGTGAGAAATTGTATCCCTGTTTTAGGGAAGGGCGCAAGGCACTTAGGGAGGGCATATTTGAGAAGTACACATATGGTTACAGGGGTTGTGTGCACTTAAGGGGTGTTGAAATTTCGTCCGTTTTGCTCTATCTCTTCTAGTTTTCGAGATATGGTCCACTTTATATTTTGGGCACCCATTTTCTAACTTAATTTTTTTTTTTTTTTTTTGGTATGTCGCACTTTATGCCAGTTTTAAGAGAAAAGTTTAAGCAATTTCACGAGAGTGAGCAAAAAACAAAAAACGCAACTAACATAGTGAGAAATTTTATCCCTTTTCAGGGAAGGGCACTAGGTACTTAGGGAGAGCATATTTGAGAAGTACACATATGGTTACAGGGGTTATATGCACTTAAGGGGTGTTGAAATTTCGTCCGTTTTGCTCTATCTCTTCTAGTTTTCGAGATATGGTCCATTTTATATTTTCGACACCCATTTTCTAGATTAATTTTTCTTTTCTTTTTGGTATATCAAACTTTATGCCAGTTTTAAGAGAAAAATGTAAGCAACATCATGAGAGTGAGCAACAAACAAAAAACGCAAGTAACATAGTGAGAAATTGTATCCCTTTTTTAGTGAGAAATTGTATCCCTGTTTTAGGGAAGGGCGCAAGGCACTTAGGGAGGGCATATTTGAGAAGTACACATATGGTTACAGGGGTTGTGTGCACTTAAGGGGTGTTGAAATTTCATCCGTTTTGCTCTATCTCTTCTAGTTTTCGAGATATGGTCCACTTTATATTTTGGGCACCCATTTTCTAGCTTAATTTTTTTTTTTTTTTTTTTGGTATGTCGCACTTTATGCCAGTTTTAAGAGAAAAGTTTAAGCAACATCATGAGAGTGAGCAACAAACAAAAAACGCAAGTAACATAGTGAGAAATTGTATCCCTTTTTTAGGGAAGGGCACTAGGTACTTAGGGAGGGCATATTTGAGAAGTACACATATGGTTGCAGGGGTTGTATGCACTTAAGGGGTGTTGAAATTTCGTCCGTTTTGCTCTATCTCTTCTAGTTTTCGAGATATGGTCCACTTTATATTTTGGGCACCAATTTTCTAGCTTAATTTTTTTTTTTTGGTATACCGCACTTTATGCCAGTTTTAAGAGAAAAGTTTAAGCAACATCATGAGAGTGAGTAACAAACAAAAAACGCAAGTAACATAGTGAGAAATTGTATCCCTGTTTTAGGGAAGGGCGCAAGGTACTTAGGGAGGGCATATTTGAGAAGTACACATATGGTTACAGGGGTTATATGCACTTAAGGGGTGTTGAAATTTCGTCCGTTTTGCTCTATCTCTTCTAGTTTTCGAGATATGGTCCACTTTATATTTTGGGCACCCATTTTCTAGCTTAATTTTTTTTTTTTTTTTTTTTTGGTATGTCGCACTTTATGCCAGTTTTAAGAGAAAAGTTTAAGCAACATCATGAGAGTGAGCAACAAACAAAAAACGCAAGTAACATAGTGAGAAATTGTATCCCTTTTTTAGGGAAGGTCGCAAGGTACTTAGGGAGGGCATATTTGAGAAGTACACATATGGTTACAGGGTTGTATGGTTACAGGGTTGTATGCACTTAAGGGGTGTTGAAATTTCGTCCGTTTTGCTCTATCTCTTCTAGTTTTCGAGATATGGTCCACTTTATATTTTGGGCACCCATTTTCTAACTTAATTTTTTTTTTTTTTTTTTGGTATGTCGCACTTTATGCCAGTTTTAAGAGAAAAGTTTAAGCAATTTCACGAGAGTGAGCAAAAAACAAAAAACGCAACTAACATAGTGAGAAATTTTATCCCTTTTCAGGGAAGGGCACTAGGTACTTAGGGAGAGCATATTTGAGAAGTACACATATGGTTACAGGGGTTATATGCACTTAAGGGGTGTTGAAATTTCGTCCGTTTTGCTCTATCTCTTCTAGTTTTCGAGATATGGTCCATTTTATATTTTCGACACCCATTTTCTAGATTAATTTTTCTTTTCTTTTTGGTATATCAAACTTTATGCCAGTTTTAAGAGAAAAATGTAAGCAACATCATGAGAGTGAGCAACAAACAAAAAACGCAAGTAACATAGTGAGAAATTGTATCCCTTTTTTAGTGAGAAATTGTATCCCTGTTTTAGGGAAGGGCGCAAGGCACTTAGGGAGGGCATATTTGAGAAGTACACATATGGTTACAGGGGTTGTGTGCACTTAAGGGGTGTTGAAATTTCATCCGTTTTGCTCTATCTCTTCTAGTTTTCGAGATATGGTCCACTTTATATTTTGGGCACCCATTTTCTAGCTTAATTTTTTTTTTTTTTTTTTTGGTATGTCGCACTTTATGCCAGTTTTAAGAGAAAAGTTTAAGCAACATCATGAGAGTGAGCAACAAACAAAAAACGCAAGTAACATAGTGAGAAATTGTATCCCTTTTTTAGGGAAGGGCACTAGGTACTTAGGGAGGGCATATTTGAGAAGTACACATATGGTTGCAGGGGTTGTATGCACTTAAGGGGTGTTGAAATTTCGTCCGTTTTGCTCTATCTCTTCTAGTTTTCGAGATATGGTCCACTTTATATTTTGGGCACCAATTTTCTAGCTTAATTTTTTTTTTTTGGTATACCGCACTTTATGCCAGTTTTAAGAGAAAAGTTTAAGCAACATCATGAGAGTGAGTAACAAACAAAAAACGCAAGTAACATAGTGAGAAATTGTATCCCTGTTTTAGGGAAGGGCGCAAGGTACTTAGGGAGGGCATATTTGAGAAGTACACATATGGTTACAGGGGTTATATGCACTTAAGGGGTGTTGAAATTTCGTCCGTTTTGCTCTATCTCTTCTAGTTTTCGAGATATGGTCCACTTTATATTTTGGGCACCCATTTTCTAGCTTAATTTTTTTTTTTTTTTTTTTTTGGTATGTCGCACTTTATGCCAGTTTTAAGAGAAAAGTTTAAGCAACATCATGAGAGTGAGCAACAAACAAAAAACGCAAGTAACATAGTGAGAAATTGTATCCCTTTTTTAGGGAAGGTCGCAAGGTACTTAGGGAGGGCATATTTGAGAAGTACACATATGGTTACAGGGTTGTATGCACTTAAGGGGTGTTGAAATTTCGTCCGTTTTGCTCTATCTCTTCTAGTTTTCGAGATATGGTCCACTTTATATTTTGGGCACCCATTTTCTAGCTTATTTTTTTTTTTTTTTTGGTATGTCGCACTTTATGCCAGTTTTAAGAGAAAAGTTTAAGCAACATCATGAGAGTGAGCAACAAACAAAAAACGCAAGTAACATAGTGAGAAATTGTATCCCTTTTTTAGGGAAGGTCGCAAGGTACTTAGGGAGGGCATATTTGAGAAGTACACATATGGTTACAGGGTTGTATGCACTTAAGGGGTGTTGAAATTTCGTCCGTTTTGCTCTATCTCTTCTAGTTTTCGAGATATGGTCCATTTTATATTTTGGACACCCATTTTCTAGTTTAATTTTTTTTTCTTTTTGGTATATCAAACTTTATGCCAGTTTTAAGAGAAAAGTTTAAGCAACATCATGAGAGTGAGCAACAAACAAAAAACGCAAGTAACATAGTGAGAAATTGTATCCCTGTTTTAGGGAAGGGCGCAAGGCACTTAGGGAGGGCATATTTGAGAAGTACACATATGGTTACAGGGGTTGTGTGCACTTAAGGGGTGTTGAAATTTCATCCGTTTTGCTCTATCTCTTCTAGTTTTCGAGATATGGTCCACTTTATATTTTGGGCACCCATTTTCTAGCTTAATTTTTTTTTTTTTTTTTTTGGTATGTCGCACTTTATGCCAGTTTTAAGAGAAAAGTTTAAGCAACATCATGAGAGTGAGCAACAAACAAAAAACGCAAGTAACATAGTGAGAAATTGTATCCCTTTTTTAGGGAAGGGCGCAAGGTACTTAGGGAGGGCATATTTGAGAAGTACACATATGGTTACAGGGGTTGTATGCACTTAAGGAGTGTTGAAATTTCGTCCGTTTTGCTTTATCTCTTCTAGTTTTCGAGATATGGTCCACTTTATATTTTGGGCACCCATTTTCTAGCTTATTTTTTTTTTTTTTTTTTTGGTATGTCGCACTTTATGCCAGTTTTAAGAGAAAAGTTTAAGCAACATCATGAGAGTGAGCAACAAACAAAAAACTCAAGTAACATAGTGAGAAATTGTATCCCTTTTTTAGGGAAGGGCGCAAGGTACTTAGGGAGGGCATATTTGAGAAGTACACATATGGTTACAGGGTTGTATGCACTTAAGGGGTGTTGAAATTTCGTCCGTTTTGCTCTATCTCTTCTAGTTTTCGAGATATGGTCCACTTTATATTTTGGGCACCCATTTTCTAGCTTATTTTTTTTTTTTTTTTTGGTATGTCGCACTTTATGCCAGTTTTAAGAGAAAAGTTTAAGCAACATCATGAGAGTGAGTAACAAACAAAAAACGCAAGTAACATAGTGAGAAATTGTATCCCTGTTTTAGGGAAGGGCGCAAGGTACTTAGGGAGGGCATATTTGAGAAGTACACATATGGTTACAGGGGTTCTATGCACTTAAGGGGTGTTGAAATTTCGTCCGTTTTGCTCTATCTCTTCTAGTTTTCGAGATATGGTCCACTTTATATTTTGGGCACCCATTTTCTAGCTTATTATTTTTTTTTTTTTGGTATGTCGCACTTTATGCCAGTTTTAAGAGAAAAGTTGAAGCAACATCATGAGAGTGAGCAACAAACAAAAAACGCAAGTAACATAGTGAGAAATTTTATCCCTTTTTTAGGGAAGGGCGCAAGGTACTTAGGGAGGGCATATTTGAGAAGTACACATATGGTTACAGGGGTTGTATGCACTTAAGGGGTGTTGAAATTTCATCCGTTTTGCTCTATCTCTTCTAGTTTTCGAGATATGGTCCACTTTATATTTTGAGCACCCATTTTCTAGCTTAATTTTTTTTTATTTTTTGTTTTTTTTTTGTATGTCGCACTTTATGCCAGTTTTAAGAGAAAAGTTTAAGCAACATCATGAGAGTGAGTAACAAACAAAAAACGCAAGTAACATAGTGAGAAATTGTATCCCTGTTTTAGGGAAGGGCGCAAGGTACTTAGGGACGGCATATTTGAGAAGTACACATATGGTTACAGGGGTGTTGAAATTTCGTCCGTTTTGCTCTATCTCTTCTAGTTTTCGAGATATGGTCCACTTTATATTTTGGGCACCCAATTTCTAGCTTAATTTTTTTTTTTTTTTTTTGTATGTCGCACTTTATGCCAGTTTTAAGAGAAAAGTTTAAGCAACATCATGAGAGTGAGTAACAAACAAAAAACGCAAGTAACATAGTGAGAAATTGTATCCCTGTTTTAGGGAAGGGCGCAAGGTACTTAGGGACGGCATATTTGAGAAGTACACATATGGTTACAGGGGTGTTGAAATTTCGTCCGTTTTGCTCTATCTCTTCTAGTTTTCGAGATATGGTCCACTTTATATTTTGGGCACCCAATTTCTAGCTTAATTTTTTTTTTTTTTTTTTGGTATATCAGACTTTATGCCAGTTTTAAGAGAAAAGTTTAAGCAACATCATGAGAGTGAGCAACAAACAAAAAACGCAAGTAACATAGTGAGAAATTGTATCCCTTTTTTAGGGAAGGGCGCAAGGTACTTAGGGAGGGCATATTTGAGAAGTACACATATGGTTACAGGGGTTGTAGGCACTTAAGGGGTGTTGAAATTTCGTCCGTTTTGCTCTATCTCTTCTAGTTTTCGAGATATGGTCCATTTTATATTTTGGACACCCATTTTCTAGATTAATTTTTCTTTTCTTTTTGGTATATCAAACTTTATGCCAGTTTTAAGAGAAAAGTTTAAGCAACATCATGAGAGTGAGCAACAAACAAAAAACGCAAGTAACATAGTGAGAAATTGTATCCCTGTTTTAGGGAAGGGCGCAAGGTACTTAGGGAGGGCATATTTGAAAAGTACACATATGGTTACATGGGTTGTATGCACTTAAGGGTTGTTGAAATTTCGTCCGTTTTGCTCTCTTCTAGTTTTCGAGATATGGTCCATTTTATATTTTGGACACCCATTTTCTAGATTAATTTTTCTTTTCTTTTTGGTATATCAAACTTTATGCCAGTTTTAAGAGAAAAGTTTAAGCAACATCATGAGAGTGAGCAACAAACAAAAAACGCAAGTAACATAGTGAGAAATTGTATCCCTGTTTTAGGGAAGGGCGCAAGGCACTTAGGGAGGGCATATTTGAGAAGTACACATATGGTTACAGGGGTTGTGTGCACTTAAGGGGTGTTGAAATTTCGTCCGTTTTGCTCTATCTCTTCTAGTTTTCGAGATATGGTCCACTTTATATTTTGGGCACCCATTTTCTAACTTAATTTTTTTTTTTTTTTTTTGGTATGTCGCACTTTATGCCAGTTTTAAGAGAAAAGTTTAAGCAATTTCACGAGAGTGAGCAAAAAACAAAAAACGCAACTAACATAGTGAGAAATTTTATCCCTTTTCAGGGAAGGGCACTAGGTACTTAGGGAGAGCATATTTGAGAAGTACACATATGGTTACAGGGGTTATATGCACTTAAGGGGTGTTGAAATTTCGTCCGTTTTGCTCTATCTCTTCTAGTTTTCGAGATATGGTCCATTTTATATTTTCGACACCCATTTTCTAGATTAATTTTTCTTTTCTTTTTGGTATATCAAACTTTATGCCAGTTTTAAGAGAAAAATGTAAGCAACATCATGAGAGTGAGCAACAAACAAAAAACGCAAGTAACATAGTGAGAAATTGTATCCCTTTTTTAGGGAAGGGCACTAGGTACTTAGGGAGGGCATGTTTGAGAAGTACACATATGGTTACAGGGGTTGTTTGCACTTAAGGGGTGTTGAAATTTCGTCCGTTTTGCTCTATCTCTTCTAGTTTTCGAGATATGGTCCACTTTATATTTTGGGCACCCATTTTCTAGCTTAATTTTTTTTTTTTTTTTGGTATATCAAACTTTATGCCAGTTTTAAGAGAAAAATTTAAGCAACATCATGAGAGTGAGCAACAAACAAAAAACGCAAGTAACATAGTGAGAAATTGTATCCCTTTTTTAGGGAAGGGCACTAGGTACTTAGGGAGGGCATATTTGAGAAGTACACATATGGTTGCAGGGGTTGTATGCACTTAAGGGGTGTTGAAATTTCGTCCGTTTTGCTCTATCTCTTCTAGTTTTCGAGATATGGTCCACTTTATATTTTGGGCACCAATTTTCTAGCTTAATTTTTTTTTTTTGGTATACCGCACTTTATGCCAGTTTTAAGAGAAAAGTTTAAGCAACATCATGAGAGTGAGTAACAAACAAAAAACGCAAGTAACATAGTGAGAAATTGTATCCCTGTTTTAGGGAAGGGCGCAAGGTACTTAGGGAGGGCATATTTGAGAAGTACACATATGGTTACAGGGGTTATATGCACTTAAGGGGTGTTGAAATTTCGTCCGTTTTGCTCTATCTCTTCTAGTTTTCGAGATATGGTCCACTTTATATTTTGGGCACCCATTTTCTAGCTTAATTTTTTTTTTTTTTTTTTTGGTATGTCGCAATTTATGCCAGTTTTAAGAGAAAAGTTTAAGCAACATCATGAGAGTGAGCAACAAACAAAAAACGCAAGTAACATAGTGAGAAATTGTATCCCTTTCCTTTTTTAGGGAAGGGCGCGAGGTACTTAGGGAGGGCATATTTGAGAAGTACACATATGGTTACAGGGGTTGTATGCACTTAAGGGGTGTTGAAATTTCGTCCGTTTTGCTCTATCTCTTCTAGTTTTCGAGATATGGTCCATTTTATATTTTGGACACCCATTTTCTAGTTTAATTTTTTTTTTCTTTTTGGTATATCAAACTTTATGCCAGTTTTAAGAGAAAAGTTTAAGCAACATCATGAGAGTGAGCAACAAACAAAAAACGCAAGTAACATAGTGAGAAATTGTATCCCTTTTTTAGGGAAGGGCGCAAGGTACTTAGGGAGGGCATATTTGAGAAGTACACATATGGTTACAGGGGTTATATGCACTTAAGGGGTGTTGAAATTTCGTCCGTTTTGCTTTATCTCTTCTAGTTTTCGAGATATGGTCCACTTTATATTTTGGGCACCCATTTTCTAGCTTAATTTTTTTTTTTTTTTTTTTTTGGTATGTCGCACTTTATGCCAGTTTTAAGAGAAAAGTTTAAGCAACATCATGAGAGTGAGTAACAAACAAAAAACGCAAGTAACATAGTGAGAAATTGTATCCCTGTTTTAGGGAAGGGCGCAAGGTACTTAGGGAGGGCATATTTGAGAAGTACACATATGGTTACAGGGGTTCTATGCACTTAAGGGGTGTTGAAATTTCGTCCGTTTTGCTCTATCTCTTCTAGTTTTCGAGATATGGTCCACTTTATATTTTGGGCACCCATTTTCTAGCTTATTTTTTTTTTTTTTTTTGGTATGTCGCACTTTATGCCAGTTTTAAGAGAAAAGTTGAAGCAACATCATGAGAGTGAGCAACAAACAAAAAACGCAAGTAACATAGTGAGAAATTTTATCCCTTTTTTAGGGAAGGGCGCAAGGTACTTAGGGAGGGCATATTTGAGAAGTTCACATATGGTTACAGGGGATGTATGCACTTAAGGGGTGTTGAAATTTCATCCGTTTTGCTCTATCTCTTCTAGTTTTCGAGATATGGTCCACTTTATATTTTGAGCACCCATTTTCTAGCTTAATTTTTTTTTTTTTTTTTTTGTATGTCGCACTTTATGCCAGTTTTAAGAGAAAAGTTTAAGCAACATCATGAGAGTGAGTAACAAACAAAAAACGCAAGTAACATAGTGAGAAATTGTATCCCTGTTTTAGGGAAGGGCGCAAGGTACTTAGGAACGGCATATTTGAGAAGTACACATATGGTTACAGGGGTGTTGAAATTTCGTCCGTTTTGCTCTATCTCTTCTAGTTTTCGAGATATGGTCCACTTTATATTTTGGGCACCCATTTTCTAGCTTAATTTTTTTTTTTTTTTTGTATGTCGCACTTTATGCCAGTTTTAAGAGAAAAGTTTAAGCAACATCATGAGAGTGAGCAACAAACAAAAAACGCAAGTAACATAGTGAGAAATTGTATCCCTTTTTTAGGGAAGGGCGCAAGGTACTTAGGGAGGGCATATTTGAGAAGTACACATATGGTTAAAGGGGTTGTATGCACTTAAGGGGTGTTGAAATTTCATCCGTTTTGCTCTATCTCTTCTAGTTTTCGAGATATGGTCCACTTTTATATTTTGGGCACCAATTTTCTAGCTTAATTTTTTTTTTTTTTTTTGTTTAAAAGTTTAAGCAACATCATGAGAGTGAGCAACAAACAAAAAACGCAAGTAACATAGTGAGAAATTGTATCCCTTTTTTAGGGAAGGGCGCAAGGTACTTAGGGAGGGCATATTTGAGAAGTACACATATGGTTAAAGGGGTTGTATGCACTTGAGGGGTGTTGAAATTTCATCCGTTTTGCTCTATCTCTTCTAGTTTTCGAGATATGGTCCACTTTATATTTTGGGCACCCATTTTCTAGCTTAATTTTTTTTTTTTTTTTGGTATGTCGCACTTTATGCCAGTTTTAAGAGAAAAGTTTAAGCAATTTCACGAGAGTGAGCAAAAAACAAAAAACGCAACTAACATAGTGAGAAATTTTATCCCTTTTCAGGGAAGGGCACTAGGTACTTAGGGAGGGCATATTTGAGAAGTACACATATGGTTACAGGGGTTATATGCACTTAAGGGGTGTTGAAATTTCGTCCGTTTTGCTCTATCTCTTCTAGTTTTCGAGATATGGTCCATTTTATATTTTCGACACCCATTTTCTAGATTAATTTTTCTTTTCTTTTCGGTATATCAAACTTTATGCCAGTTTTAAGAGAAAAATTTAAGCAACATCATGAGAGTGAGCAACAAACAAAAAACGCAAGTAACATAGTGAGAAATTGTATCCCTTTTTTAGGGAAGGGCACTAGGTACTTAGGGAGGGCATGTTTGAGAAGTACACATATGGTTACAGGGGTTGTTTGCACTTAAGGGGTGTTGAAATTTCGTCCGTTTTGCTCTATCTCTTCTAGTTTTCGAGATATGGTCCACTTTATATTTTGGGCACCCATTTTCTAGCTTAATTTTTTTTTTTTTTTTTGGTATATCAAACTTTATGCCAGTTTTAAGAGAAAAATTTAAGCAACATCATGAGATTGAGCAACAAACAAAAAACGCAAGTAACATAGTGAGAAATTGTATCCCTTTTTTAGGGAAGGGCACTAGGTACTTAGGGAGGGCATATTTGAGAAGTACACATATGGTTACAGGGATTGTATGCACTTAAGGGGTGTTGAAATTTCGTCCGTTTTGCTCTATCTCTTCTAGTTTTCGAGATATGGTCCACTTTATATTTTGGGCACCAATTTTCTAGCTTAATTTTTTTTTTTTGGTATGTCGCACTTTATGCCAGTTTTAAGAGAAAAGTTTAAGCAACATCATGAGAGTGAGTAACAAACAAAAAACGCAAGTAACATAGTGAGAAATTGTATCCCTGTTTTAGGGAAGGGCGCAAGGTACTTAGGGAGGGCATATTTGAGAAGTACACATATGGTTACAGGGGTTATATGCACTTAAGGGGTGTTGAAATTTCGTCCGTTTTGCTCTATCTCTTCTAGTTTTCGAGATATGGTCCACTTTATATTTTGGGCACCCATTTTCTAGCTTAATTTTTTTTTTTTTTTTTTTTGGTATGTCGCACTTTATGCCAGTTTTAAGAGAAAAGTTTAAGCAACATCATGAGAGTGAGCAACAAACAAAAGTAACAAAACGCAAGTAACATAGTGAGAAATTGAATCCCTTTTTTAGGGAAGGGCGCAAGGTACTTAGGGAGGGCATATTTGAGAAGTACACATATGGTTACAGGGGTTGTATGCACTTAAGGGGTGTTGAAATTTCGTCCGTTTTGCTCTATCTCTTCTAGTTTTCGAGATATGGTCCATTTTATATTTTGGACACCCATTTTCTAGTTTAATTTTTTTTTCTTTTTGGTATATCAAACTTTATGCCAGTTTTAAGAGAAAAGTTTAAGCAACATCATGAGAGTGAGCAACAAACAAAAAACGCAAGTAACATAGTGAGAAATTGTATCCCTTTTTTAGGGAAGGGCGCAAGGTACTTAGGGAGGGCATATTTGAGAAGTACACATATGGTTACAGGGGTTGTATGCACTTAAGGGGTGTTGAAATTTCGTCCGTTTTGCTTTATCTCTTCTAGTTTTCGAGATATGGTCCACTTTATATTTTGGGCACCCATTTTCTAGCTTAATTTTTTTTTTTTTTTTTTTGGTATGTCGCACTTTATGCCAGTTTTAAGAGAAAAGTTTAAGCAACATCATGAGAGTGAGCAACAAACAAAAAACGCAAGTAACATAGTGAGAAATTGTATCCCTTTTTTAGGGAAGGGCGCAAGGTACTTAGGGAGGGCATATTTGAGAAGTACACATATGGTTACAGGGGTTGTATGCACTTAAGGGGTGTTGAAATTTCGTCCGTTTTGCTCTATCTCTTCTAGTTTTCGAGATATGGTCCATTTTATATTTTGGACACCCATTTTCTAGTTTAATTTTTTTTTCTTTTTGGTATATCAAACTTTATGCCAGTTTTAAGAGAAAAGTTTAAGCAACATCATGAGAGTGAGCAACAAACAAAAAACGCAAGTAACATAGTGAGAAATTGTATCCCTTTTTTAGGGAAGGGCGCAAGGTACTTAGGGAGGGCATATTTGAGAAGTACACATATGGTTACAGGGGTTGTATGCACTTAAGGGGTGTTGAAATTTCGTCCGTTTTGCTCTATCTCTTCTAGTTTTCGAGATATGGTCCACTTTATATTTTGGGCACCCATTTTCTAGCTTAATTTTTTTTTTTTTTTTTTTTTTGGTATGTCGCACTTTATGCCAGTTTTAAGAGAAAAGTTTAAGCAACATCATGAGAGTGAGCAACAAACAAAAAACGCAAGTAACATAGTGAGAAATTGTATCCCTTTTTTAGGGAAGGGCGCAAGGTACTTAGGGAGGGCATATTTGAGAAGTACACATATGGTTACAGGATTGTATGCACTTAAGGGGTGTTGAAATTTCGTCCGTTTTGCTCTATCTCTTCTAGTTTTCGAGATATGGTCCACTTTATATTTTGGGCACCCATTTTCTAGCTTATTTTTTTTTTTGGTATGTCGCACTTTATGCCAGTTTTAAGAGAAAAGTTTAAGCAACATCATGAGAGTGAGTAACAAACAAAAAACGCAAGTAACATAGTGAGAAATTGTATCCCTGTTTTAGGGAAGGGCGCAAGGTACTTAGGGAGGGCATATTTGAGAAGTACACATATGGTTACAGGGGTTCTATGCACTTTAGGGGTGTTGAAATTTCGTCCGTTTTGCTCTATCTCTTCTAGTTTTCGAGATATGGTCCACTTTATATTTTGGGCACCCATTTTTTAGCTTATTTTTTTTTTGGTATGTCGCACTTTATGCCAGTTTTAAGAGAAAAGTTGAAGCAACATCATGAGAGTGAGCAACAAACAAAAAACGCAAGTAACATAGTGAGAAATTTTATCCCTTTTTTAGGGAAGGGCGCAAGGTACTTAGGGAGGGCATATTTGAGAAGTACACATATGGTTACAGGGGTTGTATGCACTTAAGGGGTGTTGAAATTTCATCCGTTTTGCTCTATCTCTTCTAGTTTTCGAGATATGGTCCACTTTATATTTTGAGCACCCATTTTCTAGCTTAATTTTTTTTTTTTTTTTTTTTTGTATGTCGCACTTTATGCCAGTTTTAAGAGAAAAGTTTAAGCAACATCATGAGAGTGAGTAACAAACAAAAAACGCAAGTAACATAGTGAGAAATTGTATCCCTGTTTTAGGGAAGGGCGCAAGGTACTTAGGGACGGCATATTTGAGAAGTACACATATGGTTACAGGGGTGTTGAAATTTCGTCCGTTTTGCTCTATCTCTTCTAGTTTTCGAGATATGGTCCACTTTATATTTTGGGCACCCAATTTCTAGCTTAATTTTTTATATTTTTTTTTTTGGTATATCAAACTTTATGCCAGTTTTAAGAGAAAAGTTTAAGCAACATCATGAGAGTGAGCAACAAACAAAAAACGCAAGTAACATAGTGAGAAATTGTATCCCTTTTTTAGGGAAGGGCGCAAGGTACTTAGGGAGGGCATATTTGAGAAGTACACATATGGTTACAGGGGTTGTAGGCACTTAAGGGGTGTTGAAATTTCGTCCGTTTTGCTCTATCTCTTCTAGTTTTCGAGATATGGTCCATTTTATATTTTGGACACCCATTTTCTAGATTAATTTTTCTTTTCTTTTTGGTATATCAAACTTTATGCGAGTTTTAAGAGAAAAGTTTAAGCAACATCATGAGAGTGAGCAACAAACAAAAAACGCAAGTAACATAGTGAGAAATTGTATCCCTGTTTTAGGGAAGGGCGCAAGGTACTTAGGGAGGGCATATTTGAAAAGTACACATATGGTTACATGGGTTGTATGCACTTAAGGGTTGTTGAAATTTCGTCCGTTTTGCTCTCTTCTAGTTTTCGAGATATGGTCCATTTTATATTTTGGACACCCATTTTCTAGATTAATTTTTCTTTTCTTTTTGGTATATCAAACTTTATGCCAGTTTTAAGAGAAAAGTTTAAGCAACATCATGAGAGTGAGCAACAAACAAAAAACGCAAGTAACATAGTGAGAAATTGTATCCCTGTTTTAGGGAAGGGCGCAAGGCACTTAGGGAGGGCATATTTGAGAAGTACACATATGGTTACAGGGGTTGTGTGCACTTAAGGGGTGTTGAAATTTCGTCCGTTTTGCTCTATCTCTTCTAGTTTTCGAGATATGGTCCATTTTATATTTTGGACACCCATTTTCTAGTTTAATTTTTTTTTCTTTTTGGTATATCAAACTTTATGCCAGTTTTAAGAGAAAAGTTTAAGCAACATCATGAGAGTGAGCAACAAACAAAAAACGCAAGTAACATAGTGAGAAATTGTATCCCTTTTTTAGGGAAGGGCGCAAGGTACTTAGGGAGGGCATATTTGAGAAGTACACATATGGTTACAGGGGTTGTATGCACTTAAGGGGTGTTGAAATTTCGTCCGTTTTGCTTTATCTCTTCTAGTTTTCGAGATATGGTCCACTTTATATTTTGGGCACCCATTTTCTAGCTTAATTTTTTTTTTTTTTTTTTTTGGTATGTCGCACTTTATGCCAGTTTTAAGAGAAAAGTTTAAGCAACATCATGAGAGTGAGCAACAAACAAAAAACGCAAGTAACATAGTGAGAAATTGTATCCCTTTTTTAGGGAAGGGCGCAAGGTACTTAGGGAGGGCATATTTGAGAAGTACACATATGGTTACAGGATTGTATGCACTTAAGGGGTGTTGAAATTTCGTCCGTTTTGCTCTATCTCTTCTAGTTTTCGAGATATGGTCCACTTTATATTTTGGGCACCCATTTTCTAGCTTATTTTTTTTTTTGGTATGTCGCACTTTATGCCAGTTTTAAGAGAAAAGTTTAAGCAACATCATGAGAGTGAGTAACAAACAAAAAACGGAAGTAACATAGTGAGAAATTGTATCCCTGTTTTAGGGAAGGGCGCAAGGTACTTAGGGAGGGCATATTTGAGAAGTACACATATGGTTACAGGGGTTCTATGCACTTAAGGGGTGTTGAAATTTCGTCCGTTTTGCTCTATCTCTTCTAGTTTTCGAGATATGGTCCACTTTATATTTTGGGCACCCATTTTCTAGCTTATTTTTTTTTTTGGTATGTCGCACTTTATGCCAGTTTTAAGAGAAAAGTTGAAGCAACATCATGAGAGTGAGCAACAAACAAAAAACGCAAGTAACATAGTGAGAAATTTTATCCCTTTTTTAGGGAAGGGCGCAAGGTACTTAGGGAGGGCATATTTGAGAAGTACACATATGGTTACAGGGGTTGTATGCACTTAAGGGGTGTTGAAATTTCATCCGTTTTGCTCTATCTCTTCTAGTTTTCGAGATATGGTCCACTTTATATTTTGAGCACCCATTTTCTAGCTTAATTTTTTTTTTTTTTTTTTTTGTATGTCGCACTTTATGCCAGTTTTAAGAGAAAAGTTTAAGCAACATCATGAGAGTGAGTAACAAACAAAAAACGCAAGTAACATAGTGAGAAATTGTATCCCTGTTTTAGGGAAGGGCGCAAGGTACTTAGGGACGGCATATTTGAGAAGTACACATATGGTTACAGGGGTGTTGAAATTTCGTCCGTTTTGCTCTATCTCTTCTAGTTTTCGAGATATGGTCCACTTTATATTTTGGGCACCCAATTTCTAGCTTAATTTTTTTTTTTTTTTTTTTGGTATATCAAACTTTATGCCAGTTTTAAGAGAAAAGTTTAAGCAACATCATGAGAGTGAGCAACAAACAAAAAACGCAAGTAACATAGTGAGAAATTGTATCCCTTTTTTAGGGAAGGGCGCAAGGTACTTAGGGAGGGCATATTTGAGAAGTACACATATGGTTACAGGGGTTGTAGGCACTTAAGGGGTGTTGAAATTTCGTCCGTTTTGCTCTATCTCTTCTAGTTTTCGAGATATGGTCCATTTTATATTTTGGACACCCATTTTCTAGATTAATTTTTCTTTTCTTTTTGGTATATCAAACTTTATGCGAGTTTTAAGAGAAAAGTTTAAGCAACATCATGAGAGTGAGCAACAAACAAAAAACGCAAGTAACATAGTGAGAAATTGTATCCCTGTTTTAGGGAAGGGCGCAAGGTACTTAGGGAGGGCATATTTGAAAAGTACACATATGGTTACATGGGTTGTATGCACTTAAGGGTTGTTGAAATTTCGTCCGTTTTGCTCTCTTCTAGTTTTCGAGATATGGTCCATTTTATATTTTGGACACCCATTTTCTAGATTAATTTTTCTTTTCTTTTTGGTATATCAAACTTTATGCCAGTTTTAAGAGAAAAGTTTAAGCAACATCATGAGAGTGAGCAACAAACAAAAAACGCAAGTAACATAGTGAGAAATTGTATCCCTGTTTTAGGGAAGGGCGCAAGGCACTTAGGGAGGGCATATTTGAGAAGTACACATATGGTTACAGGGGTTGTGTGCACTTAAGGGGTGTTGAAATTTCGTCCGTTTTGCTCTATCTCTTCTAGTTTTCGAGATATGGTCCACTTTATATTTTGGGCACCCATTTTCTAGCTTAATTTTTTTTTTTTTTTTTGGTATGTCGCACTTTATGCCAGTTTTAAGAGAAAAGTTTAAGCAATTTCACGAGAGTGAGCAAAAAACAAAAAACGCAACTAACATAGTGAGAAATTTTATCCCTTTTCAGGGAAGGGCACTAGGTACTTAGGGAGGGCATATTTGAGAAGTACACATATGGTTACAGGGGTTATATGCACTTAAGGGGTGTTGAAATTTCGTCCGTTTTGCTCTATCTCTTCTAGTTTTCGAGATATGGTCCATTTTATATTTTCGACACCCATTTTCTAGATTAATTTTTCTTTTCTTTTTGGTATATCAAACTTTATGCCAGTTTTAAGAGAAAAATTTAAGCAACATCATGAGAGTGAACAACAAACAAAAAACGCAAGTAACATAGTGAGAAATTGTATCCCTTTTTTAGGGAAGGGCACTAGGTACTTAGGGAGGGCATGTTTGAGAAGTACACATATGGTTACAGGGGTTGTTTGCACTTAAGGGGTGTTGAAATTTCGTCCGTTTTGCTCTATCTCTTCTAGTTTTCGAGATATGGTCCACTTTATATTTTGGGCACCCATTTTCTAGCTTAATTTTTTTTTTTTTTGGTATATCAAACTTTATGCCAGTTTTAAGAGAAAAATTTAAGCAACATCATGAGAGTGAGCAACAAACAAAAAACGCAAGTAACATAGTGAGAAATTGTATCCCTTTTTTAGGGAAGGGCGCGAGGTACTTAGGGAGGGCATATTTGAGAAGTACACATATGGTTACAGGGGTTGTATGCACTTAAGGGGTGTTGAAATTTCGTCCGTTTTGCTCTATCTCTTCTAGTTTTCGAGATATGGTCCATTTTATATTTTGGACACCCATTTTCTAGTTTAATTTTTTTTTTTCTTTTTGGTATATCAAACTTTATGCCAGTTTTAAGAGAAAAGTTTAAGCAACATCATGAGAGTGAGCAACAAACAAAAAACGCAAGTAACATAGTGAGAAATTGTATCCCTTTTTTAGGGAAGGGCGCAAGGTACTTAGGGAGGGCATATTTGAGAAGTACACATATGGTTACAGGGGTTATATGCACTTAAGGGGTGTTGAAATTTCGTCCGTTTTGCTTTAACTCTTCTAGTTTTCGAGATATGGTCCACTTTATATTTTGGGCACCCATTTTCTAGCTTAATTTTTTTTTTTTTTTGGTATATCAAACTTTATGCTAGTTTTAAGAGAAAAATTTAAGCAACATCATGAGAGTGAGCAACAAACAAAAAACGCAAGTAACATAGTGAGAAATTGTATCCCTTTTTTAGGGAAGGGCGCGAGGTACTTAGGGAGGGCATATTTGAGAAGTACACATATGGTTACAGGGGTTGTATGCACTTAAGGGGTGTTGAAATTTCGTCCGTTTTGCTCTATCTCTTCTAGTTTTCGAGATATGGTCCATTTTATATTTTGGACACCCATTTTCTAGTTTAATTTTTTTTTTTCTTTTTGGTATATCAAACTTTATGCCAGTTTTAAGAGAAAAGTTTAAGCAACATCATGAGAGTGAGCAACAAACAAAAAACGCAAGTAACATAGTGAGAAATTGTATCCCTTTTTTAGGGAAGGGCGCAAGGTACTTAGGGAGGGCATATTTGAGAAGTACACATATGGTTACAGGGGTTGTATGCACTTAAGGGGTGTTGAAATTTCGTCCGTTTTGCTTTATCTCTTCTAGTTTTCGAGATATGGTCCACTTTATATTTTGGGCACCCATTTTCTAGCTTAATTTTTTTTTTGGTATGTCGCACTTTATGCCAGTTTTAAGAGAAAAGTTTAAGCAACATCATGAGAGTGAGTAACAAACAAAAAACGCAAGTAACATAGTGAGAAATTGTATCCCTGTTTTAGGGAAGGGCGCAAGGTACTTAGGGAGGGCATATTTGAGAAGTACACATATGGTTACAGGGGTTCTATGCACTTAAGGGGTGTTGAAATTTCGTCCGTTTTGCTCTATCTCTTCTAGTTTTCGAGATATGGTCCACTTTATATTTTGGGCACCCATTTTCTAGCTTATTTTTTTTTTTTTTTTGGTATGTCGCACTTTATGCCAGTTTTAAGAGAAAAGTTGAAGCAACATCATGAGAGTGAGCAACAAACAAAAAACGCAAGTAACATAGTGAGAAATTTTATCCCTTTTTTAGGGAAGGGCGCAAGGTACTTAGGGAGGGCATATTTGAGAAGTACACATATGGTTACAGGGGTTGTATGCACTTAAGGGGTGTTGAAATTTCATCCGTTTTGCTCTATCTCTTCTAGTTTTCGAGATATGGTCCACTTTATATTTTGAGCACCCATTTTTAGCTTAATTTTTTTTTTTTTTTTTTTGTATGTCGCACTTTATGCCAGTTTTAAGAGAAAAGTTTAAGCAACATCATGAGAGTGAGTAACAAACAAAAAACGCAAGTAACATAGTGAGAAATTGTATCCCTGTTTTAGGGAAGGGCGCAAGGTACATAGGGACGGCATATTTGAGAAGTACACATATGGTTACAGGGGTGTTGAAATTTCGTCCGTTTTGCTCTATCTCTTCTAGTTTTCGAGATATGGTCCACTTTTATATTTTGGGCACCAATTTTCTAGCTTAATTTTTATTTTTTTTTGTATGTCGCACTTTATGCCAGTTTTAAGAGAAAAGTTTAAGCAACATCATGAGAGTGAGCAACAAACAAAAAACGCAAGTAACATAGTGAGAAATTTTATCCCTTTTTTAGGGAAGGGCGCAAGGTACTTAGGGAGGGCATATTTGAGAAGTACACATATGGTTAAAGGGGTTGTATGCACTTGAGGGGTGTTGAAATTTCATCCGTTTTGCTCTATCTCTTCTAGTTTTCGAGATATGGTCCACTTTATATTTTGGGCACCCATTTTCTAGCTTAATTTTTTTTTTTTTTTTTGGTATGTCGCACTTTATGCCAGTTTTAAGAGAAAAGTTTAAGCAATTTCACGAGAGTGAGCAAAAAACAAAAAACGCAACTAACATAGTGAGAAATTTTATCCCTTTTCAGGGAAGGGCACTAGGTACTTAGGGAGGGCATATTTGAGAAGTACACATATGGTTACAGGGGTTATATGCACTTAAGGGGGTTGAAATTTCGTCCGTTTTGCTCTATCTCTTCTAGTTTTCGAGATATGGTCCATTTTATATTTTCGACACCCATTTTCTAGATTAATTTTTCTTTTCTTTTTGGTATATCAAACTTTATGCCAGTTTTAAGAGAAAAATTTAAGCAACATCATGAGAGTGAGCAACAAACAAAAAACGCAAGTAACATAGTGAGAAATTGTATCCCTTTTTTAGGGAAGGGCACTAGGTACTTAGGGAGGGCATGTTTGAGAAGTACACATATGGTTACAGGGGTTGTTTGCACTTAAGGGGTGTTGAAATTTCGTCCGTTTTGCTCTATCTCTTCTAGTTTTCGAGATATGGTCCACTTTATATTTTGGGCACCCATTTTCTAGCTTAATTTTTTTTTTTTTTTTTGGTATATCAAACTTTATGCCAGTTTTAAGAGAAAAATTTAAGCAACATCATGAGAGTGAGCAACAAACAAAAAACGCAAGTAACATAGTGAGAAATTGTATCCCTTTTTTAGGGAAGGGCACTAGGTACTTAGGGAGGGCATATTTGAGAAGTACACATATGGTTACAGGGGTTGTATGCACTTAAGGGGTGTTGAAATTTCGTCCGTTTTGCTCTATCTCTTCTAGTTTTCGAGATATGGTCCACTTTATATTTTGGGCACCAATTTTCTAGCTTAATTTTTTTTTTTTGGTATGTCGCACTTTATGCCAGTTTTAAGAGAAAAGTTTAAGCAACATCATGAGAGTGAGTAACAAACAAAAAACGCAAGTAACATAGTGAGAAATTGTATCCCTGTTTTAGGGAAGGGCGCAAGGTACTTAGGGAGGGCATATTTGAGAAGTACACATATGGTTACAGGGGTTATATGCACTTAAGGGGTGTTGAAATTTCGTCCGTTTTGCTCTATCTCTTCTAGTTTTCGAGATATGGTCCACTTTATATTTTGGGCACCCATTTTCTAGCTTAATTTTTTTTTTTTTTTTTTTTTGGTATGTCGCACTTTATGCCAGTTTTAAGAGAAAAGTTTAAGCAACATCATGAGAGTGAGCAACAAACAAAAGTAACAAAACGCAAGTAACATAGTGAGAAATTGAATCCCTTTTTTAGGGAAGGGCGCAAGGTACTTAGGGAGGGCATATTTGAGAAGTACACATATGGTTACAGGGGTTGTATGCACTTAAGGGGTGTTGAAATTTCGTCCGTTTTGCTCTATCTCTTCTAGTTTTCGAGATATGGTCCATTTTATATTTTGGACACCCATTTTCTAGTTTAATTTTTTTTTCTTTTTGGTATATCAAACTTTATGCCAGTTTTAAGAGAAAAGTTTAAGCAACATCATGAGAGTGAGCAACAAACAAAAAACGCAAGTAACATAGTGAGAAATTGTATCCCTTTTTTAGGGAAGGGCGCAAGGTACTTAGGGAGGGCATATTTGAGAAGTACACATATGGTTACAGGGTTGTATGCACTTAAGGGGTGTTGAAATTTCGTCCGTTTTGCTCTATCTCTTCTAGTTTTCGAGATATGGTCCACTTTATATTTTGGGCACCCATTTTCTAGCTTTTTTTTTTTTTTTTTTTTGGTATGTCGCACTTTATGCCAGTTTTAAGAGAAAAGTTTAAGCAACATCATGAGAGTGAGTAACAAACAAAAAACGCAAGTAACATAGTGAGAAATTGTATCCCTGTTTTAGGGAAGGGCGCAAGGTACTTAGGGAGGGCATATTTGAGAAGTACACATATGGTTACAGGGGTTGTATGCACTTAAGGGGTGTTGAAATTTCATCCGTTTTGCTCTATCTCTTCTAGTTTTCGAGATATGGTCCACTTTATATTTTGAGCACCCATTTTCTAGCTTAATTTTTTTTTTTTTTTTTTTTGTATGTCGCACTTTATGCCAGTTTTAAGAGAAAAGTTTAAGCAACATCATGAGAGTGAGTAACAAACAAAAAACGCAAGTAACATAGTGAGAAATTGTATCCCTGTTTTAGGGAAGGGCGCAAGTTACTTAGGGACGGCATATTTGAGAAGTACACATATGGTTACAGGGGTGTTGAAATTTCGTCCGTTTTGCTCTATCTCTTCTAGTTTTCGAGATATGGTCCACTTTATATTTTGGGCACCCATTTTCTAGCTTAATTTTTTTTTTTTTTTTTTGGTATATCAAACTTTATGCCAGTTTTAAGAGAAAAGTTTAAGCAACATCATGAGAGTGAGCAACAAACAAAAAACGCAAGTAACATAGTGAGAAATTGTATCCCTTTTTTAGGGAAGGGCGCAAGGTACTTAGGGAGGGCATATTTGAGAAGTACACATATGGTTACAGGGGTTGTAGGCACTTAAGGGTTGTTGAAATTTCGTCCGTTTTGCTCTCTTCTAGTTTTCGAGATATGGTCCATTTTATATTTTGGACACCCATTTTCTAGATTAATTTTTCTTTTCTTTTTGGTATATCAAACTTTATGCCAGTTTTAAGAGAAAAGTTTAAGCAACATCATGAGAGTGAGCAACAAACAAAAAACGCAAGTAACATAGTGAGAAATTGTATCCCTGTTTTAGGGAAGGGCGCAAGGCACTTAGGGAGGGCATATTTGAGAAGTACACATATGGTTACAGGGGTTGTGTGCACTTAAGGGGTGTTGAAATTTCATCCGTTTTGCTCTATCTCTTCTAGTTTTCGAGATATGGTCCACTTTATATTTTGGGCACCCATTTTCTAGCTTAATTTTTTTTTTTTTTTTTGTATGTCGGACTTTATGCCAGTTTTAAGAGAGGTACTTAGGGAGCGCATATTTGAGAAGTACACATATGGTTACAGGGGTTGTATGCACTTAAGGGGTGTTGAAATTTCGTCCGTTTTGCTCTATCTCTTCTAGTTTTCGAGATATGGTCCACTTTATATTTTGGGCACCCATTTTCTAGCTTAATTTTTTTTTTTTTTTGGTATATCAAACTTTATGCCAGTTTTAAGAGAAAAGTTTAAGCAACATCATGAGAGTGAGCAACAAACAAAAAACGCAAGTAACATAGTGAGAAATTGTATCCCTTTTTTAGGGAAGGGCGCAAGGTACTTAGGGAGGGCATATTTGAGAAGTACACATATGGTTACAGGGTTGTATGCACTCAAGGGGTGTTGAAATTTCGTCCGTTTTGCTCTATCTCTTCTAGTTTTCGAGATATGGTCCACTTTATATTTTGGGCACCCATTTTCTAGCTTTTTTTTTTTTTTTTTTTTTTTTGGTATGTCGCACTTTATGCCAGTTTTAAGAGAAAAGTTTAAGCAACATCATGAGAGTGAGTAACAAACAAAAAACGCAAGTAACATAGTGAGAAATTGTATCCCTGTTTTAGGGAAGGGCGCAAGGTACTTAGGGAGGGCATATTTGAGAAGTACACATATGGTTACAGGGGTTATATGCACTTAAGGGGTGTTGAAATTTCGTCCGTTTTGCTCTATCTCTTCTAGTTTTCGAGATATGGTCCACTTTATATTTTGGGCACCCATTTTCTAGCTTAATTTTTTTTTTTTTTTGGTATATCAAACTTTATGCCAGTTTTAAGAGAAAAGTTTAAGCAACATCATGAGAGTGAGCAACAAACAAAAAACGCAAGTAACATAGTGAGAAATTGTATCCCTTTTTTAGGGAAGGGCGCAAGGTACTTAGGGAGGGCATATTTGAGAAGTACACATATGGTTACAGGGTTGTATGCACTCAAGGGGTGTTGAAATTTCGTCCGTTTTGCTCTATCTCTTCTAGTTTTCGAGATATGGTCCACTTTATATTTTGGGCACCCATTTTCTAGCTTATTTTTTTTTTTTTTGGTATGTCGCACTTTATGCCAGTTTTAAGAGAAAAGTTGAAGCAACATCATGAGAGTGAGCAACAAACAAAAAACGCAAGTAACATAGTGAGAAATTTTATCCCTTTTTTAGGGAAGGGCGCAAGGTACTTAGAGAGGGCATATTTGAGAAGTACACATATGGTTACAGGGGTTGTATGCACTTAAGGGGTGTTGAAATTTCATCCGTTTTGCTCTATCTCTTCTAGTTTTCGAGATATGGTCCACTTTATATTTTGAGCACCCATTTTCTAGCTTAATTTTTTTTTTTTTTTGGTATGTCGCACTTTATGCCAGTTTTAAGAGAAAAGTTTAAGCAACATCATGAGAGTGAGTAACAAACAAAAAACGCAAGTAACATAGTGAGAAATTGTATCCCTTTTTTAGGGAAGGGCGCAAGGTACTTTGGGAGGGCATATTTGAGAAGTACACATATGGTTACACGGGTTGAATGCACTTAAGGGGTGTTGAAATTTCGTCCGTTTTGCTCTATCTCTTCTAGTTTTCGAGATATGGTACATTTTATATTTTGGACAATCCATTATTTAGATTAATTTTTCTTTTCTTTTTGGTATATCAAACTTTATGCCAGTTTTGAGAGAAAAGTTTAAGCAACATCATGAGAGTGAGCAACAAACAAAAAACGCACCCATTTTCTAGCTTAATTTTTTTTTTTTTTTGGTATGTCGCACTTTATGCCAGTTTTAAGAGAAAAGTTTAAGCAACATCATGAGAGTGAGCAACAAACAAAAAACGCAAGTAACATAGTGAGAAATTGTATCCCTTTTTTAGGGAAGGGCGCAAGGTACTTAGGGAGGGCATATTTGAGAAGTACACATATGGTTACAGGGGTTGTATGTCACATATGGTTACATGGGTTGTATGCACTTAAGGGGTGTTGAAATTTCGTCCGTTTTGCTCTATCTCTTCTAGTTTTCGAGATATGGTCCACTTTATATTTTGGGCACCCATTTTCTAGCTTAATTATTTATTTTTTTTTTTTTGGTATGTCGCACTTTGTGCCAGTTTTAAGAGAAAAGTTTAATCAACATCATGAGAGTGAGCAACAAACAAAAAACGCAAGTAACACAGTGAGAAATTGTATCCCTTTTTAGGGAAGGGCGCAAGGTACTTAGGGAGGGCATATTTGAGAAGTACACATATGGTTACAGGGGTTAGTACTTAAGGGGTGTTGAAATTTCGTCCATTTTGCACTATCTCTTCTAGTTTTCGAGACATGGTCCATTTTATATTTTGGAGACCCATTTTAAAGTTTAATTTTTTTTTTTGTTATGTAAAACTTTGCATAATCAAAATAGTAATTGGTGGGATATGAAGTTTTTTCTAATATCATTTCATCTTCATTCGATTTATCATCTTCAATTGTTTGAAGAGGAGAAAAATAGTTTTTAAATTGAGGTGCACTTGATGTATTATTATTACCAATTGTTTTTTATACCCTATACCATAATATAATGACTTGTGCTGCTGTTTGTAACTACCAAAAATATTTGACCTAGAACCATCTTTTATTATACCGACCGACTCAGAATCACTTTCTGAGTCGATTTAGTGATGTCCGTCCATCCGTCTGTCCGTCTGTGTGTCCATGTAAACCTTGTAATCGAAGTACAGGTCGCAAATATGAATATATTTTGATGAAATTTGGTATGTAAGCTTTTATCGGCCATGGAATGAACGCTATTGAAATTGGTCCATGTTCAGACCTAGTTCCCATACAAGTGACCCCTATGAAATCGTCACAAATTGCCATAAGATCCACATTATCACATAGATCTAAGACAAATTGCGTTTGCATGTGTTTATTGTATCCATTAATCAGTAGTCCAAAAATATATAGGACAATTCTTAGTCATAGGCCCCATATGGAGCTGCCTCCCGATCTTCACTTAAATCTATCAAAAAACAAAAATATTGCACAGATTTTTCTCAACTTTGGTTTCTGTATATTTTTTCAAAATATAAGTGACTTTATCAAATATGGTCAGGATCGGTCCATATTTCGACCTAGTCCCCATATAAATATAGCACCCGAAAAACTTTTTCATATCTGCAGCCAAAAAAATTAATAACCATGGCACTCAAATGGTTTATGCTTATTTTCTATATCCAATTAGTTGGACCGAAGAGATAGGGTGTCTAAACCATGGTTTAGGGTATCGTATAGTCGGCCTGGACCGACTATAATTTTCTTATTTTTTTTTTTTTTTTTTTTTTGATTAATAATTATTTAAAGTGAGTACTAACACATACATAAAACACAGACTGTGTGTGTTTTTATTATAAATATCAAAAGCCCTGTGGTGAATTGTGAATTGGCTAAAATTTATTAGCATACCTTTAGGCTCTTATAAAATTATTTATTAAACATACATCTTCTGTGTGTTCAACAAATATTTATAATGAAATTTAATGAATTTAAATATTCATAAATTTTGTATATATATAGATTAAAAGAAAAAAAGTTTAATGCCAAAACAAATTCCTAGAATTTGCACTCCAATTTAGAGTGCTGGGCCCTGCTAGTATAAATTAATTTTTAAGTCTGTGTCAAGTACTCTAAAGCCCGACCTCGACGAAAACTTCGACATGAACTTCCACATATTAGATGATTGTGTCTCCCTACTAAGCTTTTGCTGTCTTCTACTGTGCATGGCTGCGATAGTAGGATCAACAGAAGAACATTATGCTATCTCTAAACTCAACATCAAATTCGAGCAAGCTCAAAAATTCTTTATATTAGTAGAAAATAATATTTATTCATTAATTTAATTCTTTATAGTGCCTCTAGGCTCTAATTATGAATCTATATAAAGTGAATGCAGTTTAATTTTCGTTTTTTTTACATTTCAATATTATGAAAAACATATTGTTCCAACTTAAACGAATAATGTATGGTTAGCATGATAACAACGGAACACAAAATATATACATCCTTCCTGACTGGCTGTAGACAGAACAACATCAACACTGAACACATGTCAATTCGGGCAAACAAAAGCAAACAACTAAAATATGAAAAAACCACTTCAAAATTGAAGTACATTAATTAAAAAATATTTTTTCTTTATTTATTTGAAAAGTCAGCAAAATCAAAAATTACAAAAAACAAAAAATATGTTCAACAGGACTAAAATCTCACAAAATACAGACAGTCAAACAAAAACAATGGCCAGACACCCACAATACATTGAGAATTGTTTTCAAATCAATGCAGGCTGTTATGGCTGCATTAACGTGGATTGCAAGGATTGCAGCTGTAAAAGGATAATTTTAAAGCACCCTTTTTTTGTGGAAGGCAAAGCAAAAATGCATTAGTAGGCTTTTATTTTATCATTAATAGCTGGCAAAAGTGACAGTTTAAAGGAAAGGGAATTTTATAATTTGTGTTTAAAAGGGCATAATTTCAATATTAACTTGAATCTTGGAACTACGATTAAATTCATAACATTATATAACAGTCACTTTATTAAACTCTCTAAAAAAAATTGTCTTAATTTTTGAGAAATGTTCTATAGAAATTTCTTGTTAGATTCAGATAAAATTTTTCAAAAATTGTTTTTAAGTAATTTTCAACAAATTTTCAAATATATTAAGAAAAAGATAAATTAATTAAAATAAATTTGTAAAGAAATTTCTTTATAATAATTTCAACAGAAATGTCTCTCTCTCCCCAAAAAATAAATAAATAAAAAACAAGTAAGAAATTTATAGTCGGTCTAGACCGACTATACGATACCCTATACCATGCTTTTAGAAACCCTATCTCTTAGGCCCAACTAACTGGACATTGAAAATAAGCAAAAACCAAATTTGAGTGGGATTTTTATTAATTTTTTTGGCTGCAGATATGAAAAAGTTCATATCGGATGCTATATCTATAAAGGGACTAGGTCCAAAAATGGACCGATCCTGATCATGTTTGGTAAAGTCTCTTGTATTTTGGAAATATATATACAAACAAAATTTGAGAAGAATCAGTGCAATATTTTTGTTTTTTAATAGATTTAAGTGAAGATCGGGAAGCAGCTCTATAGGGGGTCAAAGGGATCATTTGTGGACTACTCATTAGTGGATGTAATGAACGCATACAAACCCAATTTGAGTAAGATCTGTATGACAATTTGGATCTTATGGCAATTTATGTCGATTTCATATGGGTAATTTGTATGGGGGCTAGGTCTGAACATGGACCGATTCTCACCAATTTCAATAGCGTTCATCCCATGGCCGATAGAAGCTTATATACCAAATTTCATCAAAATATATTCATATTTGCGACCTGCAGTTTGATTACAAGCTTTACATGGACACACAGACGGACGAACGGACGGACGGACGGACGGACGGACGGACATTGTTAAATCAACTCAGAAAGTGATTCTGATTCGATCGGTATAATTAAAGATGGGTCTAGGTCAAATATTTTTGGTTGTTACAAACAGCAGCACAAAGTCATTATACCCAAACCACATAGTGGTATAGGGTATAATGAAAAAAATACAAAAATTTAAGAAAATTTTTAAATAAATTTAGTTTAAAAGTAAAAACAATAATTTTTTTGTTGATTTATTTAAAATAATATCAATAGATAATTCTCTCTTAAAAAAAATAGGTTTTTAAGAAATTTTAAATATTTTTTATTTAATATTTTTTTTTTTGAGTAATTTCTTTAAAGTAATTTCAATAGAGGTTTCTATTTTTCTGAAAACGCATTTTGCAAAAAATTTCTAAGATAAATAGAAATTTTAAATAACTTAAAATTAAATTGATTTTTTGAAGAAATTTCTTTAAAATAATGTCAATAGATATCCCTGTCTTCTAAAAAAAATATAAGAAATTGTTAATAAAATTTTACCTAAAATTAAAAAAAACGTAAAATGAATAAAAAATTAAATAAACTTATTTTAACGAAATTTTTTAAAATAGTTTTAATAGAAATGTCTCTAAAAAAAATATATTTTTAAGAAATTTTTAATATTTTTTTTAAGATTAATAAGACAAAAGTTCAATTAATTAAAATAAAATAAATTTTATTTAAGAAATTTCTTTAAAATAGTTTCAATGGAAATTGCTCTCTTCTGAAAATATATCTATAAGTAATTTAAAAATTAATTAAAATTAAATTTATTAAGAAAAAAAAAGCTAAATAATTTAAAATGAAACAATTTTTTTGAAAGAAATTTCTTTCAACTAATTGCAGTAGATATATTTCTCTTAAAAAAATTTCGTTTAAAGAAAATATCTAATTAAATTTGTTTTAAAATTAAAAAAAAAATTTAATTAACCCTTTAATGCCCGATGTTGCCTATAGGCAACATTGTGTATTTTAGCTTTTAGTCCCGTAATTTTTATTTTTTTCTCCTACTGTTTTTTTTTCAGAGTAGCTTGATATATTGTGCTAGCTCAATTGCAAATATTTTATTGTAAGTATTGATAGAGATCATTTTAGACCTAATCTTATTTGATTGCACATGTAAAATTTGTTTTCTCCAAAAAGTGAGTTTACAAATAATCAAAAAAAAAAGTAAAAAAGATATTTTAAAGTTTACATTTAAATGCTTAAATATATTGTTTAAAGGTAAGAAAATTAAAAAAACAAAATTTTAAAAATATTTTTATTTTAAATATATTTTTCAACCACAATGTTTTTTTCTAAGATTAAGAAAAAGTTAAATTATTTTAATTAAACTACTTTTTAAGAATTTCATTTTTAAAAAGGTTCAATAGAAATTTCTCTCTTTCAAAAAATATTTATAGGAAATATTTAATATATATTTTTTTTAAATTAATTAAAATTAGATAAATTTTAAGAAAAGAAATATTTTTAAAATACTTACTATAGAAATTTATCAATTCTAAAAAAAAATTAAGAAATTTTTAATATTTTTTTCCTCAAATTAAGAAAAAAAGTTAAATTAATTAAAATTTAATTAATTTTTTTTAAAGAAATTTCTTAAAATAACTTCAATAATTAAAATTAAATTATTTCTTTTTTCTTTAATATAGTTTCAATCAAAATTTTTCTATTCTAGGAAAAATTTTTGAAATTTTTTTCTCAAATTAAGAAAAAACTTAAATTAATTAAAATTCAATTACTTTTTTTTTTAAAAAATTTTTAAAAAACTACTCCAATATTAATTTCTCTCTCCTTTAAAATTTTTAATATTTTCTTTTAAGATTAATAAAATTAATAAAAATAAAAATCGAAAAGTCAATTTAGAGAATTTAATTATTATAATAACATTTTTTCTTGTTTTTTTTTAAATATTTAAACCCTGATGATGGTTGCCGCTGGCAACGGAAATGTCGGTAAAAAAAATATACAAAAAACAAATTTGAGCTCAAGCCTTTTTAATATACAAAAAAAAAAACGTATAAAAAAATAAGGTAAATAAAAAGTTAAATCAATTAAAATTAATTTTTTTTTAATTTTTTATTAATATAGTTACAATAAAAATTTCTCTGGTCTAAAAAAATATTTTTAAGAAGTCTTGAATAAAATTTGTTGTAAAAAAAAAAAAAATAATTAAAATTAAATATTTTTTCCCCTAAATTTCTTTCAAAAAACTGTCTAAAAAAATTTAAAAAATTGTTTTTTCAATGATGGTTGATGGTTGATGGTTGCCGCTGGTAACGGAAATATCGGTAAAAAAAATATACAAAAAACAAATTTGAGCTCAAGCCTTTTTAATATACAAAAAAAACAACGTATAAAAAAATAAGGTAAATGAAAAAGTTAAATCAATTAAAATTATATTTTTTTTAATTTTTTATTAATATACTTACAATAAAAATTTCTCTGGTCTAAAAAAATATTTTTAAGAAATCTTGAATAAAATTTGTTCTAAGATTAAAAAAAAAATAATTAAAATTAAATATTTTTTCCATAAATTTCTTTCAAAAAAATTTAAAAAATTGTTTTTTCAATAATTTCAATAGAAAGTTCTGGCTTCTAAAGAATATTTTAAGAACTTTTAAGAATTTTTTATTAAACTGATTTCTAAGATTAAGAAAAAAGTTAAATTAATGAAAACAAAACTAATTTCTTTAAAGAAATTTCTTTCAAATATTTTCAATAGAAATTTCTCTCTTTTAAAAAATATTTGTAAGAAATTTTCAGTCAATATATTTCCAAGGTTAAGAAAACAAAAAAATTAAATTAATTAATATTAAATTAATGTATTTAAGAAATACCTTTAAAATAATTTCAATAGGTATCTCTCTATTCAAAAAATATTTCTAAGATTAAGAAATTAAAAAATAAATGAAAATTTTAATAATTTTTTTCTAAAATTAAGAAAAAAAGTTAAATTAATTAAAATATAATTAATTTTTGTTAAAGAAATTTCCTAAAATAACTCAATATTAACTCACAACTTTAAAACTATTTTTAAGACATTTTTATTTTTTTAAGATTAATAAAAAATTTAAATTAATTAAAATTAAATATTTTTTTCTTAATTTCATTAATATTGCTCCAATAGGAATTTCTCTTTTGTAAAAAAATATTTTTAAGAAATTTTGAATAAGTTTTTTATAAGGTAGAGAAAAATTAATGAAAATTATATAATTTGTTTTTTTTTAGAGAAATTTCTCTGAAAAAAAACTTGTAAGAAATTTTTAATAAAATTTTCCTAAGATTAAGACCAAAGTTAAATTAATAAAAAACATGTAAGAGTGTTAAATTCGGCTGTGCCGAATCTTTGATACCCTCCACCTCGGTTTGAGTCTTGATAATAAATGTAAATGAAAAAGTAAACAATTTGTTAAACTTAATACCAAATTATTTCAGCACATTCTTTGGGTTGGTTTTCGTCTTTTCTATTATTTCGGATTTATTTCGGTGTTTGCTTTTTGGTCATCGTGGTTGCTGATCGCCATGCGTTTAGGTTATATACCAATATGCATGCGTTTCCGGTTATATGACATAACTTCTCGTTTAATTTAGTTTTTGCTAATTAAATAGCTCGCCCCAAACCTCCATTGCAAAGGTAATGGTTGTGTAAGGTGGCTATATGCATTAGGTTAGGTTAAGTTAGGTTGAAAGTGGCTGCTAAACCAAAGGCAAAGCACACTTAGACTCTGGGGTCCATTGTGATACCACGGGACGAATAGGTGTTCCCCTCAGTCCCCACCGTAGAACCAGTTTGAGCTCCTGATGAAGCCCCTGATATGTGAAATGTCCACATTTGAGAGATCAGAGAGATCGTGAAGAAACGGCGATCCCAATGTTCGAAGTCTCGTTCTGGAGAGCGCCGGGCAATAGCAAAGGAAGTGCTCTATGCTCTCCACCTCCTCCACATCCATGCAGCTACGACAGAAGTCATTTGACGAGACCCTGAGGCGTTCAGCGTGTCTCCCTATGAGGCAGTGCCCAGTGATAACAGCAACTACTGTTGAAATCTCCCTACGGAGGCCCACTGCCTCTACCTACTCGCTGAGGTGCCCAGGTATCAGCGAGGCTCCGTTAAAATACAGTCGGTAACCCCTGACTGCAAACCGTCCGATGAGCACGGGTCGCGTAACACTCCGGATTAGGGGTGAGTAACCTTTGGTCGTGCACCTTCAAGGTTCTAGATATGGCCCAGGTTCAGGAAGAGGTACTGAGACAGTAAAATCCATTCCTTTACCTGCCCCGTATAAGGAACCGCAGTGCACTTAAGCCACCGCATCGCGACAAGATTGTTACTCGTGGCGATAGGGCTATATGCATTAAATCGTGCTAATTGGAGATGGCTGTATAGTTTCTTTTAACTGGCGAAATATTATTTCATTGCGGCCATATAGGTCGGATGGAGTAACAAAATAATAACCAAAAAAAAACTCTCTCAATTTTTTTATTAAAATATTGCCATATTTGGAAAACATAGGGAATAAATTTATAATAATAAATAATCAAATTAGGGATGCCAAACGCAAAAAACCAAATGTCCCAAACATTTTAATTTAAATAATTTGTTATCTTTATTTTCTAAAAACTTCAAATTTTTATCCAAAAAAAAAAAAATTGTGAAAATTTCTATATAAATAACATTCTCATCAAATTGCGTTTATTTTTGTAACAGTTTTTATGTTCGCAATTCTTAAATATCATTTGACGTTTTCTAAAATTCATTGAATTTAAATTGATGTTTTCTGTAGTGTGATTCTGTAAATTTCAACGATCCCACAATCGCAAAACATATCGACAGCTATTGTTGTTTGCACTAAGGATTAAGTGATTCACTTAGTACATACATCTTAACGATAGTCGACAAATCTATTTTTCTATTTATTTAAATTGTAAACGAGTGGCATCTCTGTCAAAATAAGCGAAAAACACAAAGAAGAATAGAAAAAAACAAATTACTTCGTGTTTGACAGGATGATTTTATGTTTATGTTTAATACCTTTATTTTTTTACTAATATTTCTGTGTATTTATTTGAAAGTGAAATAATGAATTGAATATGCTATTTAATTTTCTTATTTATATAAAAAAGTTTTTTAATAGAAGCAAAATATTTCACTCTTTTATGATTTTTATTTATGTATGACGACATTTCAACCTAAAAATTTAAGTTTTTGTCGATTGAATAAACAACACAAAAATGGTTGTCGTTTAGATAACAACAACAGCTGAGTTTAAAAATAGCGAATATCGTTTAAAAATTTTACTGATAGTTTTGCAATTTTCTTTCTTTAACGATTCGACTATCGTTAAAAGAAGTTACTGAATCGCGGTACTGAAAAGCTATTAATTTCTCCTGTAAAAATTTTTTAAATGTAAACATAGGTATTTGGTGTTTTTTTTTTTTTTTTGGAATTTCAATTTGTGTTTAACGAATAAAATTTATATATTAAAGATGCAATTGATGTCTTCTAAATTTAAAATTATAATTTCCGACGTTTTGATATGATTTTCTGAAATTCAATTAATTGTAATTTATAATTGGAAAGTTTTAATTCCAGTTTTTAGAATTGATATTTTCTTAAATTTGAATGGAAAATTTAAAAAGTGCAATTTTGTATTTATGTGAATAATAATTAATGCTTTAGTAATTATAAACAATTTTTAAAAATTATATGTAATCGCAATCAGATATTTTGTAGTTAAGGCAGAATAATAATTCTATATAACTATGTAGAACTGTTTTGAAAGCAAAAAACTCATTGATGAACTCGGTAACTCTATTTTGTAAAGACAACAAAAAGTTAATATGCCAAACTTATGTTCATATTTGTAAAAGAATAATGAAAATACGTATGAAATAAAAGACCAGCCCGTGTATACTCTTAACATTGTTCTGTATGATATCCAGTTGAAAATATTAACATTCATGTTAAAATAGAAATAACTATTGCATAGCTTATTAGAACAAAAATTGTGGCGCCATCTACTGTGGCATAGTCACACTGAGCAAAATGAAGTGACACTCTGTTAATGCAAAAGAAATGTATTTTCCCCACAACAAAATATTGCAGAATTTTATGTAAATAAAATAATATACCGACTTATTTCTAACATGCAGTTGTTATGGATATACATATATAATATATGTATATTATTTGTATTATTTAATATGTTTATATAAATTTATAAATAAATTTATACATAAAATTTTTTTTTGCTATATTTACATTGTTTTTTTTTATTAACAACTAGGTATTTTAGCATTATTTGCTTTAGATGTTGGTGAATTTTTACTCTCTTTATATTAACTCGTAGTGTCTGCTTGTCGAAAAAATTTTGGATCGATTTTAACCAATTTCCCGTGAGCCATTCGATCTGAAATTTTGAAGGCAGGCTCGTGGTAATAACAGAAATGATCTAACAAATTTAGTTACAACCAGAGTTAATAAAAAATGTACAAAGGGTTAGTTTTTATTATATCATTACCACAACGACCACAAAAACAACAAGTCCAGCTATGACAACAACACAACATTTAGAATAACAACAAGAACAATATAGAAGCATCATATTTTTCATTTTTTTTTACTTTTTCAGAGATTTCCCTGGACCTGTTCCACCGATTTTAACAATTTTTGAAATAGAAATCTTCCCATGAATTTGTTGAATCATTCTCACTAAAAATGATCACTGTAGCTGCACTATTCAGGGCGTGATCGTGACAAGAACAACATAGAAAATTATATTTTTTCAAGACTTTTTTTAGTTCTTCATTCAAATCTCGGTCTCTAATTGACCGATTTGGACGATTTTAAATAGAAAACTTTTCAGGATGTTAATGAATCATTTTTTATGTCAACGAGCACCCTAGCTGCCCGATTGATGCCGTCATCGTGATTTGCACAGACGGACAGACGGACATCGCTATATCAACTCCGGTTGTTATAAGGATCACAAATATATGTATTTTATGGGGTCCAAAAATTTTTTTCTAATTATTACAAACGGAATGACAAACTTATATATACCCTCTGCACACTGGAGTGGAGGGTATTATAAATTAATTTTTTTAATTCAAAATTTTTTTAAATAATTCCAAAAAAAATATATTTTAAAGAAATTTTTATTAAAATTATTTCTAAGATGAAGAAAAAAAAAATGAATAATGAAAATAAAATTATTTTTTTTTATTTATTTCAAATATTTTCAATAGACATGTGTCTCTTTTAAAGAAATTTCTTTAAATAATTATAAAAAATTAAAAAAGAGTTTTTTAATAAAATTTTGTGCAAGATTGAGATAAAGTAAAATTAAAATATTTAAATTGAATTAATTATTTTAAGAAATTCTTTAAAATGGTTTAATTTCTCTCTTCTAAAAATATCTGTAAGAAATTTTCAATAAAATTATTTCCAAAATTAAGAAAAGTGATGTAAAAAAAATTATTTAAAATTTAATAAAAAAATTTTTCAGAGATTAAGAAAGAAAGTTATATTAATTAAAATTTAACTAATTTATTTCTTTTGTCCTTAAGAAAATATTTTTTAAGAAATATTTTTCTAAAATTAAGAAAAAAAAAGTTAAAAAATTAAATAGTTTCAATAGAAATTTCTCGCTTCTGAAAAAATATTTTCGAGAAATTTTCAATAAATTTGGTTCTAAAATTTATAAGATAGTTTAATTAAATAAAAAATATATATATATTCAGAAATATCTTTAAAATCATTTAAAATAATTAAAAAAAAGAAAAATATTTTTAAGAATTTGTCAATAATTTTTTTTTTTTTAATTAAAAAAAAAAGTTTAATTCAAATTAAATTAATTTTATTTCAGAAATTTCTTAAAAATAATTTCAATAGAAACTTCTCTCTTGTAAAAAAATGTTTAGTGTGCGTGATAGAGAAGAAGAAACGATATAAAAAGCATAACAACTCTGTAATCTTAATCAGACCGGTTGCTGTCATTTTAGCCTTTAACAGTGATTGTAAAGGGTTTTTCAACAGGGACGCTACAAAATTAGAAAGACAGTGACAGCAAACGACGCCATATTTTTTGCCGCTCTTTTGACATTTCTCTTCAGTAAGGTTTGCCATTTCATGATGGAAAGATATAGGAGCCAACAAGGAGTCGAAATTGTTAAATTCGGAGTCAGTGGCCTCAACGTTAAGAGCGCTACGTCCAATTTATGGTCGTCATAATCGTCCTAGCAGATCAACAATTGAGCATCTAGTGGAAAAATTTTAATCCACAGGCACAGTACAAAATGTTTCGTGCCAGTGAGACAAAGAAGTGCCCGTCGTAGTGCCGCTGCCGCTGGCTTCAGTTGAAGAAAGCCCAAATGTGTCTCTCACACGTCGTTCACAAGCGTTGAGCATCTCTGTGACGCCGTTGTGGCGAATTTTTCGAAAAGATCTTGGCCTACATCCTTACAAGATCAAATTGACGTAAGAACTGAAGCCGCTTGACCACCAGAAGCGTCGTATGTTCGTGAATTGGGCTGAGCAACAACTTGAAAATGATTCGGATTTTCATCGAAAAATCATATTCAACGATGAGGCTCATTTCTGGCTGAATGGCTTCGTCAATAAACAAAATATGCGTTATTGGTCAGACAGCAATCCACACGTACTCCATGAGTCATCATTGCATCCTGAAAAATTACGGTTTGGTGCGGTTTATGGGCCGGCGGCGTCATTGGGCCGTACTTCTTCCGTGATGATCAAGACCGGCACGTTACTGTGAATGGGAATCGCTACCGTTCAATGTTAACCGAATATTTTTGGCCCCAATTGGATGATATAGACTTGGAGGACATGTGTTTCCAACAGGACGGTGCCAAAAGCTACACAGCGAATGTCACAATCAATTTATTGGAAACCAAGTTTGGAGAACGTGTTATCGCACGAAATGGTCCAGTCGATTGGCCGCCTCGGTCGTGCGATTTGACGCCGTTGGACTATTTCCTGTGGGGCTACGTCAAGTCTATGGTCTATGCCAACAAGCCAGCGACGATTGATGAACTTCGTACGAATATCGAGAACGTGAAATTGCAGCAGTTCGGCCGATTTATGCTGGAAAACCGTCGAAAATTGGGTTTAGCGTCTGTAACAATAATCAAAAAGAAGATTTATTTATTTATTTATTTATTTTAGTGATTGACAAAAAATTAAAAATTTTAATATATATTTTTTAAATTATAAAATTTATAATAATAGCAGCAAATATTTTTGGCAAATGTAATAACAACAGAAAAATGTAAATTATAACTTATTTTGTATACATTATAAAACTAATTAATTAAGAAAAATTATTTTTTCTAGTTCAGTAAAAAAAAAGCTCTTGAAAATGTTCCCAAAAAGGAACGAAACGTTGGGCAAATGATGTTATAAAAGTTGTTTTATTTGCATCACTAGCGAGGACCAGTAAGCTCGTAACAAATATAATCATCATAATTTGGTCTCTGGTCATCAAAAAATTCTTAATATTTCTTTCTTAAAAATTTTTTGTGATAAAATATTTACTGTTAAAAAAACAAAATTCCATTATCAACTTCATCGAAATGCGGTTGGCTATAAATGCGGTAGGCACAATGCATCTGTTTACGCTGTGTAATAAAAGTTTTAAAATTCTGTCATTAGTCCTGAATTGAAAAAGCTGTTGAAATAGCATTGAATTGCTGTTATTTTAATATAAATATTTTTTTCTCCTTGTAAAACAGCTTCTGGTCATTAAGCTGTTGAAGGTGCTACTAGTTATTACACTAAAGAGTAAATATGTATGTATAGAACGAACAAAACAATACAAAGTGTTCAAAGACAATTGAATGCTGAATTTGATGGCACGGAAATTCAACGAAACGAAACGTAGAACGTAACATTTCAAAGTTAAGCTTTTGGGTTTTTTTCTTTCTTTCTTCTTCTGTCAGTTATTTTCATCTGTTTTGCGAGATACACCCACGAAACAACATTAATTTAAATAACATGCCAAAGGCATGTGTTAAAATGAAAATAATATTGCATCGACAGACGTGGGGATGGAAATAGCAGCGGTCATAAATTAAAAAAAAAAAATTGCTTAGTTAGTTGTTGGCTAAGCTAAAATTATCTGTATTTGAAATACAGTAATAGAAATATGCTTCTAAGCAACTTCCCAAAAATCCCAGTTACTTATGGGAATCATTTGCGATAAACTGCAGATTCTGAAAAGATTTTTTTATTAAAATATTTCTTAATAACAGAATCGTGAATTTAATGAAATATGTTAATATGAAACGTCCTACACTTGTAAATATTTAATCAGATCGAAAATTATCTAAGTTTGTGCATTTAACTAGAAAAATAATGCGAAAACCGAATCCGTTTTCTAACCTTAAACTGCAAAAATACCTTGACGTGATTCTAGCTTTAGATTTGGACTCAGAGTGTAAACTTTACCCAAAAACTACCATTATGGCTCAGTGGCAAAAATCTTATAGATCGGAATTATTAAACAAAAATCTGAATCGTAACCATCAAAGCAAGTGCATGAGCATTTTGTACGATTGCGATTATGTGGATTCAGAAGCCGAGCAAGTTCATTTATTATTGGTAGTTATCTATGGTCATTCTACCCTGACGACAAAGTGGTATGCGGTACAATAAATTATTGTTTCTTAATTACTCAGAATCGCAAAGGACGTTTATATAAAAATTTTTCTAATCTGACTTAATATTTCTTCAGATTTGTAGAATCTCTATTATATATTACATTAGGGCGACAGCCATTTTTTTTTTTTGGAATTTCAAGACGCGCGGGTCGGATTATTGTGACATTGGATCTAAAACTTTAGTGCGCAAAATTTGAGCAAAATCGGACAATGTTTTCTGGGCGCGCATTGAGTTCAAAGTTCAAAAATGCATTTATATGGGAAAATTATCAAAAAAAATCATTTTTCACAAAAATTTTGATATTAATAATAGCGTTTCAATTAAACTAATTAATAAACCATAATCTAGAGTAAATTATCTTTCCAATAAAACAATAAAATCTATTAACGGTTGAAAAAGAGCCAAGTTATATCAAGTTCCCCAGGCAATATGTGCGCCGCAGACCACTTGATTAAGAAAATCGAGCTCACATTTTTAAAGACATTGAAATAATTTACAACAACAACATTTTTGCATTCTCCTGATCCCAAAATGATCTTATGTAAAGTATTTTGCATCTCGTCTATTGTTATGCCGTCCTAAATTAATGCCAAAACGGTACGTATTTTTAGCACTATTTCAAAATCCCAAATTTTTCTTTTTCAAAAATTTTTTTCAAGAAATTTACCGAAATCAACGATTGGACTTCAAGATCTTGTTAGCAAAATTTATGTGATTAAAAATGCCAAATATTGTAAGTATCCTGTTCTTAATTTGGCGAGGGCAGCGTTTTTATTTCAGCGGATTTCAAGAAAAATGTGATTTTTCATATTTTTTCAACGTTTAGGCTGCATCTTTTTGGTGTTTTCATATCTCAAATATCTTTTATCAAAATATTATACTACTTGATATAAGTTCTCAATCTTGGAAGTTAAGGTTATATCGAAAGACTATAAAATTCCCTCTTTAAGGGTAAAGGTCAAATTTAAGGAGATTCACATTTTTTTGAAACAAAATATCGAAATTATATATATTTGCTGAAGGATTTCGATAAAACTTGCTGCTAAATTTGAAGCTGCAACCCAGAGGTGATTTTTTCTTTAAATATAACACAATATTTTTAGTTTTACTCTCAAAAAAGGTGTTAGTAAAAAGTTTTTAAATACTTTTCTATCACATTTTACAGTTTATATACTAATTTTTAACATTTTTTCAACAAATGAAATGAGCAAGAAGAAATCCCAAAAAAGCTTCCCCTAAGAAAATAACTTTTAAGGATTTCATTTCCAAAGAATTTTCTGTAATTTTAGAAGATCTATTCTCATTTAGCACAAAAACGTCTTTAAGCGATTTAAAATATCCACTGGTTTCTTTAAAGAAGACCCGCTTATATGGGAATTTAATGAAGAATTTAAAAGAGGAAAAGAAATTGTTAAAAGTTTAAGTGTTGTCAACGATTGTGCTGAAAGAGGGATTAAACTTATCCAGGAATACCATTGTAAAATCTCGAAGGATGAGGAGCAAAAGGAGAAGAAATTGTTAAAAGTTTAAGTGTTGTCAACGATTGTGCTGAAAGAGGGATTAAACTTATCCAGGAATACCATTGTAAAATCACGAAGGATGAGGAGCAAAAGCAACACTTACTATAAGTAATTTTTGAATTTATTTTGTTTTTTATTAATTGTACTAATATTAAGTTTTTTTGTAATTTTTCAGGTAGTACAAAGCTACAGAAAACAATATTCCCAACAGTCTTTAACTAGAGATTTTGAGCTATAAAATAATCTTCTAAAATTTATTAAAAATTTTAAATTGTTTTTAAAACTTGTCATAAACTAATGAATTCTCTAATCTTTTAGTACTGTGATTTAATATGTAATTTATTATAAATAAAAGTATAAACCAGCATTTAAATTAATATAAAAGATCATTTTGATCTAGTGGAAGCAATAGTGTTAACTTAATTTTTTGGATTTTTTTTATATTCTTCATGTCCAGATTATGTACATGAAGAATATGTTAGTAAGAATTAAATGTCGAAAATGACAATAAAGTCAAAAATTTTGAGTGGGTCAATTTGACCCCCTAGTATATTTTGGGTTAATTACAAAAAATATTTTAAATTAAATTTTCTAAAAAAAAAAATAATAGATTTAGCAATTTACATGACACACGAAATAAATTAAAGCTTTTTATTATATAATTTTCATATATTTTCGAATATTCTGTATGACTTGACCTTTGACCTCGTTGCGCCTCGTGTTAACGATGTCCGATTTGGCCCAAACTTGCAGGAAATACTTTTTAGACCAAGTGTCACCGAATTCCGCCCGGCGCTCCTTTAGATTCGAAAAACATATAAATATGTATTCATTCATTTGAAACCCAAAATTATATCCATTTTTAGGCACTGGTACTTTTTTCATAAATGGTACCTTCATAAGAAAAAACTTTTTTTTTTTAAGAAAATTTACTTTTTAAGATAAGGTAATTTTTAAGAAAATATGATTTTTTAACAAAATTTACTTTTTTAAGAAAATACGTTTTTTTTAAGAAAAGGTATTTTTTTTTAAGAAAATGTACTTATAAATGTATAAAAGATACTTTTTAACTCTTCTGTTTGTGAGGAGGTCCCTGCGGACCTTTTTGATTTTCAAACTCTAACAACTCCTTAATGTTGTATGGGTTGAATACCCGAACCGTACATGTATTCCAAGAAAAAAGTGTGTTCAATAGATTACAGCCGGCTTTGAAGCGATACCAGCAATATTTTACATTTTATTGGGGTTTAATGACGTTTAGTAGGTGGATTAGTGAAAAGGTCCCTACGGACCTTGTACTATTATTAGAAGAAATCGCTAATGAGTTTTGTTGAGTTGGGTTTTTTGTTACCTGTATTTGTTTTTTCAAGTGAATGCTTTGGCGATATGTAATGCCAAAAAAGATTTGCTACATATGAAGCATACAATCATAGGGAAAACCAGGGAAGTAACAACTGTTTGGAATTCGGCAAATCCTACGAAGAAAAAGGAATGGAATACAATCAATCAAAAAGAGTTCGATGCATTTTTGGCTGTCGTTTTGTATGCTGGGCTGTCTAAATCGAATAATGAGCCTATTAACCCTTATCCTGTATTAATGGGTCAAAATTGCCCAAACCATTTTTGTTTCCTAATAATTTTGGAAGTTCTTAACATTGATTCGTTAAATTTTCTGACAATTATTTTTTTGGCCTACATTTGTTCTGTAAGGCCTCATTTAATTAAAGACCCTTTTTGGTTAGGGCCTACAAGTAAAATTACGTATTCTGTATTTATGGGTCAATATCGCCCAATACAAATATAATACGAAGTTTTTTATTATATTTAGCTATAATAGCGAATTTGGCATTTTGATATAAAATATTTGTGCTTTGTATTTCTTCAACAGAGAATAGTAGAGATGTATCCGGAATAAAATGATAGCATAAGAGAGAGAGAGAGACAGACCGCCACCGCATTTTCAACCATAAGAGTAAGAGTAACAACAATACGTGAGTAGCAATACGTGTGAATTGAGCGAGCTCTATGGAGCCACACAACCAAATGACTTTGTTTGTTGCTCAGAGTTCCAACAACACCTACATGTAATTGCACCATGAGTGTGTGCAAAAGAATTATAACGGAAAATATATGGAAACGAGTAAACTGAAGAGATTCAAGGTAGTTTCCACTATTCTATTTCATTTGCAAAAAAGTAATCAACGTGTGTGTTTTAGAAGTGAATATTCGCTGTATGTCTCGTTTGAATACTAAAGAAATAGAAGATCTGTTAGATCAATCTGATTATGATGCAACTCCAAGTGATTCTTCAAGCAAAGAGGAAGATTTTGTTATATCTGATACTGGTTCAACTTATGAATTGAATAGATCAGATGTGCTTCTAGTCAAAATGGATCCAGCATTAGTAACGAAACTCCATTGTCATCAAGTTTTCTCTCCAAGGATGGAAAATATGTTTGGTTTGAGCACCCACCGAAGCAGAATGAAATAGGAAGACGTGCTGCCGAAAATGTTATGGATAGTGCTCCTGGTCCGACCCATTATGCAATCGCAAGAACAAGTGACATTGTATCGCCATTCGATTTGTTTAAGCCAAGTGAACTACTAAAGATTATAATAGATATGACAAATTTAGAAGGTAATGCTTTTTTACATTCGCTGGCGTATTTCGGTTAATATTATTATAAATTTTAGGACGTTCCGTTTTTTAAGAAAACTGGATTCCCGTAGATGGTACTTCAACAAAAGCATATTTGGGGCTTCTCCTTTAAGCTGGTGTATTTTGATCTCATGTTGAGGCTTTAGAAAGTTTGTGGGATGATAGAAAAGGCAGGCCAATATTCAAGGCAACCATGAGCCTTCGACGATTCCAGAATATATCCCGAGTTCTGCGATTTGATGAAAGGTCAGACAGAAATGAAAGACGAGCGCGTGACAAACTAGTCCCTATAAGAGACTTTTGGGACCGCTGGGAAAGAAATTTGAGAAAAATGTATAATCCAGGCGAATGTACGACCGTAGATGAACAGCTAGTTACATACCGTGGACGTTGCCCTTTCAAGCAATATATACCCTCTAAACCCGGAAAATATGGAATAAAAATCTAGGCTCTCTGTGACTTAAAAACAAATTATGCATGGTCGTTGCAAGTATACACAGGTAAAGCTCCAAACTGCAAGTCGGAAGAAGATCAAGGTCGTCGGGTTGTTTTAGATTTAGTAAAGGATTTGAAAGGTCGAAATGTCAAATTCGACAATTTTTTACTTCCTACGAACTGGGAAATGAACTACTCCAACGAAAGCTTACTATGGTTGGCACAGTCCGAAAAAACAAAACGTTCCGCCAAAAATATTGAACATGAAAGATAAACCAGAAAATTTTTCTCAATTCTTTTTCGATAAAGAAAGCAAGACAACCATTGTCGCATTTGTGCCGAATAAAAAATCGTTTTGTTATTTTACTAAGCACATTGCACCACACTAATGCAATTGATGGCGACAAGATGAAACCGGAAATTATACACTACTATAATGAGACGAAATCAGGAGTTGATACGCTTGATCAATTGGTCAGAAATTACACTTGCAAGCGCAGATGTAATCGATGGCCTCAAACTCTATTCTATAACATGTTAAACATAACAGCTTATAATGCCTATGTTGTCTTTACTTCAATAAATAACGACTGGAATAAGAAAAATAATTTTCGACGTCGAATATTTTTAGAAGAATTAGCCACATCGCTTGTCCAACCGGAAATATCTCGTCGAGAGCATATTCCCCACAGCAATTCAGCCAAAGTAATCGTTCGCAGTTTACAACCTGATGCTACAAGCGGACTGAAAAAGACAAACCTTAAGAGGGGCCGTTGCTATGTATGTCCCAATCGCTCAGACAGTAACAAATATTCAAATAAGTCTTCCCAGTATGCTAATTTTGTATGTAAAAATCATTCTGATACCATAATTACTTGTAAAAACTGTCAAACTACTTAATAAAATTCAAATATACAAATAAATTTATATTGGGCAAAATTGACCCACAAATATAGTATGCGTCATTTTTTTTAAATACAGGATAAGGGTTAAGGAACTGTGGAGCGCAAACTATGCTCCAATATATAAAGCCGCATTATCATACGAGCGATTTATGCTCATCAAAAAATAAATCAAGGGCAGAATATTGTGTATCAATCAGTGGAAAGATATGTGGATATTTTCTCCACGTTGGATGTGCCGCGTTCATTGATGAGGCAGAAAACTGCATATGCTAGAACAGTATGCTCAAATAAAACATTTATAACATGAGAGTTCCTCAAAAGTCCTGCGCGCCCAGTTTGCAGCTCAATGTTTGGCTTCTACGAAGGCGATGTATCACTGTGCTCATATGTTCCGAAGAAGAATAAAGCGATAATTTTGCTGTCTACAATGCACTACACTTGCGATGTAGACATAACTGAAAAAAGGAAGCCCACGGTTATTCTGGATTACAATGCGTGAATACAATGGATCAATCGCTTGGCACAAAAAAAAAAGGTAAGTGACGTCTATTATTAAAATTCCTCACGACACAATTACAGCCACCAATGGACGCATAAACGAGCTATCCCAGGATTCGAAGCGCTATGGAAGCATTCAATGTAAAGGTAAAATAAAATAATTTTGAAGCGAGAAAAAACTAAATATTTGTTGCCTTTGTAGGTAATAGCAAGACCGGCAGCAGCAGCTGTACCTTCTTTTGCGCCTCCATCAAATCGGCCGTCATGCCAGTTGTTTCATGTAGAGTACGAACGCCATAGTAAAACCAGAGCGTATTGCTGAGCATACAAGAATGCTGTATTGTTGCAATATCTGCATACTCGAACTGGAAAATCAGCATGAAGCATCACAACCATGATTTCTTTAATTTTCTCATGTATTTTAATATTAAGTAAAACCGAAATTGTCAAAAAAAAAAAAAATTCTTGTGCCTTTTTATTACTTTATATAATCTAAAATTAACAATCAAAACCATCAAAAGACACTTATTAAACAAAATACCACACAATTTGTTATAGGTCCCTGCGGACCTTTTCAATATTTTAAGGCCAACGAAGGGTTAAGACTGTGTATCACGTAAACAAATAGTTTTGGCAGTTTTACAAGTAAGTAAAATGCAAAACGTCATTATTATCGTCAGATTGGACAATTGTCACCAACATAACCTTGAAACATTAGCGAATTTGTCAAGTTTTGAGCCGACTAAGCATCATTTGCTTAAATTATTGATTGACTTCTTCAATTTGAAGAAATATGTAGCTAAGGCGCATCGAAGCATCGACTGCCTGAAGTGAGAGGAGTTGTCCAGATGGATCGAAAGTTTAACAACGATAATTTTGACACTAAAGACAAAGAACATAGCGGCAGGCCGAAAGTGTACGAAAACGTGGAATTGGAAGTATTATTGGATCAAGACTCGTACCATATGCAAGGAAAACTTGCAACTACATTAGGAGTGGCTCAACAAGCAATTACACGTCATTTAAAATCAGTTCCATATTAACTGAAGCCGAAAAGTTGGACGCCGATTTACCGCATTTGAAATGCAAGGCATAAAAGAACAAGTTTTCTGCACGTACAGTCATTGGCGATGAAATACTGATTTACTGCGACAACCCAACAATTAAGAAATTGTGGGAATCACCTGTCCAAGCTTCCACATTTACACCTAAGCCAAATATTCATGGAAAAACTTGTGTATTCAGAACAATCAGCTAGAGTATTATGGGTTGCTCAAACCGAACGAAGCTATTGCTGGAGCTGTCTACCGAACACAATTGATTAGAATGAGTCAAACACTTAAAAATAAAGTTCAGAAAATACATTACTTCAAAATCTAATAATATTAATATTACAGATTATGAATGTTATTTTAATGTTATTATATAATATTTGTATAGATTAATATTCACCAGTAAAGCCCAGCCCTTGAAATTCGAGTCCAAATTCTAGGAAATTTTATTTTTTCATTTAATAAATAATTTTATAAGAGCCTAAAGGTATTCTAATAATTTTTAGCTAATTCAAAATTCAATACAGGGCTCACAGTTTGTGTTTTATGTATATGTTAGTAGCAACTTTAAATGATCATTACTCCAAAAAAATGTTCCAGACGGTCAAATCTATGAGTATGGTGAACAGCTAAAAACAAATAACTTTCACATGAGTAATTTTTGGTCAAAATCGGTTGGTAACTAAAATTTTTATATCGGTCACAAGAAATCGATTTGGCTATTAATATTATAGATATATGTATACTCGCATATTCATATACAGAGGCTGAAATGTATAAAATCTTAACTGTTTTTTCAAATATTTATAGTCTCTGATGTTTTCTTTCAACTGTGTTTTTTTTTAAATATAATTGTATTTTTCAATGTTTTAATCGTATTATAAATTATTATTAAATAAAGGCAATAATAAAAGTTTCTGAAGCGGATAAAAACGAGAATAATAGATGATTGTTCTTCTGGTCTTAAGCAAAAGAAATTTGTGGAGAAATATTCTATGGATAGATCCATGATTTCAAATTTGAGCAAGAAATAGCGTGTAATACGTACGGTGACGGCTCCACATTTGGGCGGCAGGCCCCGTAAAATGAATCAAGGGCAGGCTAATTTAATATCAAGAGAGTTTAAATATTTCCAAAAATATTGGTTAAAGAGGTCAGTGACAATCTGAAACTAAAAATATGTGCTCGAACTGTTTCCCGTCGAGCAATTGAGGCTGATCTTGATTGTTATCGTCCTGTGAAAAAACTATACTGGCTTCCATTAATTTTGCTAAATAACATATGGACAGGACCATGATGCAAGAGTGTTTCTGCCACGATCAAAGGGACCAAAATATACAAATAAAATTGTTAGATTTGGCGGTGGCAATATTATGGTATGGGGTTTGGTTTTCAGGCCAAGGAATGTGTCCATTGCATGTACTAAAAGATACTTTAACTGGAATTGGATAGAGGATTGAATTGTAAATGACAAAATGTATATACGTAAATTCATACGCGTAGGAAATATGCCCCTGGTCTGAAAGTTCCAACATGACAATGACCCAAACAGACCTCCAAAGTTGTAATGCAATTAGTGTTTTGGAATGGCCAGCCCATTCACCAATCCCATAGAAAAACTATGGGAAATTGTAGATCGAATAATACGGACACGAGCTTACCTTATCACGACAGATCTCATAGAATCACAATCATAGAGGGAAAGTTTTCAATTATTGTATAGTAAAGGTTTTGTCAACAGTATAAAAATGAATACTTTTAAGTTTTGTTTTTTTTTTTTCTGAAGTTAAGCTATTTTATGTTAACATTTTTTTCATTTTTAAATAAATAAAATATACAGTTTTTTATTTTAATATCCAAATTTTTGGTATAGGTTTTTTTATTGCTTAGATGGAACTTACGAAAGGGTTAGTGGTCAAACGAACTGTCATACTGCGCTCACTTTTTCTGGCAACTCATTATGAATAGATTCATGCTTGAAAACCATTACCAAATTATCCAAATTTACCATAAAAATTTCTCATCTATTCGCGCAACTTATCGACGACTTCGTGATTTTTATAGCGCAGATAATCCTAAATCTTAGCAAGCCCTTTGTCGAACTGTGGATAGATTTCACACCACATACTCTCTAGTTGATGCAATAACACCAACACCAGTAGAAAAAAATGTTTAGTATCATGAAGATTTGCTGATTCTTTCATATAATATTATTTCGAAATCTGAGATAAAATATCTCCTTAAAAGTTCAATTCAAATTATAAAGATTCTAATACAGATACTTTTCATATAGAAAGTACTTTAGAATATTAGAAGATTTTTTTTATAAAATAAAAACGAAGCTAAATAAATCCATTAAAGATTTTATTATAATTTTCTTCATTTGCTTCAGTCATTTATAATTTCAATTCGTTTATGGATTTCAAAGGCAAAACAATTCATCTTAACAATCAGTCACACTCTCAACACACTATTTCAATTTTGTTCCCTTCATCGTTTTTTTTTTTACATATTGTTGTTGTTGTTCAGTTACTTTGTGTGCAGCACGAACTAAAACTGAATAACCGGCACAAGTTCGAGGTCATTGGATGCAATAATCTGGCTGCTGTTCGTTCCTTTTTATTGTGGTTGCAAACAACAGTGGTACTCCAACAACAAAACTAAATAAAAAAACAACTAAAATATAAACACACACAAAAAAATAACACTCACACAAACCAACAAAAAGGAGAAAAAACAATTTTCTAAAATAAAGTGAAAACTACGGAAAAAATATTGCAAAAAACAACCAGATGAACTTCGTCGTGAGTTGTTTAAAAAAAAAAGCAACATAAAGACTTGGACAACTAATTGTAGAGGCGAGAATGAAGTAGTATTTTTAAGTGACTGAGTGGTTGACTTACTGACTGCCTTTTATTTCGTTAGTTCGTTCGGTTGTTCCCATCTTACACTTAAATGATGGGAGGAGAAGACGGTGTAGTGTGGGAGCAAAAGGGTAATAAAGCACAGAAATCATGACAAAGAAGAATTTACAAAAAGGCGAGGCACTAAACTCTGTAAAAGTTTTGAAAAAAAATAAGTAATAAAAAAACACGACATCAACAAAAGTAAATGCTGCTGTTGTAGTAAAGTAAAAGAACAAAAAGAAAAAAAGATTGATGATCTCGTTCAAGGATATTACTTGCAGTTACAATTCTGTAGAATAACGAAAGAACAAAAAAAAAAAAACGAATAAGTAAAGAAGCTTAAAAAACTTAAAATATGACACATAATTTTGTATAAGCAAGCAATTACGGCAATGAAATAATTACGGAGTTTTCTTAATCTTAATCTTCTTAAACTTAATCTAAGGTTTTGAATTTTTATGTTCTTGAGTTGGACTTAAATACACAAATGCTTAAATCGATAAATTTTTAAATAATCTTTACGAAAAATTTGAAAAAAAAAAGTTTGGTTTTTAATTTGCGAATGTGAGCTAAATTTCAAATATAAAAATTCTCGGAATCTGAGATAAATTTTATATATGAACTAATTTTCTAAATTTAATACTTCTTCTAAAAATATATTTTGCCCAGATATCGGAGATGATTTTTGAAAGCAAAGTTCTCGGAAACTCAAACGACTTTTCTGTTGAAAATTTATAGCGTACTGGATCTGGATTTTATATTGCATCTAAATTTTAATACCGAGTGTCGGGCAAAAGTAAAGCACGATTTAATAATATTATGAATATGACTGAAAAAAAATATACGTTTTCTTGAATATTTTAACACCAGCGCCACCTACAGGTGAAAAACTTTGTCAGCAACTTTAGTTTTATGTACATAATATATGTTGCGAATTTGAGCTAAATTGGACCGTAAATAAATTTTTTGGGAAAATCTCGACCCCAGCGCCACCTATCAGGTACAAAAAAAAGTTATGCAAATCGGAGAACCAAAGGAACATATGGTATGAATACGAAGTCGCTAGCATTAGTGGTTCAACAGTTATTAGAGTACCAACATACGCACCAACGTTTTTATATATTAAGATTTAAGATTACATTTCTAGGAAAAATTTAGAAATCTGAGAGGATTTTTCTATAGAAAAATTCTCTGAATCTAAAATGATTTTCAATAGAAATATTCTGAAAAAAATTCTCGCTGAATTGATTTTTTTTTCCAGAAGATTTCTCAGAATCTGATATACTTTTAATATTAAAATATGAGATGACCTTTCTATAGAAAAATTCTAAGAATCTAAAATTTTTTATAGAAAAATCCTCCGAACTTTAAAAGAATTTTCTATAGAAAAATACTCAGAATCCGAGATCATTAAAATAATTTTCAGAAATATCTTATCCTCAGAAAAATACGCAAAATCTTTTTAAAAAATGTCTTCCTAAAAAAAATCCTTAAAGTTCTCCTTATGAGAGATGACTTTTCTGTAGAATATACCCAGAATCTGAGATGATTTTTCTATAGCAAAAATGTACAGACCTGGCCTGTTATATTACTGGAAATATTCACAGAATCTAAATTCACAGAGTGTGAGATGAACTTTTTATAGAAAAGTTCGAGATCATTAAAATAATTTTCAGAAATATCTTATCCTCAGAAAAATACGCAAAATCTTTTTAAAAAATTTCTGCCTAAAAAAATCCTCAAAGTTCTCCTTATGAGAGATGACTTTTCTGTAGAATATACCCAGAATCTGAGATGATTTTTCTATAGCAAATATGTACAGACCTGGGCTGTTATATTACTGGAAATATTCACAGAATCTAAATTCACAGAGTGTGAGATGAACTTTTTATAGAAAAGTTCTCTGAATTTGAGATGACTTTCCTACAGAAAAAAATTCACTATTTTTGCAGAAAAATTCAAAGAACACGAAATAATTGCTCCATACAAAAAAAAATTTTAAAAGCTGAGTTGTATTTTCAGAATTCTTTAAAAAATTCTCTAAATAAGAAATAACTTTCCCACAGAAAAATTATCAGAATCTAAGATAACTCTACTATAGAATAGTTCTTAGAATCTGAGTTAAAAAAAAAACAGGAATATCAGATGACTTTTCTGTAAAAAAAATACTCAGAATCTAATCAATTATTTAAAAAAAAAATTAACAGAAGCTGAATTGGGTTTTCAATAGAAAATTCTCAGTGTCTAAGTTAATTTTTCTACAAAAAATTCTCGGAAACCTCACAAAACTGACACTGTTTTCCTTTAGTAAGATCTTAAATTACTTTTCAATAGAAATATTCTCAGAAACTTAGATAATTTTTCCACTTAAAACTTTTAAGAATTGTAAACCTTTCTGTAGAAAAAATTAAGGAATTTGAGATAGCTTTTCTACAAAACATTGAAAAAAAATCTCAGAAGCCAAATTACGTTTTTTATAGAAATATTGAGAAATTTACGATGACTTTTTGGTAAAAAAAATTATCAGAATCTCAAAGAAGTTTTCTATAGAAATCGTGTTCGAATCTAAATTGACTTTCCATGAAAATATTCTCTGAATTTGAAATTATTTGTTTGAAGAAAAATTTCAGAATCTGAGACAACTTTTCTAAAGAAATATGTCCAGGTTAGGTTAGGTTAGGTTGAAAAAGAGGAGCCATGTATACACATAGCTCATATCCGTTTTACCCGGATATACACTTAAGCCAGAAAGTCGGCTTGTTGTGCGCTCTACATCCTCGTGCTCATCCGTTAATCTACTCCTTATTTAACTTAGGAGTTCGGTCTCGATAGCAAATCTCCTGAGTGCTTTCCAGCGTATCCCCCTAAGAGCCGCTAGGCCTGGTATGATGTCGTTGGATAAATATCTGACCCCTGTTCTGGCAAATGCAGGACAGTAACAAAGGTAGTGTTCTAGGGTCTCGTCATCCTCTCCACAAGCTCTGCATGTGGCCGATTCTGCCCGTCCTATACGGTATAGATGAGCCCTCAGTTCAGAGTGTCCAGTGAGGATGCCAATAATCCTACTCAGTTCCATTCTATTTAGACTAAGGATTTCCTTAGTCTTCGAAGTTTGGAGTGCCCCATAGTATCTTCGTAGCCTTACCCACGTCAGTTTCCTCCCAAATTGAAGTATGTGAATTAGTTGCCCACTCCGATAGTTTCAATTTGAGAGCCTGGAAAGGTATTGGGTTTTCCAAATTGACACCCTCCAGGAGAGAACCCTTCCTGGCCAGTTCATCTGCAATCTCGTTTCCCATTATACCACTGTGTCCTGGGATCCAAATGATTTCAAGTCTGCCTCTTCTAGTGAAATTTGCAATTTCTTCCTTACATCTGAGAACAGTCCTTGATCTAGTTTTATCCGAGGATTTCGCCCTGATAGCCGCTAGACTCTCCGAAAATATTTTCACGTCTCCGGGGCTTGGGATTGCCCGTACGTCAGTATATCTTATGCATTCCGTTATCGCGACCACTTCAGCCTGAAAGACAGAGTTGTGGTCCGGAATGCGTAGGTATATGCCACTGGAACGGTCCTCATCATAGAAACCTATACCAGTCCTACCATGCAGACTAAATCCGTCTGTGTAGTAGTGTGACCCTGGAAGGTTTTGTAGAATATTTCCGTTCAACCAGCTTTCCCTGTCAGGTATCCTTATACTGCAGGGTATGTTTGTCGACACTTCCGCGATTCTATCACAGCTAAAATCCACTGTGTTGAATTCCGGTATCTGGTCCAATATTGTTTGGTGTCTGCTTATATGGTCGGTGATGTATTCCCCTGTTACTCTTAGTCGTAACATGGCCAGAGCTGCCTGATATTTAATTCTAATCTCGATCGGGTGTATAGATAGAATCGTCTCTAAAGCCCTCGTATATGTAGTCCGTATTTCGCCGCTGATTCCTATGCAGCAGAGGCGTTGTATTTTTTGGAATGGTTTAATATAGCATTTCCTGTTCATTGATGTCCATGTGACTACGGATGCGTAGGTTAGAATTGGTCTAACGACGCTTGTGTAAAGCCAATGAGTCATCCTCGGGTTTAAACCCCATTTTGAACTCATAGCTCTTCTGCAAATGACGCATATCCGGTGAGCCTTCGCGACTTTGCTCTCAATATGGTCCTTCCAAGTGAGCTTTTTGTCGAAAATCACCCCAAGATATTTCACCGTTTGTGTGATTCTAATCGTTTTGCCCTGGAAGCGGGGTTCATCGAATTCGACTATTCTCGTCTCGTTGTGCCCAATCGTATGCTATTTCGAGTGCATCCGATGACCTCCTACATAAATTTCTAGGATCTTTCACCCTTAACAGTATCGCTACATCGTCTGCGTAGCAAACAGGTTGGAAACCCTTATTGGTTAGAATCCTTAGAAGACTGTTTATAGTGGTCACCCAGAGAAGGGGGGATAGAATTCCCCCTTGAGGTGTCCCACAGCAAACCTTGTCTCTTATATTAATGCCACCAACCTCGCAACTTATCCATCTATTCCCTAGCATGTGACTGATCCAGGCTTTGATATCCCGGTCGATGTCGAATCGATCTAGGGAGTGGAGTAGCGTATTTGTTGATACATTGTTAAAAGCTCCTTCTATATCAATGAATATGGCTAGAGTGAAGATTTTTAGATCAAAAGATCTTTCTATGTGGTGAACAACTTCATGAAGCGCAGTTTCTACTGAGCGTCCCTTTAAATAAGCGTGTTGTTTGAAGTTCAACAGCTCCTTTGGGATTTGAGATTTAACCATGTTATCGACTATTCGCTCCATGTCCATAATCGTAGCTGAATTTATTACATAAAAAATCTACGTTAAAAATAAAAAATTTTAGAGATGACTTTTTTCCATAAAAAAACCTCAATTCTTTAATACATTCTCCGAATAAGTGAGGACATTGCTGTACAAAAATTTAACAGAATCTAAGATGACTTCTATAAAAAAAGATTCTCAGAACCTAAGATGACACTTCAAAGGAAAAATTTCCCAATTCTAAATTATTTTTCAATATAAAAGTTCCCAGAAACTGAGATGTATTTCTTTAAAAAAAAGTTCTCGGAATCAGAGATAAACCTTTCTGTATAAAAATTCTCAAAATCTAACATGAATTTTCTAACGGAAAATTCTCGGAATCATATATGATCATTCTATCTCAGATTCTTAGATGAATTTTTTATAGAAAAATTCTCAGAATCTCAGATTAGTTTTTTATAGAAGAATTTTCTAAATCTTAAAAGAATTTTCTATCGAAAAATTTTCAGAATATGAGATGACTTTTCTACAGAAAAATTTGAGAAATCTTTTAAAAGTTCTTCGAATAACAGGTGAATTTTTTATACAAAAATTCTCAGGATCTCAGGTGGATTGTTTATAGAGAAATTCTCATAATCTCAAATCATTATTTATAGGAAAAATTTTCGAACCTTATAAGATTTTATAGAGATATAATTTCAGAATTCTGAAATAATTTTATTTTAAAAATTAGTTGAATAAGAGATGAATTTTTTTTAGAAAAATTCTCAGATGGATTTTAATGGAAAAGTTATCAGAATCTTGAATTCTCAACATTTGAGATGACTTCCTTAGAAATATTCTCAGAATTCTTAAAAAAATTCCGCGAATTAGAGATGAGTTTTATATAGAAAAACTGATAGAATCTGAATCTAAATAATTTTCAATAAGAATATTCCCAGAATCTCAAATGAAGACCTCAGACTTTTCTATAGAAAATGTTGAGTATTTATATGAAAATTCTCAGAATCTTACAAGAGATGACTTTGCTATAGAAAAACTCCAAGAATAAAATTAATTTTTTAATAAGGATATTCCCAAAATCTGAAATGTATAACTGTTAAGACTCTTCTATAGAAATATTTTGGGAATCTGAGATGACTTTTTGATAGGAAAATTTCCAGAATTTTAGATTATTTATTAACAGCAAAATTACCAGAATCTGTGTAAATGTTTTTATAGAGAAGTTGTTAGAATCTAAGATGACTTTTTTAAAAACTTTTCTATAGGAAAATTCTCAGAATTTTTGATGATTTCTGTATAGCAAAATTAACAAAATCTGTGTTAATTTTTCTATAGAGAAGTTGTTGGAATCTAAGATGACTTTTTTAAAGAAAAATCCTAAGTGTTTGTGAAGATTTTTCTAAAGAAAAATTCTCTTAAATGAGAACACTTTTCTATAAAAAAAAAACTTCTACAATATTAATAATTTTCAATAAGAAAATTTCCAGAATCTGAAATGAAGACCTTAGGCTTTTCTATAAAAAAATGTTGAGTATCTTAGTATCTTATTTCTAGGAAAATTCTCAGAATCTTACAAGAGATGACTTTGCTATAGAAAAACTCCAAGAATCTAAATAATTATTCAATAAGGATATTCCCAAAATCTTAAAAATCTGAAATGTATAACTGTTAAGACTCTTCTATAGAAAAATTCTGAGAATCTGAGATGACTTTTCTATAGGAAAATTTACAGAATTATAGATGATTTATTAACAGCAAAATTACCAGAATCTGTGTAAATATTTCTATAGAAAAGTTGTTGGAATCTAAGATGATTTTTTTAAAGACTTTTCTATAGGAAAATTGTCCGAATTTTTGATGAATTCTGTATAGCTGCGTTAATTTTTCTATAGAGAAGTTGTTGGAATCTAAGATGGCTTTTTTAAAGAAAAATTCCAAGTGTTTGTGAAGATTTTTCTAAAAAACAATTCTCTTAAATCTAAAAATAACAAATATTAATCTTTATCAAAAACTATGAGAAAATGCCCCAGAATCTCAGGTACGTTGTCTTTAAAAAGTTCATAGGATATGAGTGTATTTTTATAGAAAAATTCTAAGAATCTGAGATGAATATTCTATAGGAAACTTCTCGGAATTTGAGACGACTCTTTTTTAGAAAATTTTAAGTCTGAAAAAACTTTTGTCCAGAAAAATTCTCTGAAATTTAGAAACAAGAAATATAGAAATCATTTTCGAATGAAGGATTCCTTTTAAACATTTGTTCTTTTTCTCATATGAGTATTTACCTTTAACCACCTTTAATATGGTTTTAAAGTTACATAACATTGAATAAAATTCTAAAAAAAAACAAACTGGTACAAAGTATTTAAGCAAAAAAAAAAAAAAAAAACAATTTGACTTTGGACACTTCTAAAAATCCGGTTTCATTTTCAATCAACATAAAAAAATTATGTGTACAACTTCTTTTTTGTAATTTTTCGTAAAAAAAGGCTGTAGTGAGTGGTATAATAAAATAAAAAAAAATAAAATAAACTCTAAAACAAAATGTATGTATGGAATTGCAAAAAAGCAACAAAAAAATTACATACTATAGTGTATATAAAAAAAATATAACAAAACTCAGACGAACTTGAAATATTTTTTTAGATTTGAAGTACCAGAGCAAATAAACTGTGGCAGGCGAAAAAACTGTCAGACAACCAGAGAGGCAAACCAAATTAAATGATTTTGGAGTAGGGCGCGTGCCGTATGTATATACCCGTATGCATCATTTGTGGTGATCGGGGTTGAATATATACGAGTAGGTATAGGAGCACATGACTATAAATATATTCATATACGAGTGTACGTGTATATTTTTGGAGTACATAAAGTATGTTGCAGTAGCCAGAATATTCGTACCTAAATACGCACGTCACATCATTGCAGATTGATGGATGAAAAGCAAAGGATGATTTTATTTTATAATAGATTCAAAATAAGCAGAAAATGAGCAGGGTTTGTATATGTGTCAGATTTGAAATAGCCAGACAACAAATTAACTCGTCAGATATATGAAAAACTTTATGGTAAGATTATGAAAAACTTTTAGAAAAAGAAAAATTTTGTGGAACTTGTGGTAATGGATATTAGAGTTCCAATCTCTATCGCACTTTGTACTAGGGCTCAATAATAAGTAACTGCACTTGACAAGAGATGGTGTTACAACTCGTACATAAAATTAAAATTCAACTATTGTATAATTAAATAATCTTTTTGAATCAAAAAGTTGGCCGTCAAACTGTTTCCAATGTTATTACAAAGAAAGTATCAGGAAACCTGCTTCGGAAAGAAAGAAAGGTCCACATAATGCCTGTAAGGTCAAAAAAATAAAAAGAATATTGAAAAGGGCTCCCAACACCTCCAGTATAGAAGCAGCCCAGTAAGCTCAATACTATTTGGTGCGGAAAGTTAAAGCTAATGCAAGTTTGAAAACACAGAAAGTCCACTTTGTTCTAGAGAGGAACTCTGTAAAAAAGTTAGAGGCCAAAAACAGAGCAAGGAAATTGAAATCAGGTTTCATAAAAAATACCCCTTCTGCATGATAGATTACGAAACGTACTTACTGGCAGATATTCTGCGGCCCAAAATGTGGACTTTACACTTAAGTAGAAATAAGCTATCCAATAAGTAGTTTGGCAGTAATTTGTGGGTATGTTGGGCCGTGATGCCAGACTTTGTGAAAGAGTTTCAAAATGTCTATAAAGAGGGACAAGCAATAGAGTTTGTCCTCGATAGCCTTTCTAACAAGAGTAAGTAGGCTATGAACTTGTTCGATGGTACCATGATCTTACCATGATCGAAACTCAAACCGATGAACGGGAATAGTGTGGTGGTTGGTTTAGGTATGGGATTAACGCATTTAGAAATACTTTCTCAAATAGCTTTGTCAAAATTGTCTAGCATCCTTAACTGGTTTAGGTGATGATTTAGGGTAAAGATGAACAAAACTGGTTTATGGGCAGGTGTTGGTAGCACAGAAACTATTTTTCCTGCGATTTTGTCCATGTCAGGGGATTTTTTGGTTTCAGTTTCTTTATTGTTACAGCTAAGGACGTAAATCGACATTTCATTGGAGAAATCAAAAGGTCTTCAATTACTGGTAACGTTATGTCTGAAATAGAAATATTAGCCAATAAACACTGTTTCGAGGTGATCGGCAAATACTTCGGCTTTGTCCTTATAAGATCTAACCAAAGTACCATTTCTATATCAAATGAGAGATTCGTAGCAAGTTGGGTTTTAAAGTTTTGTTGGTGGCTATCCAAAGACTATAATCCGTTGAACTTGTCGGCTCTGTATCTTCTAGATATATCTTGTGAGCTGACTGCTTGTCTTCCAATGGAGCATCGTGAAAGGCTCTTTTAAAATGATTTAGTTAACTTTTCAAAGTTTTTGTGTTTATTCCAGGCGGTGGAAAATCTTGCATAAGATTCTCGACATTCCATGTCCGGGGTATGTCAGATTCTTACCGACTAAAACCCACCTCCCTCTTTGTCCTTTTGCTCTGCGGGACTACCCGTTAAAGTATTACGTCGCAGGGCAGGATAAACTTAGCTAATCAGCACAGCTACTTCCCTCGTCTCCCTTCTTCATAACAACTTTTTCCTCAGGGTTGTCTCGCCATCAGGGCCTTGCAGTGCCTGTGTACTATGGTGATGAATTTGTTGATTTCAACCCAGTTTCTATCCGACCGTAGCATCATGTGCACCATGTTCTCGACAGTCAAGCTCTCACCTATGTAGAGTTCCAGTTGTGCTTGTTGGTCGTCAAACCATGGACACATAAATACTACGTGTTCTGTATTTTCATCGCGGTAGGGACATTGTGAGCACCTAGGTGAACTTCGTGTCCAAATCGATATAGGTAACTCCTGCAACCTCCGTGTCCAGAAGTCATACGGGTTTTTACGTGTGTGCCTGTCTTGTCGACTTAACCACACGGTGGTCTTACCACTTGGAGAGATACTATGCGTCTTCCCTTCGCCCCGCCATAAGACGGTTACAAGCTGGAGTGATGTGTACAGCATCACTCCACACTTTGTTATTGTGTCGGGCCTATCTAAAACCCTTTTGCTTTAGAGGTAGCAACACCTGGGTGAATGCACCTCCACATCGATCTGTGATCTGCCCGCGTTGTGGGCACCACAGCCACTGCGAAACTCTCCGAGGGGCCGTTCCCAATGAGATCGTATTAAAGATTCCTCACAGACCTCTGTATTGACCTTGCTTCTTACCATAACACAGTTTTCTGAACCATCTTCACGCACTCTTGTATCGTCAAAAGACTGTTACTCATGCTACATCCGACATTCTTGCATCCGATTCATCTTGCGACTCATCTTCCACTCATGCCACCCACACAACGCATATACTTGCTTTCCCAAACAACGCATATACCAGCTCTTTCACTCCACAACCACCCCTACTAGTCACACTCTGCACGTCAGATTCGAAAGCATCTAGTGCCACGTTCGTAATGTTGTCCAACAATATCTTTAGTTCAACTTGGATCTCACATATATTAAAGGAGTGTGACAACCTTTTCATCTGGTTGGATGTTTGACGATCCACCAGTCGGCCATCAGATTCCTGTGTTATAGTTCGCTTAGTCTCCGCGAGAAGTCAAAGAGTCCTCTTCTTAGGGCTATTCGATCTCCCCGCAGTACCAAATTTAGCGCCTTTTGGTGAGGCTTCGCTACCAATTGGCCAAATTTAGTAACTACCAGTTACCCCTGTATGAGATTGTATTGGCAGACATTTCTCTTCCTTATCCTTTTGCCGCTAGGAATAATCACCAGAATTAACTGGCTTTGCCTAGCGTTGCAGGAGCACCACTTGGAGGTAGGTTATAGGCCATTGTATCACGTCTCTGGCAAGCCAGTTCCTGATGAGTACAACTTTTGCTCCCACCTCCGTGTCCAGTCAGAAATTGTGTCAGATTATAGTTGACCTCTCCGTGACTGCGATTTATCCACTGATCGATGTTTGGGATCAATCTAAGGGTCCGCCCACCTTTCAGTGAGCTTTCTCATCTTCTTTGCCATTTTCCCATTGACTTTTCCCTTTCAGCCATTCGTATGGTCCATCCTAGGATGGCTGGAGTTTCTCAGCTTGCATCGTATATTAAGGTTGGAGAGCGTCGTAATTGCCACTGTCTTGTGAGATTTTTTTTCCCTTTATAAGATCTTCAAGTGTTGTTGAATATGTGTTCTTTTTGTATCTGCCAAAGCTTTAAAAAGGCGTAGATACTTTTACTGCAGCTGATATTGTTTCCGTGAACATGTTTATAGCATCCTGTATTATATCGTCGGATTTCAAAGAAATATTTTGAGTTCAGTTACAGCTTACATACTTTCTGAGCCAGTTGGTATGTCTATTAGGGACACAAATGGGTTTGCGGTTGTTTGGTCACTGAGCAACAATACAATAGTGTGAGAGTGGTCAGAGAGAGGTCGAATATACTGTTGATAGCTGGCTGCATTTGATATATTTAATTTATTAAATCTGAAATCTTTTGTAGATCTTAAGGATCTGATGCATCCTGATATTCACTCAAAACCACATTAAGTCACACAAATTAGTTATTCAAATTTGGTTTGTATATGTTCCATTTAAAACAAAACAACTTAGAAAAAAGCTCGTTATAAGTCTTTACAAAAATTTAGAAAAGCGAAACTCCAACTTTGTTAAGCCCTCTGCTTAAAATAGACTTTTTTCCAGAGATGATCACTTCGTTCGATTCGAAGATTTTATCGCCGAGTCATTTCTTGGAAAACCAGATTTCTCAACTAATTGGCCCAATAATGATGAATACTATTCTCCATTTATTGTTTTTCCTTTCTTCAATTAGTCAATGTGGATACTTCCATGCATATCCCAAATAATCGTGGCCATAACGTTACCAGCCTATTTCATTGCCTTCGATTTCTTTGTATCGGATTCATCCAGTAAAATCCATTGCTTTGAACGCTGTTTTTTTCTGGTGCTTACTGGTGAATCCACGTTATGTATCGTACAGTGTGATATGTCCTTGGCCTCAGCTATTTTCTGCACTAGTTGATTCCGACAAAAACTGCCTCAACTGGAGGTCCTTTCAAGTGGAAATGTTTGATGGCAGCTCTCAATTAATTTTTTTCCATTTTTCAAAAACAGCAAAATTTGTGTCAACCAATCGATTGTTAAAAAAAAAAATTGAATAACGGATTTGCCAAAAAAAATTTTCCAGTCATCTTTTGCAACTTGACATTTTTGAGAAACCTATTTTGTTTAAAAATTCTTAGTGCTCCTTCTATAATTTGTAAAAACTTATTGACTCACTCTCGTACATAAATATTTCACTGTCAAAATACAATTCAATATTCATCATCCATAAAGATATTTTTATAGTTGTTTGTGTGTTCTGCTATGTTCTTTCAACCACTTAGTTGCTTGTTTTTTTTTCTTTCTTTTTTTTAATTATCATGCTCCACTTAAAATATGATCTAATTTTATTTCTGATGAAAATATTAAAAACACATAAAAATATCCCATATTGTATAGTGGTTAGTATATCTGGTTCTCACCCGGAAGGACTGGGTGCGATCCCGGTATGAGGATTTTTTTTTACAATACTTATATAATTTTTTATTTACATTGATTAATTTTATATAGATATATATAAAGATTTAAAAAGACATAAATTGTAAGTAACGTAAATTTGTAAAATTTATCTCTTAAATAAAAATTAATTAAGAGAATATGTGGCAGAAACATGTTTATACGTAAAAAGAAACCCACTTGTTTTTTGTTAGCAAATACTTAAAATTATTCCCATAAAACAAGAACAGTCGACTTTCTGTAACTGAAACTGAAATAAATTATAAATTCACGATTACGTGTTAAAAGGAGGGAATTTGCAAGAAAATTATAAGAATGTTTTGCATTCTCCTTTAAATAACGAATAACTATTTAAGAACATTTTTACTCTATTGCGGATAGACAAATGGCCCATTATTGAGAATATGAGGTAAAAGGAGTCTGACGTTTCCACGTCTTCTTTAAATAATAAAAAAAGACATGGGAATACATCATTTCGCCCTAAAAATCATAAATTTTTAACCCCAATATATAATTGACCACTGACTTCTTGATTGTATAAACGCTGTACGTATAACTATTAATATAAGCATACACAAAAATTTTTCGAATGTACGGATATCCCATTGTTTTTAATTTAAGGTAAATCCAAAAACACAAATTCCCAAAAAACAAATACCTAAAATCGCACAATCGGAAACAAAAACGTAAAATCGCTAACACGTAAAATTTCACAAGGGCAAAAAGTATCAGTGCAAAAGCACTTAATCGCAATTAACGCGAAATTGGATATGTGGCAAAACGCAAAAACACAAAATCCCACAATTGCATAACCGCAAAAAGATAAATTAATAAAATTTAACAAAATACAAAATCGCATATTGAAAACCATAAAAAGGATAAACTTTAGAATTAATAATAATAATAATAATAAATTCCCGTCGTTCCTACAAGGAGCATAGGGCCATAACATATCTGTTCCATTCAATTCTGTCCAACGCTAGTGCCTTAATCTCGTTCCAGCTCTTGTACATTCTGGCAGCTTCCAATTCAATTTGGCGACGCCATGTGTGTGTTGGTCTTCCTCTTCTTCGGCTACCTTGAGGGTTCCATTCAATAGCATTTCTTGTGGTATCATACGTGGCCTTCGCAAGGTATGACCAATCCAACGCCATTTTCTTCTAAGAATTTCATTACTAATGGGGGTTTGAATTGTTTATCTCCATAGCCTTTCGTTCGAAATTGTTTGAGGCCAAAATATTCTTAGAACTCTTCGTAGACATCGATTTATAAACACTTGCAATGAGTTTATATCACGAAATGCTGCGTTCCAAGACTCGCATCCATAAAGAAGGACGGATTTAATGCAAGAATTGAAAATGTTAATTTTTGTTATTTTTGACATGTGAGGAGATCGCCAAATGGGATTTAAGAGACCAAATGATCGCTTACCAAGATTAATGCGACTCTGTATATCATTACTGGAACCACCCGTTGTTGTTAATAAACTACCTAGGTAGGTGAATTTGGAAACATCTTCTAACACTATATCATTTATGGAAAACGTTCTGTTGTTTGAAGAGTTGATGCGCATTACCTTGGTCTTTGCTATGTTTATTTTCAAACCGGCTTTTTCTGCTTCTTTCTGTACTGCTGTGATCTTTGCCGCCATGTCGTTGTAGTTATGTGAAAGCAGACAAATGTCATCAGCATAGTCGAGATCCTCAAGCCTTCTATGAAATCCCTATGAAATTCCTCTTTCTTCACGGGTTGCTTTATTCATGATGTTGTCTAAGTCTATGTTGAAAAGCAGGGGGGATAAAATGCAACCTTGCCTCACGCCAGTATTTACGGTAAATCTATCACTCACGCAACCTTCATGCATCACCCTGCAGCACACATCATTATAGAGGGCTTGAATCAATGATATAATCTTGGTGGGTGTGCCTTTACATGCAAGGGCATTCCAAATAGCCGAGTGTGAGAGGGTATCAAAGGCTTTCTCGAAGTCTATGAAAACGAGGTACAAAGGGGATCTCCACTCGACGGACTGTTCTATTATAATCCGGAGGCTGTTCACATGGTCTATGCAGGATTTTTGGGGTCGAAAGCCAGCTTGTTCATTGCGAAGATTTGAAACGAATGCGGCTGAGAGTCGTTTGTTTATAATCTGTGTTATAACTTTGTTTGCTATGTTGATGAGTATGATACCACGCCAATTTCTACATTGAGATAAGTCTCATTTTTTTGGGATGTTAATGATTAACCCTTCCTTAAGTTCATCGCATAGTTGATTACTCCTCCAAAATTCCTCAATAATTTTATACATAAAACGGACGCTTGTTTGTGGTGCTGTTTTAAAAAGCTCGGGGGAGATGTTATCTATACCTGGGGACTTGTTGTTCTTAAGGGCAATTATGGATTCTATAATTTCGGGTATATCAGGGCATTCTGTAGGTATATCATTCCTTATATCGTGATGGTGGCAGTCACAAGGATCGTGCTGTATGGATACTGTATCTGACAACATAGTAAAATAATGTTGCAACCATAATTCCATTTGGCCACTTTTTGATGTAATTATTTCGCCGTTGTTGGATTTAAGAGGTTTTGCCGTTGTAAAGTTCTTCTGAGAAAGTTTCCTGGTTATATTATATAGATCCTTAGTACGGTTATTCACAGATGCGAATTCTGCTTCTCTAGCAAGATCATCAAACCATCTGCGTTTGTCATTACGTGCATTTCTTTTCACACTCTTATCAATAGTCCGGTATATTGTGCGTAACCTTAGTTTTTCATCGTGCGTCAATGCAGTATTTACTTGTGCTTTTGTATCTGAAATCCAATGCTTCCTATTGTTGGTTTTGAATCCTATATGCTCTTTAGCAGCCGATGTAAAACATTCTTCTACTGTCTTCCAGCCGACTGTGGAATTTGTTTGTGAGGCTTCTAGAGAGGTTCTTAAAGCTTCAGAATAGTTGTTCAGTATGGTTGGATTTTAGAATTTTCGAATTGAATTTTAGAATTGAAAAACGTAAAATCGCAAAAACGCTAAAATACAAAATCTTGAAATCGAACACGAAAACGGAAAACCGAAAAAATATAAAATCGCAAAAAGCAAAATTAAAAGTGAAAATCACAAAAACTTATAATCGCAAAAAAGCTTAAAACGGAAAATCGAAAAAAAATAAAAGCGCAAAAAGCAAAACTAAAATTGAAAACCACAAAAAAGATTTTTAATCGCAAAAAGGCTTAATTACAATAAACGCGAATACGCAAAAATGTAACATCGCACAAGCGTAAAACAGCAAAAAACGTAAAATCGCAAAATTGAAAATAGCGAAATCGAAAAAACGTAAAATCATAGAAACTCTAAAATAAAAAAATCATAAAAAGGCTAAAATGTTAAAAAGCAATAACGTAAATTCGTAAAAACTCAAAAAAAAAAAAATTATAAACTTACGGAAATTCGATTAAACACTCATAGGTTATATATATATATAGTTATGCATATGCACCCAGCAAGTGCAACAAAATCACTGAAAACAAATCACAAAATTATAGTCGGTCTAGGCCGACTATGCGATACTCTGTACCATGCGTTTAGAAACCCTATCTCTTCGGTCCAACTAATTAGATACAGAAAATAAGCAAAAACCAAATTTCAGTGGCATTGTTACTAATTTTTTTTACCTTCGGATATGAAAAACTTCATATGGGATGCTATATTTATATGGGGACTAGGTCGAAAATTGGACCGATTCTGACCTTATTTGAGAAGGTCACTTTTTTTCACAAAAATATGTATATACCAAATTTGAGAAAAATCAGTGCAATATTTTTGTTCTTTGATAGATTTAAGTGAAGATCGGGAAGAAGTTTCATATGGGGACTATAACAAATAATAGTCCAATAGGGTTTATTCTTGACCTACTGATAAATGGATGTAATAAACATACACCCAATAAACCAATTTGACCGAGATCTATATGATAATTCGGATAATTGGCAATTTAAGTCGATCTAATATGGGGATTAGGTCTGAACATGAACGATTTTTCACCAATTTCAATATCGTTCGCCATTTGGCTTATAGAAGCTTATGTACCAAATTTCATCAAAATATATTCTTATTTGCGACCTGTAGTTTGATTACAAGGTTTACATGGACACACAGACGGACGGACGGACGAACAGACGGACATCACTAAATCGACGCAGAAAGTGATTCTGAGTCTATCGGTATAATGAAAGATGGGTCTGGGTCAAATATTTTTGGTAGTTATAAACATCAGCGCAGATTCATTATACCCTGACCACATAGTGGTGTAGGGTATAAAATTCAACATTTTAAGGAAATTGTAATTTTTATACCCTATACCACTATGTGGTTTCGGTATAATGACTTTGTGCTGCTGTTTGTAACAACCAAAAATATTTGACCTAGACCCATCTTTTATTATACCGATCGAATCAGAATCACTTTTTGAATCGATTTAACTATGTCCGTCCGTCCGTCTGTGTGTTCATGTAAACATCGTAATTAAACTGCAGGTCGCAAATATGAATACATTTTGATGAAATTTGGTATATGAGCTTTCATCGACCATGGGATGAACGCTATTGAAATTGGTGAGAATCGGTCCATGTTCATTCCTAGCCCCCATACAAATGACCCCTATAAAATCGACATAAATTGCCATAAGATCCAAATTGCCGTATAGATCTTAGTTAAATTGGGTATGTATGTGTTTATTACATCCATTAATGAATAGTCCAAAAACGGTCCCTATGGGACAACTCTTGGTCATAGGCCCCATATAGAGCTGCTTCCCGATCTTCACTTAAATCTATCAAAAAAACAAAAATATTGCACTGATTCATCTGAAATTTTGTTTGTATATATTTTAGCAAAATACAAGAGACTTTACCAACCATGGTCAGGATCTGTCCATTTTTGGACCTAGTCCCCATATAGACATAGCATCCGATATGAACTTTTTTATATCTGCAGCCAAAAAAATTTAATAAAAGTGCCACTCAAATTTGGTTTATGCTTATTTTCTATATCCAATTAGTTGGGCCTAAGAGATAGGGTCTGTGAACGCATGGTATAGGGTATCGTATAGTAGGTCTAGACCGACTATAATTTTTTTAATTGTTTTATAATTGGATTTAGCTATTTTACAGTAGAAAATTATTGTGAATTTTTGAAAAAAACAAATCGGTTTTTAAATTCCGAATTTTTTAATTGCTCGCATATTCTTAAATATAAAACAATTTCATTGGAAATTTTAAAAATCCTCTGGACAAATATATACATTTCTTCAATGTAAAACAAATATATTGTAAATTTAAAAAAATCATATCAATATATCTGTGGTCGCAAGCGAGCACTAAGTCGACTTAAAAACGCTTTGAGTTATTTATGCTATCATAAAAAACTACTACTAAAAAAACTTTAAATTTAAGTGAAATCCCCATTTCTCTAACAATGTTTTTTAAAAAGATATTAATAAAAACATACTGACCAAAGTCACAATGAATCCCCATTACATTTATACTAGCACTAGCAGTATACCTGCTACGTTGTTAGCGTAATTATTGTATTAATTTTTTAAGCCACAATAATATTTAAAAACAATAAGAAATACCTTTACTATACAATATGCTGTGAAATAAAATGATAGTCATGGTCTTGGGGGTGGGTGATTCTTATACTGAACGATTGTATTAATTTATTTCTGTAAAACTCCTGAAGCGTTTGGCCATTATATATTTAATTTTTTCGTAAACACTTTTGTCCAACAGTATTCCAATTCCAGACGATTTTATGGATTTTTTCATAGAATATTTCTCACAAATAATCTTTGGCTTACGACCATCACTAAAATAATCCATTATTCTGGTTTTTTACTCTTCATAAAACTTTATTTTTGCTATTATTTTGTAATAAATAAAAAAACGTCAGAATCCATAAATATTTAAATAACGGTTAAGATTTTTTATATTTTCTTTCACTCGTTCTTCTATTTTTATTATTTTAATCAACTCTGGTAAAGAAGTTTAAAAGTTTCCACTGCTTTTGCATCATTTCTTTATTACTTTATTACTAAGCGCGAAATTATTAAAAGAACAAAATTGACAAATTTAGAATTCTGTAAAAGTTTCCAATGTATTGCCACCTACTCTATTTAAGTACCACCTTTTTGTTCATAATTAGTTCGAAAATTATTCGAATTATAAAGATCAAAAATAATATTATTTGTAATATCGATGGCTTAATTTGGAAAGGAAGTAACTTAAGCCATAGGACAAACGCTATTGAAATTGGTGAAAGAGGGTGCATGTTCAGACCTAGTCCCCATTCAAATGACCTCTGTGATATCGACTTAACATTCCATAAGATCCAAGTTATAAAACAGATCTCAGTCGAATTGGGTTTGTGTGTGTTTCCATTAATCCGTAGACCAAATATAACACAGATTATTCTCAAAATCGGTTTGTATATGTTGTGGCATAAAATAAGTGACTTTACCACACATGGCCAGGATCGGTCCAATTTTCGACGTACATTTGGCTTATGCTGTTTTCTAAACCTAATTACTTGGACCTTAGACCAATTCTCTAAACGTGGTATAGGATATCGGTCTAGACAGACTATAATTTTCTTCCTTGTTTTCTTAAGAAAATGTACTTTCAAATGTAAATTTACCAGTTGGAAACTATCAGTTTTCCCAATTTTTGGCCGTTTTTATCCCCTAAAGGCTCGAATTAAAATAAATTTTATTTTTATTCGATCTTTGTGTCTCTGGTGGAATCTACATATCAAATTTCATATTCAGAAGGTACACTCTTACACTTACGGCCGGTTTCGTTTCGTCTCATTTGATGCTTCTATCTCTAGTGGAATACACAAACTATATTTTATATTCGTTGGTTTAGAAGATACTTGAATTAATCCTGAGCCAATATTTGTTTCCCGGATGGAGTATACACACCAAATTTCATATTCCTAGATTAATTTCTTATCATTTTCCCCTTTTTTGTCCGCTTTTATCCCTTTAAGTGTCGAATTTAAAAAATTTTTATTCTTGGCCGATGTTTGTGTCTCAAATTCCATATTTCTAAATTAGTTTGTGCAGAAGATGCAAAAAGGTACCATTTTGACCCTTTTTGGCCGTTTTTACCCCCTAACACCCGAATTTCCAAAAGTTTTCCTCTCATCTGATGTTTCTATCTCTAGTGGAATTCACATACAATATTTGATATTCCTAGAAGATACCAAATATATTTATATATTTAGCAGATACCAAATGTACACTTTTTGCCCTTTTGGCCGTTTTTCCCCTTAAATGGGCGAAGTTCGAAAAAATTAGTTCTGAGCCCACATTTGTTTCTCGGATGGAGCCTACACACCAAATCTCATATTCGTAGATTCATATGTTACCATTTCCCCCCTTTTTAGCCGCTTTTTTCCCCTTAATGTAAGAATTTTTCAAAATTCGTTCACAGTGGATCTTTACGCCGAGAGAGGAACATACAGTCTAAATTTGAAGCTTCTGGTTCGAATGGTTTGGGCTGGTTGATGATCATCCTCTCAACTTTTTTATATGTATAGATATTCCAACGCTCGAAATTTCAACTTAACCATTCACAAACCAACAATTTTTGGTTTATTATTGTTGTGAATGAAGAAAACAAACTCATAGCATATGTATAATTTTATGTATGTGTTAGTAGCAAGTTTAAATGCAATTTACTCAAAATAAAGGAAAAAAATTAAAAATCCGTAAATCTGGTGAACAGTTAAAAAGAAATACCTTTCAAATAATATGCGTTTCGTCAAAATCGGGATAAAACGGTAGAACAAAACATCGGCCACAAGAAATCGCCTAGCCTATTAATATCATTTACATGTATATATAAAGTTATTTTCTCGAAAGCATGATTTTCGACTTACGCGATTAATGCTTGTAGCCACAGATATAACGGTTGGGCTGGAAAAATCTTCGAAACATTGATTTTACGTTTTCAATTTAAGCAAAGAACAATAATATAAAACAAGTTAGAAATTTATGATCAGTTAAGACCGATATGATACGTTTTATCATGAGTTTAGAGAAAAAGTCTTCAGTCCAACTAATTCGACATAGAAAACAAATTTCTGTGCCATTGTTATACATTTATTGTCTGCCGATATGAAAAAGCTCATGATATTTTTATATGGGAACTAGATCCAAAAATGGACTGATCGTGACCATATTTGGTGAAGTCACTTACTTTTCCCAAAGAAATCTACAAACCAAATTTTAGAAAAATGTGCGCAATACTTTTGTTTTTAGGTAGATTTAAGTGAAGATCGGGAACCAACTTCATGTGCAGACTATGACTAAAATCGGTTCTACAGGGTTTAATTTTGGGTTACTAATTAATGGTTGTAAAAAACACATACAAATAAAATTTGACCCAGATTTATATGATAATTTGGATCTTAGGGCAATTTAAGTCGAACTCATAGGGGACGTTTGTATGCACCGATTTTCACCAACTTCAAAAGCATTCGATCTGTATTTTAGTTGCAAGGTTCATATGGACTCAGACGGACAGACAGACAGACGGACGGACGGTCATTGCTAAATCGACTCAAAATATATTAAATTAATTGGTAACTGATTTTCATAAGAGGTAAAAAGGGAACTTTTACATCTTCTTAACGAGTTTTCTCTAAAGCAAATTGCAATTATATAGAGAAGACTGTTTGTTCTTTTAATGTTTAATTCTGCAACCACCTGACCAAAACATGAATCATTAGCTTTCGCATCAGAGACTCCTTTGAAGTTTTCCCATTTCCAAGTACATATTCCCATATATAAACTTTCAATTACAGGTTGTAACAATTAACAACATTGTTGCTGCTGCTGGTGTCTTCTTTCTGTTGAGATGAGATGTTTGTATTTTGAGATCATCGTTTAAATATGTATATGCAATAACATTCTTCGAATCCCAGGTTTTTTGCTATATGTACAGGTATAGAATATTGACATTTATTACTGGCAACGACTGAGAAACGAACGAAAGAAAAACTACAAATTAAGCCTAAAAGCATAACTTGATTTATTAGTGATTGAGGTCTTAGATACTTAAGATGTCGTATTCAAATTGAAACCGGTAATAAAGACAACAACGAAAAAAATAATTAAAATTGAATATTCTCAGTGATAAATTTATCATAGACAACTGTTTGCGTTGCGAAAAAGAATGAATGATTAGTATACATATATGAAGTCTGGGAGGAAATGTAAGTTATAAAGTTTAATATTTTTATTAAAAATGGCATTCTAAAGATATTTAATCCTTTAAAAACTGTTGCAAAGAATTTTTTTTTAATCAAATTTGAAACCAAAAGTTATTTTCAAATAAAAGAAGGAATGCTAATTTTATGATGATCCAATGATTTTGATTGTATTTTCGTAATTCTTTTATGAATTTCGGAAAACAGTCTTAATAGTTCTCAACATTTTTCCGTCGAAATATATTTAATTAGCAAATTAAAATTCTAATATTAAATTAACTCAATTGAGGATAGAGGTTCGTTATCTTTAAGTTTCCTAAAAAAATATATTATATAATATTGATACCCAAAGCGTTGACTTATAGCGATCCTCCCATCAGCCAGGGAAATTAAGTTATTTTCTAGACAGCCAGCTTACACTTTTCTCTCATAACACTTACATTATATCTGCCGCTCTCGTGTAACAGTGCAAGGAGGAACTGTTAACAGTGAACCGCCTTTCCGTGATTACTCTTGTATGGCTACCCGATCATAGTGATCTTTGCGACAATGGACTGGTAGAAGAATTGATAAGGACAGGTTCTATTCTAGATGCTTCTTCCGCGGTGTCAATCGCAGCTTCACTGGGAACCATTAAGAGAAAAATCTTAGTGCACTTTCGCGCGTTGTCAATCGCAGCTTCACTGGGAATCATTAAGAGAAAAATCTTCGTGCACTTTCTGCAAAGCAGACGTAATCTGTTTATAGCTTACCACGAACAAAATCTCTCCTCAGAAGAAGGGACATATCACGGCTTTAAATATTGACGGCTCATTGGCTGATCGCCAAACACACAGGAAGACTCGGACATCAGCACAACGATCACTGTCGCAGCTGTGGAACGCCTCGATAAGAGGAGACAATTTTTCATATCTTCTGCGAGTGTGAAGCTCTAGGCAGTATCACATTCAGAACACTAGGCAGACACATACTGAACTTAGAGCTGTCGATCTTAGCCGTTATGTTAACATTTCAGGTTGGTTCTAGTACTTTTGTCATATTCGTTTCGATTGGTGTAGTTTTTCTAAATGGAGTCACTTGATTATTCTTCCTATTTCCTAGATTGTGAACAGTCGATTAGACCAACCAACCTTCCCATTAGCCAATGATCTGCCATCAACCATCATAATAATAATCGTTAAGAAACTTGATATTTTTCTACATTTGCTGGAAGGGACCCATCCATATGAATTGATCGATGTTTCAACATCAATGACTTTAGTTAGTTCCAAAGAGTGTGATCTCTGAACCCCGAATTAATAAGTTGAACCTAGTATCCATGTCAGATAGAAATGTATGATCAAGAAGTACCAGACAAACTACCATTGACAAAGAAAGAGTGACGCCGTTTCCTCCTTCTCTTCTACTTCCTAGCAGCTTCCACAAAAATGAGATCCCATTTAGCAGGCGTATGAGTCGAACTGGGAACCATGTGCCAGAGAAGTGACGATCATTAAAGGACCGTATTATTCTCGACTGGGGAATGTCGCCATCAGTGTTCGGCAACTTGATATTAGTAGCGACTCATATTGCTGCTCATTTATATTGAGCGCTTAGCCATGCTTGTGATAGATCCCGTTATCAATGAAGATGCAGATATCTCTCTATGATATCCGTCTATCTCTATCCAAATTAAGACTGCTTCATGGCCATAAATTCAGCCTAAAATACGCTAAACTGAACAGGTAATCGAAAGGAGAGTTTGGAACCAGGTTGACTATGAAAAATGTCACAATCGAACCTTACATTCTTCTTGGGTCCATGTGTAAAAATATAAATTGTAACCGCTGACATGTCTCATCCCTCCGACGTATCCGAAATATTTTTCCTTATCACAGGTTCGAATGAGGGTTCCAGCCTATGGCTTTATAATATATCGATTTGTAACTACTACCATGGAAATGGGTTTAGTTTTATTACATTTATACATATATTTTTTAATCTTTCTTAAATTGTGTGGAATTTAAGGAAGATGTGATTTTCAATCCATAGAGATGCATTCATTCTATCGTGTCTGTAATGTCTGTGTCTAATGTCGATCTTATCACAGTTGGAGCCAACAGTCTTTAATTCTGAAAACCATTGGTAAACATTGCTAACGAGCGGTGCTTCATAGTCAATTATCAAAAGAAGTTAAGTTAGCAGAGTTTAATAACAGTTCTAAAAATATTATATGCATCCAACATACTTGCAATTCAAAAAAAGTGTATTTAACAATTCATTAATTTTTTACATATCAGTAAGTTTCACTCAATCAAGTTTGCTACAAATATCACATAAAGCAACTGCAACCATTCCATTGACTGGCCGAGCAGTGTTGCATTGTCAGCAAACACATGAACACTAATTAGCAAGGCACTGTCAATTGACACATAGCTAAACAAATGGCACATATGTACGAATAATGTGCAACATTATAAACAGAAATAAAACAAGCACAGAAATGTTGTTGAGAAAAACATGAATGTTGTTTGGCAACGAACACCTCATAACTATGAGACACGGCGTTATAAATAGTAAAAAATGAGAAGAAGAAAAAAACATTTTTGCTGTGATAATATTTAAGATATGATAAATGTGTTGTTTGTCGCTAAAGTGGATTTTCATCAATTTCATCTTGATTGAGGCTTTAATTACAATTATTTTGTTGTAGGACTATTTCGCATTAACTGGCATACCACAAAATCACGTGAATTGCATTCGCAAGTAGGCAGCCAACGCGAGACTGGTCACCCTAATGAATCTTTTTGCTATACCTTTACTATCAACATTAAGCGTACTTTATGTTGTTTGCTCAAGTAATGGCTATTTAACGCTGTTCACACTACCGCAGTAGTACTGGCAGACTGACAGCAAGCAAATGTAGAAAATCTTCTGCTATCCTTAATTTAGGAGCAAGTATCAAATTAAATTATTCGTTATTCCATAACGATAGAACTGTTACTTTATCAAAGCTCCTGAATTTTTCATCTAAACTTGAGTCACAATAGATAAACAGAAATAGCAAATTTGGTAAATTCTCTGCCAGCCCAGATCAAACAAAAGCAGTAAAGGATATTGGCAATAACAAGTAGTATTTAGTAGTAAAATCATGGTTTTCCAAATAACGCAACAAATTACGGAACCTGGGGTCGAATCGTCGTATTCGTCATCGAAATTTTTCGATCGAAATTATTTTTTTATTTTCCAAAATCAAATATACTATGAATAATTTTGCTCTGTCACAGTTATTGAACTATGGCCCCTAGTTTAAAGTAGAAGCAAAACGAGGTCTGCCGATTGTCCGTCTTCTTTATATAATAAACCAAAATATGGTATTTCGATTGATTTTACTTGATATCGAATGCGATGATTTGCCTCCTGAATTTCTGTGCTCCAACTGAATTTGCATAACAGAGTAAGGATTTTAGGATGTAAAATTCACTATTATAACCAATGTTGGGTACAGTTACCATTTTAATGCAGTTTCTTAACCTTTTAAGTTCTAACACCACTTAAATTTCTTGATAATTTTGACCAGTATGTATTACAATTTCTTATTTTCTGTTTTTTATAAAGACAATAATAGCTTTTTTCATAGAAAAATGCCATTATTTCTCTATTATAGAGTAGGCTTCCCATTGCTGGGTTATGCGTAAGCGACCGAAGAAATCGGTCGTTTACGGATTTTCGACAAATTTTCAACAAAAAAAAAATTATGTTGGTTGAGCCATTAAAAGCATCAGAAAAACGCCACATTTTATTTTTTTTATTAACGGTATTTTTAATTTCAATGCTTTAATTTGAATACATTTTCTCTCATTTTTTAGCCATATTTTTACACTAATATTTAAAATTAAAAATTGACTAAGATGGGTAATTCGGCGAGTAAATCTTAGACGAATTATGCGCCTGCAGTCGGCGGCGGTGCCAAGCCTGCTTCAAGCTGCACCTTTGGACACGTGGATTATAACCATACCTACAAAATCATGAAGCAAATGCTACAAACACGACGAGCACAACAACAACAATTACTATCACACACAAGAAACAAGATGTAGAATAACAACAATAACAAGAACAACATAGAAAAATCGTATTTTTTTAAGTAAGTTTTTTTTTACATTTTCAATGAAATATCGGGACCTACTGAACAGATTATGATGATTTTAAATAGATGCCGGCTCAGGATGTCAATGAAATATTTCCACTCAAAGTGAGCAACCCAACTGACCGATTGAGGGCTTGACAATGTTGTAAGGATTAATACTACATATATTTTATGGAGCCCAGATTTTTTTTATTATTGCAAATGGAATGACAAACTTATATATATCCTCTGCCCACTGTTGTAGAGGATATAACATGGTGGGAAAAGTGTTTGTTAGAAATGAAAAAATTAAGCTATGTTTTCACGAAAAGTTTACTTGGGGGATCACAATTTGACGGTCCAATGACCACTTCCTAGGCTGATACAATCTTGTGCTCGCATTTAGAGTTGTAGCTCGCTAAACATCTGTCTCCGAATTGATGGCATCTTTTTATGTTTGTAATAAATGCGAGATTTTAGGAAGCCCCAAAGATTTAAAAAAGCGATCTGGCCGTTCAGGTCAAATTGCCAAAACGGGAGATCACACGGCCCTGAAATTTGTGTTTCAAAATTTGTGTGAGCAGTTGTTCCGTCCTGCTGGAGCCAACAATGCTCAAGTCCCATTTAAGCAACTATCTGTAGCGCTAATGGTTACGGAAGTGGCCTCGGCATCCTCTAAAAGATGAAGGCAAATGCCGCACCACTTTTAGGGGATGCTATGCCTTTTGTTTATTTCGTGGTAATTCTCCTAGCCCCAGAAACGTAAATTTTGTTATATATCCACTTAAGTGGAAATGGGCTTCGTCGCTCATTACGCTTTTGACTACAAAATCCTCATCATTATCTTTAGGCAAATAAATAAAATATATAATTTTTTATAGGAACAATATCTTAGAAGCAGGCAGAATCATTTAGAATCTTTAGATAACTTTAACTTAGACTGTTTTCACAATTACAAGTTCTACAAGAATAAAAATCCTTTAACGCTGAAGTTTTTTGGTTAGTGTGAACAGGGCAAAACAAAACAAAAAGAAACTTAATGAAATATTTACCTATTTGTGCAATGTATACATTTACTTTTGCTGCTATTGCTTGAATTTGAGCACTTCATGAGTACAATTTTATGTTCAAAAATTTTCAAAGAAAAAGCCGGCATTATACATTTACTTTAAAAAAAAATCAATAGATTTTCGATTTTAAAACATAAACAGACACACGCACACACATTAGCCTGTACAACTTAAAACAATTTTTGTGGTTGCAATAGCAAAGCTTCAAAGATAGTTTGCGGCGGCTTCGTTTTCCTACACCACTTTTCATTCTCTGCAGTTTATTCTTTGTGGTTAATCGACATGGCCATCTTATATAGCTAACCAGCCTAAGAAGAAGTTGTCGACAGCGACCTGTTAGCAGTATTTATATTTTCTAGCGGTTATGATTCCACCTTTTGGTTTTTTTTTTTCTACTACTTTCCTATATAAAAAGCCGACAATAGCCTTGATTAGAGTCTATGATATTTGATTTTCACAAAAAATGCCTGTTGACTTTGCTGTTGAAACATGCCACAAAGTGGCCGGGTAAGTTTATTCAAATTTGTTGGTAATTAAGTAATTGCTGTTGTTGTTGGTTGTTTATCCTTTGAGAAAAATGTTTTTAATAATACAGAAGATAACTCGTCTACTTAGTTCATAAGACAAAATATATAGAGAACATAAATAAATATGATTTGTATTATTGATTTTTCATCAATAATTGATTATTTACTTTCATTTTAACGCAAGCAGTCGTGGCCGAGCGGTTAAGGCGTCTGACTAGAAATCAGATTCCCTCTGGGAGCGTAGGTTCGAATCCTACCGACTGCGAAATTTTTTTTAATATTAATTTTTTTATTTATTTCTTTTTTTTTTGTTATTAATATTTTATTTTTATTTCTTTATAATTTATTTATTTTTAATTTATTCATTAATTTTATTTGTTTAAAATATATGACTTAATTGATTTATCTTGTCTATGTTATTTATTTCATTTGTTATAATTATTTTCTTAATTTTATTTTTTGTTTTATTTATTTTATTTATCTCATTCATTTTACTTATTAAATCTATTTTATTTGCTTTATTTTTGATTATTTTTTTATTTATTTATTTTTTTTATTTTATTCATTTTATTTTACTTAATATACTTGCATATTAGGGCTATAACCACATTTTTCGCATAGTACCACGAGGTGGGCATTAATGTTTTATTAACCAAAAACATTATCTTGGATTATTTTGCAAAAAAAAAAAACTTCACGCGCCAAATTCATATTCTAAATCAATACAAAAAAATTTTATTTCATATCATGAGTTATTACTTTTCAATGGTTATATTATTAAGAAAAAAAAAAAAACAATATTATTATCCTTTGATTATTATTGTAGGATAAAAATTTTAAGTTTAAAGTACGTGTACATTTGCAAGATGAATATATAGTACATCCTGCACAGTTTTAATTGCACGTTCTGCGCAAATATTACTCATTTGCTGATTTTTGATTTACGAATCATCTTGTATCCAATGTTTAAGAAAGCATTTTTTTTTGGCGTTTTTGAATCTTGCTAATGAGTTTAAAAGTTGAAAATTATCTTCGTGAAATCGGTGATTTGAGAACCATATGTCTTACCATTGACGGCAAATAAACTCACAAATTGGGTATAACTTAGACTGATATTTTAGTATTAGTATATATGCTATAAGTGCAAGAGTGACCCTCGAATTCCATCGAGCATTGCTGATCAGCGGAATAGCTTTAAATTTTATAAATGGAAACTTTTGGTTTTTTGAAAATATATGAATGCATTTCCCAATTCAAACAAATACTGCATATTATCACGCCACTTTATGTTTTTGGTGACAACTTTTTCTTTATTTTTATTATAGCTTTGCTTGAGTTCGTTGTAATTGTTGATTAATTCTGGTATAAAATTGTAACATATTTCGGGGGATAAAGTTTTTCCTCCGAGCAACTCATCCATTACGTGCCTTAATATTAAATGTAAAATATGATGTTGACAACCCATATATATTGCGGCGTATACAGTTTAATTAAATATAAATACAAATTTCATCGTTGATGATATTTTCAAAAAATGTTAAAACGTTATAGCCCTATTGCATATTCTGTTTATTTTATTTATTTTGTTTAATTTGTTTACTGTATTTATCTTATTTTATTTTTTTATATTTTATGTTATTTATTATATTTTATTTATTTTGTTTTACTGTATTTATGTTATTTATTTTATATATTTAATTTATTTTCATTTTTTTATTACTCTTTGGTTTATTTATTTTAATTATTTTGTTTTTTTTTTATTTATTTTCTCAATTTTTAATTCATTTTATTTATTTTCTCAATTTTTAATCCATTTTATTTATTCATTATTTTATCATTAAGTTCAACAAAAACAGAAACTATTGAAATCATCTTCAAGTCGTATGATAATTTAAAAAAATTATTCTACTAGGCTGTGGTCATCTGGTTGTCGGTCACGATACCAAGGATGCATTGGTCGTTTTAAATTTTTAAAACGGCCATTTTGTATAATAGGTAAGAGATGGAGAGCCCGCCCCATCACGAATGGTTGTTGCAAAAATTATATTTGCCTATTTTCAGATATTATTACTATAGTTGCTTCCGTAGTTGTATTAGGCATGGGCACATCTGGCCAGGTTTTTGCCACAAGTGCTTTAAGAGGTTTACGTTTTTTCCAAATACTACGTATGGTACGTATGGATCGGCGTGGTGGCACTTGGAAACTACTGGGCAGTGTAGTATACGCACACAGACAAGTGAGTTTTGTTTCTCTTTTTTGTTAAAAAAGAAAATATTTTTTTTTTGTATTTATTTATTTTTTTTTTTTAATTAGGAACTGATAACCACTATGTATATTGGATTCCTAGGCCTTATATTTGCATCATTCCTGGTGTATCTAATGGAGAAAGATGTTAATGCAAAATTTAGTAATTTTGCTCAAGCCCTGTGGTGGGGAGTGGTAAGTAACAGAATATAATTGGAAAAGCTGGCGTTAAAAAATATTCGGTCTACATCGACTATACGATACCCTATAATATGAGTTTAAAGAAAGGGGGTTAGTTCTATCTATCTAATTGGATATAGGCGTATACAGTTTAATTAAATATAAATACAAATTTCATCGTTGATGATATTTTCAAAAAATGTTAAAACGTTATAGCCCTATTGCATATTCTGTTTATTTTATTTATTTTGTTTAATTTGTTTACTGTATTTATCTTATTTTATTTTTTTATATTTTATGTTATTTATTATATTTTATTTATTTTGTTTTACTGTATTTATGTTATTTATTTTATATATTTAATTTATTTTCATTTTTTTATTACTCTTTGGTTTATTTATTTTAATTATTTTGTTTTTTTTTTTATTTATTTTCTCAATTTTTAATTCATTTTATTTATTTTCTCAATTTTTAATTCATTTTATTTATTCATTATTTAATTTATTGAATTAATTTCATTTATATAATTTATAAATTTTATTTATTTTGTATATTTTACAAATTTTAGTTATTTTATTTAATTTATTTCACTTTATTTTAAATTATTTTATTTTTTATATTTTATATTTTATTTTAATTTATTTATTTTATATATAATTTGTTTTATTTAAATATATATATTTAATTTTTTTTTATTTGATTTGCTGTATTTATCTTATTTTATTTATAATTGATTTTATATTTTTTATATTAAATTATATTTTATATTTTATTTATTTGGTTTTATAGTATTTATATTATTTATTTTATAAATTTAATTCATTTCCTTTAATTTATTTCTTTTTCTCTTTGGTTTATTTATTTTGTTTATTTTTTATTTATTTTATAGTTATAATTTATTTATTATTAAATTTATTTAATTAATGACATTTACTTTAGTTTACTTATTTTATTTGGTTTATTTAGCTTGTATATTTTATTATTTTATATATTTTATTTATTCTATTCACTTTATTCTTTTAATTTATTTAATTTATTTAATTTAATTTACTTTATTTTATTTTAATTTATTTTATTTTATATTTTCATTTTATTTTATTTTGCTTTGTTTCATTTTATTTTATTTCATTTTATTTATGTTATTTATTTTATTATATTATTTATTTCATATATTTTATTTGCTTTATTTATTTATTTTATATATTGTATTTAGTATATTTATTTGTTTGTTTATTTTATTTACCATATTTCATTTTATTAATTAACTTTATTTATTTAATTTTTTTTTATTTTATTTGATTTTATTTAATTTGTTTGTTTTATATATTTTTTTATTTATTTTATTTTCTGTTATTTATCTAATTTTTTATTTTATCTATTTTAATTATTATATTAATTTTTTCATTTATTTTATTTATTGTATTTTTCTATTTATTTTATTTTATTTATTACACCCTCCACACGTCAGTGTATATATTCTTGATCCTTATCTCAGCTTGAGTCGATGTAGCGATTTCTGTCTGTCTGTTGAAATCATGGTCATTCACAAAAAAAAAATTAACTGGATAAAGTTACGATCATATCATTTGCTTTTATTCTCACCAGGTTGGTATTTAAAATGGGATAAACGAGCATCATTGTCCTTAGGTACGAGCAAAAATATACAGATAACTCTAAAGTAACATAAACCCAGCATATATATACACTATAAAATAATAAAAAATCGCCATATGGCAGAAAAAATATAATCCCTAACGAAAAAGGAAAAATGAAAAATAAAATTGAAAAATGGAAAATGAAAAAAGAAAACTGAAAAAAGAAATGAAAATTGAAAAATTGAAAATGAAAACTGAAAAATGGAAAATGGAAAATGAAAACTGAAAAATGGAAAATGAAATTTGAAAAATAAAAAATGGAAATTGAAAAACGAAAAATGAAAATGAAAAATGGAAAATGAAAAGTGAAAAGCGAAAAATGAAAAATGAAAGATTAAAAATCGAAAATGAAAAATCAAAACTGAAAATTGGAAAATGTAAAATGAATAATGAAAAATAAAAAAATTAAAGATTAAAAATTAAAAATAAAAATTAAAAATTAAAAATTAAAAATTAAAAATTAAAAATTAAAAATAAAAAATTAAAAATTAAAAATTAAAATTTAAAAATTAAAAATTAAAAATTAAAAATTAAAAATTAAAAATTAAAAATTAAAAATTAAAAATTAAAAATTAAAAATTAAAAATTAAAAATTAAAAATTAAAAATTAAAAATTAAAAATTAAAAATTAAAAATTAAAAATTAAAAATTAAAAATTAAAAATTAAAAATTAAAAATTAAAAATTAAAAATTAAAAGTTAAAATTAAAGATTAAAAATTAAAAATTAAAAACTAAAAATTAAAAATTAAAAATTAAAAATTAAAAATTATAAATTAAAAATTAAAAATTAAAAATTAAAAATTAAAAATTAAAAATTAAAAATTAAAAATTAAAAATTAAAAATTAAAAATTAAAAATTAAAAATTAAAAATTAAAAATTAAAAATTAAAAATTAAAAATTAAAAATTAAAAATTAAAAATCAAAAATTAAAAATTAAAAATTAAAAATTAAAAATTAAAAATTAAAAAATAAAAATTAAAAAAAATAAAAAATTAAAAATTAAAAATTAAAAATTAATAATTAAAAATTAAAAACTAAAAATAAAAAATTAAAAATTAAACATTAAAAATTAAAAATTAAAAATTAAAAATTAAAAATTAAATATTAAATATTAAAAATTAAAAATTAAAAATTAAAAATTAAAAATTAAAAATTAAAAATTAAAAATCAAACATTAAAAATTAAAAATTAAAAATTAAAAATTAAAAATTGAAAATTAAAAATTAAAAATTAAAAATTAAAAATTAAAAATTAAAAATTAAAAATTAAAAATTAAAAATTAAAAATTAAAAATTAAAAATTAAAAATTAAAAATTAAAAATTAAAAATTAAAAATTAAAAATTAAAAATTAAAAATTAAAAATTAAAAATTAAAAATTAAAAATTAAAAATTAAAAATTAAAAATTAAAAATTAAAAATTAAAAATTAAAAATTAAAAATTAAAAATTAAAAATTAAAATTAAAAATTAAAAATTAAAAATTAAAAATTAAAAATTAAAAATTAAAAATTAAAAATTAAAAATTAAAAATTAAAAATTAAAAATTAAAAATTAAAAATTAAAAATTAAAAATTAAAAATTAAAAATTAAAAATTAAAAATTAAAAATTAAAAATTAAAAATTAAAAATTAAAAATTAAAAATTAAAAATTAAAAATTAAAAATTAAAAATTAAAAAATAAAAATTAAAAAAAATTAAAAATTAAAAATTAATAATTAAAAATTAAAAACTAAAAATTAAAAATTAAAAATTAAACATTAAAAATTAAAAATTAAAAATTAAAAATTAAAAATTAAAAATCAAAAATTAAATATTAAAAATTAAAAATTAAAAATCAAAAATTAAAAATTAAAAATTAAAAATTAAAAATTAAAAATTAAAAATTAAAAATTAAAAATTAAAAATTAAAAATTAAAAATTAAAAATTAAAAATTAAAAATTAAAAATTAAAAATTAAAAAGTAAAAATTAAAAATTAAAAATTAAAAATTAAAAATTAAAAATTAAAAATTAAAAATTAAAAATTAAAAATTAAAAATTAAAAATTAAAAATTAAAAATTAAAAATTAAAAATTAAACAATAAAAATTAAAAATTAAAAATTAAAAATTAAAAATTAAAAATTAAAAATTAAAAATTAAAAATTAAAAATTAAAAAATAAAAATTAAAAAAAAATTAAAAATTAAAAATTAATAATTTAAAATTAAAAATTAAAAACTAAAAATTAAAAATTAAAAATTAAACATTAAAAATTAAAAATTAAAAATTAAAAATCAAAAATTAAATATTAAAAATTAAAAATTAAAAATTAAAAATTAAAAAGTTAAAATTAAAAATTAAAAATTAAAAATTAAAAATTAAAAATTAAAAATTAAAAATTAAAAATTAAAAATTAAAAATTAAAAATTAAAAATTAAAAATTAAAAATTAAAAATTAAAAATTAAAAATTAAAAATTAAAAATTAAAAATTAAAAATTAAAAATTAAAAAATAAAAATTAAAAAAAATAAAAAACTAAAAATTAAAAATTAATAATTTAAAATTAAAAATTAAAAACTAAAAATTAAAAATTAAAAATTAAAAATTAAAAATTAAAAATTAAAAATTAAAAAATAAAAATTAAAAATTAAAAATTAAAAATTAAAAATTAAAAATTAAAAATTAAAAATTAAAAATTAAAAATTAAAAATTAAAAATTAAAAATTAAAAATTAAAAATTAAAAATTAAAAATTAAAAATTAAAAATTAAAAATTAAAAATTAAAAATTAAAAATTAAAAATTAAAAATTAAAAATTAAAAATTAAAAATTAAAAATTAAAAATTAAAAATTAAAAATTAAAAATTAAAAATTAAAAATTAAAAATTAAAAATTAAAAATTAAAAATTAAAAATTAAAAATTAAAAATTAAAAATTAAAAATTAAAAATTAAGAATTAAAAATTAAAAATTAAAAATTAAAAATTAAAAATTAAAAATTAAAAATTAAACAATAAAAATTAAAAATTAAAAATTAAAAATTAAAAATTAAAAATTAAAAATTAAAAATTAAAAATTAAAAATTAAAAATTAAAAATTAAAAATTAAAAATTAAAAATTAAAAATTAAAAATTAAAAATTAAAAATTAAAAATTAAAAATTAAAAATTAAAAATTAAAAATTACAGATTAAAAATTAAAAATTATAAATTTAAAACGAATTCAGATAAATATATTTTAAAATTTGCTTTTTTAATATTAATATCTGGAAATTTTTAGCCAAGGATCATTCCATTTTTTTTTTTAATTATCATGAATTATCTCAAAACTTTCCTATAGGGATCAAACTTTGGGTGTTATAACGCTGGCTGTGTTAAATAGGAAATTTCATTAGGGGTTTTCTACTCTAGTAAAAGAAAAATAATGCCATTTTTCAAATAGTAACTAATTCTTTCTATAAAAGACACGATCATTGTTTTTTATAACAAGGAATTATAATGAAACTGGCCAACGAGAATAGCAATTAACCTTAAATTTAATTGGTATTCGGAATTAAAATTTCAGTACCGACAACAGATTTAAAGTGGTGGGTGAACCCAATATTGGTTGTAATATTGAGTTTAAGATGCAGGTGGAGTATCAAAGATTCGGCTCAGCCGAATTTAATGCCCTTACTTGTTTTATTGTTGTTATTTAATTTATTTTATTTTTTTACTTATATCATTTATTTTATTTTATATTAATTTATTTTCTATTATTTTATTTATTTATTTTATTTAATTTATTTTATTAATTTTATAAATTTTGTTTACTTTATTTCTGTTATTTATTGTATTTATTATATTTATTGGTTTAATTATTTTATTAACCTTATTTTATTAATTTACTTCATTTACTATATTATTAACTTTATTTTTTTATTTAGTTTTTTATTTTATCTGATTTATTTATTATATTATTTTATTTATTGTATTTATTTTTCTATTCATATTATTTTATTTTTTTTTATTTCATTTTTGTTATTTATTTTACTTTTATTTATTTCATTTATTTTATTAATTTTATTTATTTTATTTATATTATTTGTTTTATTTAGTTTATCTAATTTATTTATTTTATTTGTTTTATTTTGACTATTTTATTTATTTTATTTCTTTTATTTATTTATTTAATATTAATAATTAGTTTTCCAATCATGAATTTATAAAACCTCTTAATACTTAAAATCAAACGTGAGATCGTAGAGGTATCTTTCAATGATTCCACTCAAAATAGTATCTATGCACATAATGATACTATTATAAAAATAATATTTTAAAATATGTATTCAAAACAAAACAATTGCCTTGATAGTGTTGTGGCAACACCTTCGAATGTGCTGCGTACATTAAAATTAACTCAACACAATCGCAAATACATGCAAAAGAATGGCTCTGATATTCAACTTAAAATTGTTTAACAAAATTTACGATGTGTTTATGATGTCTTAAATTATAGGTTACATTAATGTGTTTCATTAATGCAACATTTAAATAAAAACCCCGTTAAGTTAAGGGGAAGTTTACCCAACAATTCCTAACAGCAGCATTATCATAAGAACACGATATTACGAGGCATTAATTAAAATGTATATGATAATGTACAAATTTTCTTACTCCCAAAAGTTGCAGTGCTCCATTATATGCATCATATTTTGCTAATGCAATTGTGTTCTTTTGCTCTCAAGTTTTTCATTTTGTTTTTTGCCACTACACACTTGGTTGGTTTCCTTACCCGGAAAGTAGTAATTAGAGTGGGTAACCAACTATATGTATTTACTTATCTGCACACTATTTTACTCAGTTTATAGTTAGAGCATTGTGGTACGTATAATTTTGTTTAACTGAAGAATTAATAATTTAATCAAATACCACAAACGTTTTGACTTAATTTGTAATTCATAAATTTATTGTACTTTAACATGAAATGAAGAATCAAATGAGGGATGTACTAAATGTGAATTAGGAATGAACAATTTTTAATTTATATATCAGAATATTACATTTATACAAATGAAACATGCCACCATCAATTGGGAGAAAGATATAAAATACTTTTTTAGAATCCTAAACATAAAATGTTTGAAAAATTAGTTGTGCATTTAATGGTTTTGCATCGCTTCTGTCAGCTAATATTCATATTATTAATCTTCATTCAAAGATATATAAAGGGGCTTTTATTTTCAGTAATCCCTAAAGGGTTTTTAATTTTAGCTTACAATACATAATTCAAAAAAAGTAAGACAAAAGGTTTGTCACGTGTCATAATGCAATTGTCATAATGACATGTGAACTCAAGAGTGCCTTTGTACACCATGCTTCGTTGCTCCGTATCATGCAGTACGTCATAATTGTTGAAAGCGTTTCTTTTCAATTATCAGCATGAATAAAGTATCAGAAACGTCAATAAAATTTTAATTTAATTCAATAATCATAATTATACGGGATTGCTCATGTTTTTTTTGCTTCTAATAAGTGCTTATTATTTTAATTGTATGTTATTTGTATGTTTTACTTAATTATTATGTTCTAAATAAGGAATTAATTTTACACAAGTTTGGAAAAAACCCAACTAAAAGTTTGGTTTGAAAACAATTGATTCTTGGTGATGAAACCAATAATTAAAATATTTATTAAATATACTCAAGCTTTTCTAATTCGTGATCACTCCTTATTCGAAAATTTCGATATTCTTAAGTAATTTAAGCTAAAACAAATTGTAAGTAGTTCAAAGGCCATTTAAAACGACATAAAATATTTGCAAAAAAAAAAATTATTAATTCACATCAGAGATCTACAACGGGTGATCGTACGTAATCAACACCCAAATAAACATTCATTTGCTTCAAGCGGTGAATTACCCCAAATACACATCTTCGCTGTTGATTTAAGATCAATCAAACAATGTGTTTCTTATTGCGTATGTGGTTTTAATCATCTGACTTTTTCATACGCTTTATTTCATAACAAAAAAGCGGTTTACACTATTAGATTTTATAGAAACGCATCTCAAAATTTTCAAAAATGTACATTCCCAAAATACAATGTATAAAACAATAAGATATTTTGAAAGTGTTTTTGTTTTTAATCTAAAAAAAGTATTAATTTCTATTTAGATTTTTCATACAGAGGAATGAATATATCATAATGTAAAATATAAAAACATTTTTCTTAACACAAACTAAACAACATCTAATTAATTCTTTGATATGTTATGCTGAGTGATTAAATGTGAATAAGAATTATAGTGAATGATGAAATTAAGGAAAAAGTGATTTTTTCAATTCTCTGATACACATCTTGGAGCTTTTTGTGCATTTTATTGAACAACAAAGATTTTATGGGGGGCTATGTTGTAGAACACGAAAAAAAATAAGAGAGCCGTATTTTTTTAACTGTCAATTTTCATATTAAGGATTTATGCAGATTTTTCACATTGGACCGAAAGAAACTGTATACAAATTGAACAGCATATAAAGGGTATTGTACTATTTAATACAATTCTAAAGTTTTTGGGGATTTTACTGAAAATTACTTATTAAATAAAATAAAATAAACAATTAAAATATATAAAATAAATAAAATAAGTAGAATAAATGAAATACGCAAAATAAATAAATCAAATAAAATCAAAATAAGTAAAATGAAATAAAATAAAAAATAAAACAATAAATAAAATAAAATAAAAATAAAAGAGTAAATAAAATAAGTAAAATAAATAAAATTAATTAAAAATAAATAAAATAAATTAAAAATAAATAAAATAAGTAAAAGTTAAAAGAAAAATAAAATAAAATGCAATAAATAAAATAATTACAATAAATAAAACAAAAAAAAAAAATATAAATAAAATGAATAAATAAATAAATTAAAAAAAATTAAATTTAAATAAAATAAAAATAAGTAAAATAAATGGAATAAATAAAACAAAAAATAATAAAACAAAATAAATAAAATAAATGAAATAAATAAAAAAGTAATTTAAATAAATTATGTAAAATAAATAAATTTAATAAAAGTAATAGAATAAAAAAATTATAAAAAAATAAGTAAATAACATAACTAATATAAAATAAAAATTAATTTTAAAAATAAAATAAAATAAATAATATAAATACAATAAATAAGTTGGAAATAAAATAAAATAAACACAATAATTAAAACAAAATAATATAAAATAAAACAAAATAAATTCAAAAAAATAAATAGATTAGATAAAATAAGTAAAATCAATATAAAAAATACAATAATGAACTAAGAAAAAAATAAAATAAAAATAAATGAAATAAAAAAATAAAATAAAAAAAGAAATAAAAAAATAATATTAAATAAACATATATATAAAATAATTAAAAAAGGTATTTTAACTAAAATAAGTAAAATAAATAAATTAAATACAATAAATAATATACAAAAATAATAAAAAAAATTAAATAAATAACATAAACAAAAAAGAACAAAAATAACAACAAAAAAATAAAATAAAATATATAACTTAAATAAAATAAAATAATATATAATAAACAAAATAATTTAAAATAAAATAAAATAAAATACAATAAATTAAAATAAATTAAAATAAAATCAAATAAATTTAAAAAATAAAATAAAATCATTAAAATAAATAAAATAAAATAAAAATAAATAAAATAAGTAAAAGTTAATACAATAAGTAAAATATAGAAAAAAAATACAATAAATAAAATAAGTAAAATTAATAAATAAATAAATTTAAAAAATTAAAAAAAGTAATAATTCGCCTGCGAAGCCTGGAACACGACATTGCACGATATTAACAGGATACGGGTATTCATCAACCGCTACCTGCGAAGAATCTTAAAAATCTTTTAGCCTAACAAGATTCCCAATATCGAATTATGGGAGCAAACATACAAACGCCCAATCCGTATTGAGAAGAAGCTGCTTTGGGACCTGCATGGAAACACACGAATAGTTGTCGCACACCTTTAGAGGGCAACTTGAAGCTGATATTACTCAAAGCTTGCATCGAGAAGGACCGTTTGGAGAGAAGTGGTTTGGACCCTTGCTGCTTTTAGGAACCACAGGATATAATATATATATATAAAATAAAACGAAATAAATTAGATAAAATATAATAAATTAAAATAAAAACAAATAAAATAAAATATATAAAACAAATAATATAAATGAAATAAAATAAATATATAAAAAATAAAATAAATAAACAAATAAAATAAAAAAATTAAATAAATAAAAAAAATAATTTATTATAAATAAAATAATGAAAATAAATAAATTAAATTATAAATGAAATAAATTAGATAAACTAAATAAAATAAAAAATAATATTAAAAAAAAAAAAAATAAATAAATTAAATAAAAAAATAAATAATATAAATAACATAAGTAAAATAAATATAAATAAATAAATTAAATAAAAAAATAAATAATATAAATAAAATAAGTAAAATAAATAAAATAAATATAAATAATATAAATAAAATTAATAAAATAACTAAAAAAAATGTGTTAATGATGTTAATCCTATTTATTATAGAAATTTGTTTTGAAACAGTTAGCCGACAGTAAAGCACTTTGGCATTAAATTGTCATAAATGTTAAAGTGGATTTAATCTCATTGGCAAGTGAGGCATCCATATATTTCTTGCAGTTCTCCTTTAGCGAAAACGTATTTTAGTTTTTATTGATATATCAGCCAGTTCGTGCTTTATCAGATGTTTCCCGAAGATGCCGCTTATGTTCTCTGATTGCAACCCTGTTTTAGAAGTATAGGTATGCGTATTAATAATTTTATTTTAATGGGTACCCTAAAAGAATATATGCAAAAAAATTAATTTTGAAAATTTAAGGCATACTTCTTTTATAATGTACGAATACTAGAGTGACTCACTCTGTATGGAGAGAAAAAAAGCGAAAAAAGTGCCCCCTAGAAATCTACCTTGGTTTGTTTTATAACGACTCCCGAAATATTTCTGGTCTAGCGTTAGCCCATTCCGAGCTGGACCGTTTTTAAAAAAGATCTATTTTTCAGTTTTTTGAAAATATTTTCATTTTTTTCTAGGTCAACATATCCAATATGGGTACAACATGATAGGTTTTTTCAAGCATGTCCTAACTGTTGTGATATTCAAAAAATATGTAATTTTTTATGGATTTTGTATTAAAAGAAGTTAATTAGAAAATCAAATCAACATTGAAAATAACATAAATTTATTTATTTTCTACTTGTATAAACTTTATGACATCCAAAGTTTCAAAAATGATTTATGCACCATGTACTTATTTTGATTCATTTGAGTTTGACAAAAATTAGAATAATATACATAAATTAATTATTTTAAAAACAAGTTTCATTTTGAAAAATGGCTACAAAAAATTTGTTCTGGTCAAAAATTAGATAAAGCTAAACTACCAACGCAGTGCGCAATATTCGAACACAAAACAAAAAGATTGGCCTATCCAATTATTTTGAAATAAAAATAAATAAGATTTTAGAAATATGGAATAAGGCTCAAATTCCAGTTTTATGAAAAATTTCAATTTGGAGGGAGATAGAATATCAAATTACAATAAGAATATATGTAATTGGAATGGCATTGAAGAAAACGTCTCGTTCTTTTTTGCTTTTGGTCTGAAATTTATCCTGGTATCACTAAGAAACTACATCCACTTCTAAATTTAATAAATTTACTCCGGAACAGCGTGAAAAATGTATTAATTCCATTTTTTCCAAACTGAAATGTACTAGAGAAAAGAAAAATTTTGATACCCATATTGCCTACATTGTTCGCACGCCATTAGATTTTAATTAAAACGCGAACTAGTATATATTAAGGAAAAATAAATAAATTAGTGTTATTTTCAATCGAGTAATGCTTAAAAATATGTTTATTTGATTTTCTAATTGACTCATTTTAATACAAAACCCATCAAAAATTACATATTTTATTGATTTTATCACAACAGTTAGACCATGCTTGGACATGTTCTATATACCGTTGAACGCGTCTTGAAAAAACCTATCATGTATATGTTGATCTGGAAAAAATTAAATATTTTCAAAATACTAAAAAATGGACAAAAATATTTTGGGAATCGTTATAGAAGAAACCAAGGTAGATTTCTAGGGGGGCATTTTTTCACTTTTTTTTTGTGAGTCGTTCTAACGAATATGGTTTATTGTATTTGAATATGTCTTATATTTTCAAAATTCAATTTTTTTTGTACAGATTTGATATTATCTATATTTCTCAAACGGGGTTGCCACCGTCAACACATAAAAGGTATCTTCAGGAAAGTCCGATAGAACACGAACTAGTTACGATATCAGAAAGCGCTGAAATACGTCCTTTTTAAACAGAACTATGTGTAAAATATGTGTTAAAAATACAATAAAATTTGAGGGTTTTATTAAATAATACAAGAGCTTAAGCCGGATCGTGCATATCTTATATTTTAATGGTAAGGTCTTGAAAATAACTTTCATCTGATGTACAATTTATATATAGTTTCTTTAGATCAAATGTGAAACATTTGCAGAGAACCAAAAAACGGCCTCTAACAATGTGATTGGACAGCTACATGAAAATATTCATATTCTATACCACATCCTTGAGACCTTTCTTACTAGTAAGTGGATAATAATTTTTTGTTAACTGTATTTATGGAACAGACTCCTCAGTTTAAAACACTTTCTAAAACCTATCGAAAAGATTTCGAACAGATTTCAGAATGGTCGATCTATACTTTCCTTTTCTGCAGATGATTATTTCTTCAACTCAAATCACTACCAATTAAAAGCTTTAGCCACTAAATAAAAAAAAATTTACTAAAATAATTTATAATCTACTATAGATTATTCAAAATTATCATTTGTTGTAATTGTGTGACAGCTAGTGCGACAGACTTAATAAAATCTTGAAGCACCACATACAGAATTAACCTTGAAAAAGTTTAAATTCAAATTATAATTTGTATGTGTTTTCCCCCTCGGCCAACACCACATTTACATTATGCACATGCGCAACATTTGCGAGTTTAATGCATTCGGCAATCGACCACAAGCATAAAAACTAAAACAGCAAATATTTTTATAAGTTTTACGTGCCTTGACGTATGTTGTTGTCAAACGAAACGGGTAACTAACCAGCCCAACGACCAACTTTTAACCATCATCATCATTAAAGTTTACAAAAATATTTGTGCTGGTGATTTTTTTTTTTTTTTTTTTTGCCAGACCTACTGTTGCATGCTAATGAGTGTGGAATTAAAACAAGAAAAATAATGAAAAAAAAAACAAATCACGTTGCCTCATTTATTTTGAATGCATTTAAAATTGTAATGATACTGTTCAATGAACTATAAAATATGTTCGAAAGAAGTTCCCTAAACTTTGATCGATTAAGCTGTTGAAAAATATGAAGATACAGGACTTAAACGAAAAAGAGGAAACCGTTATGGAAGCTGAGTCTTCATAATGACACCTTTGAAAACAAAATGAGGCTACTCGACTTAACGGAAAAATTAAATATGTACGTATCATTTCAAGGCATTCCAAACAAAGCCCAGGCTTATGGTTGGAACAAGCTAAATACCTTAAAGAGGAACGTAATGATATGATAAAGCAGGGGTCGAATTGTCGATTTCGTTATCCAAATTTTTCTTTCGAAGTTATTTTTTTATTTTCCAAAATAAAATACTAAGGAGTAATTTTACTCTATCACAGCTAACGAGTTATGGTTTATAGTTAATAGTAGGAGTAAAGCGACATCTGACGTTTGGCCGTCTTCTCTAAATTATAAACCAAAATATGGAATTTCGATTGATTTTACTCGATATCGAATGCGACGATTTGCCCCCAGGGTTTGACGCAAAACAAAGAAGGTAAAATCATTCAAAAAGTTAAAGACACATTCGGTACTAAGAATATCTTCTGACGTCGCGAAATAATATGAAAGTGAAAAATAAATCGATTGAAAAGAAACAAGTAAGAAAATTATAGTCGGTCCAGACCGACTATACGATACCCTATGCCATGCGTTTAGAGACCCTATCTCTTAGCCCCAACTAATTGGATATAGATAATAAGCAGAAAAAAAATTTGAGTGGCATATTTATTAATTTTTTTTGCCTGCAGATATGAAAAAGTTCATATCGGATGCTATGTCTGTATGGGAACTAGGTCCAAAAATGAACCGATCCTGACCATGGTTGGCAAAGTCTCTTGTGTTTTGCAAAAATATATACAAACAAAATTTGAGATGAATCAGTGAAATATTTTTGTTTTTTTTATAGATTTAAGTGAAGATCGGGAAGCAGCTCTATACGGGGCCTATGACTAAGAGTTGTCCCAGAGGGATCGTTTTTGGACTACTCATTAATGGATGTAATAAACACGTACAACCCAATTTGACTAGGATATATACGACAATTTGGATCATATGGCAATTTATGTCGATTTCATAGGGGTCATTTGTATGGGGGCTAGGTCTGAACATGGACCGATTCTCACCAATTTCAATAGCGTTCATCCCATGGCCGATGAAAGCTTATATACCAAATTTCATCAAAATACATTGATATTTGCGACCTGTAGTTTGATTACAAGATTTACATGGACACACAGACGGACGGACGGACATTGATAAATCGACTCAAAAAGTGATTCTGATTCGATCGGTATAATAAAAGATGGGTCTAGGTCAAATATTTTTGGTAGTTATAAACAGCAGCACAAAGTCATTATACCCAAACCACATAGTGGCATAGTTTATAAAAATGTCCTTATTTACGTACCAGATGATATACATGTGAAACTAGCAACAAACTAGAGTAAAACTGTATTTATAGATTTATATTTATAGAAGCCCTATCTCTTAGGTCCAACTAATTAGATACAGAAAATAAGAATAAACCAAATTTGCGTGGAATTTTTATTAATTTTTTGCCTTCGGATATGAAAAAGTTCATAACGGATGTTATATTTATATGGGGACTAGGTCAAAAAATGAACCGATGCTGACCATATTTGCTAAGGTCACTTATTTTTTGCAAAAACATATACAAACCAAATTTGAGAAATTCTGTGCAATAGTTTTGTTTTTTGATAGATTTCGGTGAAGATCAGGAATCAGCTTCATATGGGGGCAATGACTAAGAATTGTCTTATAGGGTTTATTTTTAGACTACTGATGAATTGATGTAATAAACATACACAAACCCACTTTGACCGAGATCTATATGATAATTTGGATATTATGGCAGTTGAAGTCGATGTCATAGGGGTCATTTGAACAAGAACTGATTTTCACCAATTTCAATAGCGTTTATTTTATGGCCGATAGAAGCTTAGATACTCAATTTCATTAAAATATATTCATATTTGCGACCTGTAGTTTGATTATAAGTTTCACATGGATACACAGACGGAACAGACGGACGGACATCGATTCAAAAAGTGATTCTGAGTTAATCGGTACAATAAAAGGTCAAATACTTTTGGTACTTACAAACATTAGCTTTTCAGTAGTCATCTGCGGATTTTCTGTGCCCTAGATGCAATTTTGCTTGCTGACGTAAACACCGAGACGAAAATGAGCTTAATCAGAATAGATGATTTTTCGGTAATAATGCTCATCTTCTTCCAAGGGTTCCGTAGACCAATTAGAGAACCGAAAACGTTGCGGATGGTCGTTCAGCATCAGCTTCTGCACTAATTGAACTTTGTATGATTTCATACCGAGACCTTTATGCAAAATTCGAATCAAAAAAATGCGTGAAATATTCAATTCTTGAGAACTATGACGAGTTGAGATGATTGGTTTGTACGCACTGAGCATGAGACCGTATGTTTTAACCAATAAAGATCCAGTTTCGCGCACAAGCTTGACAGAATTTCGCACATATTGTTTGAAAGGCGCTTATATTTTACGTGATTTTGTACTTTCGGTAGAAGATGCACCACTTTGGAAATAAGTTTTTAATATTACCCAATGTTGTTCACTGCTGACATTGGTGTTGCCGTACTCAAAATAAGATGTAGTTCAAAATGCAACTACTGGTGGGCCACCCTGTATAAATGCAGTTTTACTCCATATAGTCTCTATAGTCAGACGTAAGGCGTGAGATCGAAAAACCTTAACATGCGATTTTCCTCTTAAAGTTTTTCTCAAGCATTATTTGATTTTTTTTTTTTGTTTTTGACAAGTTATCTTTGAAAAATATCTCAGTTCTTACGCTTTACTACAACCCTATTCATTTGCTGTTAGTTTGATTAAAATGAATGGAAGTACGTGCTTAAATTATTAAATATTTTCAACAAAATCAAACTTGGTCCTGCAAAAGTTATTTTAAACTATCAGGAGAATTTTGCCATTGATAGAATAGGAATTTTACGATCGGAAAGAAATAAAGGTATACATGATGTTTTTATGATCGATAACAACCATCCGATAGAAAAGCAGCTGGGTTAGTTCAATGCTCGGCATATTTATTGTGAAAGGTTAAAGTCAATGCATGTTTGAAATCGCAGAAAGTCCAAAAACATACAGACAGAATGGGTGCGTAAAATAAGCAAAACTATCGCGTCTGAAGTGAAGACAATCCACAAGCTTTTGTCCAAACACCGTTACATCCACACATAATTACTGTTTGGTGCGCTTTATGAGCAAGCGGAGTCATTGGTCCTTATGTCTTCAAATACGATGATGGGCAGCATGTTACTGTCAACAGTGAACGGTATAGAGACATGATTACAAGTTTCTTCGTACCTCCAGTAGCTGGCATTTATCTTGCTGATATGTGGTTCAAACAGAACGAAGTCACATGCAATTTAATCAAAGAAACTTTTGATGAAAGAATAATTGCACGTAATGGTCCCGCTAATTGGTCACCAAGTTCATGTCATTTAACCCCATTGGATTATTTTCTTTAGAGTTATGTAAAGCCGCTTGTCTACACCGATGAACCGGAGAGAATTGAACACATGGAAATCAACATTCAACGAGTTATTGGCGAAAGAAGGCTAAACTTATAGACAGGATATAAATAACATTGAACTATTATCAACTCTTAACCAGCTAAAGGGTAAATCCCCGGGTTGGGATAGAATTACATACGATATGATTAGAAATTCTCCCAACAGCTTAAAAATAGAATTTTGGAATTTTTTAACAATATTTTGAATACCAATATACCCCAACAGTATAAGAGGAGTGTCATAATGCCAATATTAAAACAAAATGGAGATCGAACTAGGACTAAGTCATAGGCCTATCTCACTGAATTCCTGCATAGGCAAAATACTTGATAGAATAATTGCTAATAGACTTTGGTGGTTTATTAATTCCAGTAAGCTCCTTAACAATAATCAATTGGGATTCAAAAAGGGTAAATCTACAGCCATTCGCTAGGCAGCTAGTACTTTTGGCTTCTAAGGGTCATCTGACAATAATCTCCCTAGATTTCGAAAAAGTATATGACAAAATTGGCATTCATACGGTGATCGATCAGTTTATTGAATGGAAAGTTGGACCAAGGATAATAAACTATATTGCAAATTGTATGACCAGTAGAAAATTTATGGTAGGGTTGGAAAGAATATATTCAAAATCTTTTGATTTATATAATGGAATCCCCAAGGGATCTCCATTATCCGTTATTTTATTTCTCATTCATTGCATACAACAAGTTATGCGATATCATGTCTCTTCCAAAGAATATTAAATTTTGTGCATATGCAGATGACTTCAGTATACTGATCAAAACGCAAACCTCTTGTTGAAATACTCATCTCGTCCATGAATAAAATGAACTCATTTTCACGTTGCGGTACGTTTTGAATTAATTCCCGCAATTTTTCTAAAACTATTCCACATTCAAGACTGCTAACTGGACTCCAACGACTCAATTCATTTTTCGATGGCATTTTAAATTTAGGAGTTTCTATCATGTAAGATTAAGTCTTAGGCGACAAATATTTGAGATTTAGTGAAATATCTCTTTGGGCCTCATTGTACCGTGCTCGCTTGCTTTGTACAATCATTTTAGCAAAATTAACAGATTCAATACTTGCGTTTGCACTAGGTACAATGGCATTCTGAGGTTTTCCTGCAGTTTCTTAACTCTTAACTCCAAAACTTTTACTTTACGCTCCTCTTTTGCCAGTTTATTTCTTAACAAATTGTCCATCTAATTATAATCGCTAAATATATGTTATATATTTCTATAAAAACAAAACTGTTTTAATAAGCTAGGCGATTTCTTTCCTTAAATGTATATTATTTGAAAGGCATTTCGTTTTAACTGTTTTTTCAGATTTACAGATTTTTAAGTTTTTTGTTATATTTTAGGGAAATTCCATTAAAACTTACAACAAACACATACATACATAAAACTGTACATATACTGTGTGTATTTTATTAAATCTTATACATTAAAAGAATTTATGAATAAACTTTGCATTCAAGATTTTTTTCAATATTCTTCTTCTCTCAAACCTCTATAACTAGAGTTCTAATTAACGTAGGCTGTTGACATAGATCTAAGAACACTCAGTGGATCAAGCTCCTTCTTTTGAGCTATTAACTGCTTAAATTCGTTGGGTTTGAGAAAAGTTATGCGTGGAGAATCAACTTTGCTTTTACTGTACGTTGACTTCTCTTGACAAAATTTGGTATTTGGTATTACAGTACGTTAACTTCTCTTGGCATATTTTGGTATTACTGTACGTTAACTTCTCTTGGCATATTTTGCTATTACTGTACGTTGACTTCTCTTGGCAAATTTTGGTATTATATTATAAAAATTGAGAAAAGTTATGTGTGGAAAATCAACTTTACTTTTACTGTACGTTAACTTCTCTTGGCATTACTGTACGTTAACTTCTCTTGGCAAATTTTGGTATTATATTATAAAAATTAATATAATGTAATATAATGCTGCTGGGGTCCTTTAGTTTGTTAATAAATTTATTAACGAGTTTGTTAACTTCATGCACAGTATATTGTAATAATGTTATAATAATTGTAATAGCAACTAACAAACACTTTTAACATAAATTCCTTAGGAATTTTCTGGTGTATGCAATATTTACTTAACTTTAAACACAAATTCCTTTTGAATATTCTGTGATTTCGTTCGTATTTAGTTCTTATTTCACTGTTAACACAAATTCCTTTTAAATGATTTGGTGATTTCGTAGAAGCTAAAAATAAATAGCGCCAATAATAAAACGTCCCACCTTTTTCCAAAATGCAACTGTCAACTTGACAGCTTTCAATATGAGCGTTGCCACATAATCAATATTTTCCATGAATTCGCTCTGTTTTCTGTTCTATGTGACATTTGCAAAATGTACAAGAAATAATTTTCTATTGTAACGCATTTTAAAATTGAAAAAAAAATTTTTAAATATTTTCCAAAAATGAGTGAAATAAAAGAGGGAAAATATTTTCCTAGACCGTGGGTTATTGAATTTCTACGAATATATAGAAATTCTGAGTGCTTGTGGAATTGTGACAGTTACGATTATTTAAATCCAATTAAACGCAAAGAAGCTTACAAAAAATTGGAAACGAAAATGCAGGAAATTGTGCCTAAACCACCACCGTTATTTACCCAAAAAAAAAAATTGCAATGCTTAAGAAATCGTATAAGCGCGAATTAATGCTGTACATTGCAGATAAGAAACGTATTCCAGCTCTATTTTACTACAAGGAATTAAATTTTTTGGAACCATTTATGCTTAATTCAAAACCCCAAAATAGTAAGTAATTTGAACAAAAAATTTTGTAAAACTCTACAATTTTTATGCCTACGGGCAATTTCATTTCGCATTACTCATTCAAGCTCGAAAGTCACGTTCCCACAAAAAAACAATAAAGGAAACTAGAGGACCCCTGCTGCTCCGCAGCATTATATTATGTTATATTAATTTTTATAATATAATACCAAAATTTGCCAAGACAAGTCAACGTACAGTAATACCAAATTTTGTCAAGAGAAGTCAACGTACAATAAAAGCAAAGTTGATTCTCCACGCATAACTTTCCTCAAACCCAACGAATTTAAGCAGCTAATAGCTCAAAAGAAGGAGCTTGATCCACTGAGTGTTCTTAGACATGTCAACAGCCTACGTTAATTAGAACTCTTAGTTATATAGGTTTGAGAGAAGAAAAATATCAATCAATCATTACGGAGCATTCTTCTTCATCAGACGATCATAGAACCATGATTCCATGTTAATAAATAACACAGGGCAACACTAATTCTGCGGAGTAGGAATTGTAAGTACTATACTACATAAGTACATATGCTGATGAAGACCTTAGTCTGTAATTCACTTTTTGTGGATTGACTGTGGTTTTCACGATAAACCGCTATTTTAAAAATGAAGGAGGCTTCACCACATATTTTAGCATAACTCATGAACGGTTTGTCTGATATGGTTAATTCAAAAATATGAAAATCCACAGCTAAATTACCTCCAAGTTATCTCAATACTATTTTTTAATAAGGGCAATAGTTTCGGAAAAATTCGAAAATTTTTTCCCAATACACAATTTTTTTGATGTAAAAATTAAATATCTTTGTTGTTTTAAAATTCATAAAAAATCAAAAACATCAAAATTGCTCTTTTTGATCGTAGGTTAAGAACATAGATATGTTGCAAATAAAACAAGCCATATTTAGTTAAAATCGATTACCAAGTTTTGATTTAATTTACAATTTAGTGATGGTATCTCATTTTGATAAAAATTTATAGAATAAATTTTGTTCAATATTATTAACTATTTCTGTAGTAATGTTTGTTCTTGATGGAAATCCCATACAAAATTTCATTTAGAAATTTTTTATCAAAATGAGATACCCTCACTAAACTGTAAATTAAATCAAAACTTGTTAATCGATTTTAATTAAATATGGCTTTTTTATTTGCAACATATCTATGTTTTTAACCTGAAATAAAAAAGAGCAATTTTGATGTTTTTGATTTTTTATGAATTTTAAAACAACAAAAATATTTAAATTTTACATTAAAAAAATTATTTATTCGGAAAAACTTTATGAATATTTCCGAAACTATTGCCCTAATTAAAAAATAGTGAAGATATAACTTGGAGGTAATATAGCTGTGGATTTTCGTATTTTTTATTTAACCAAATCGGATAAACCGATCTCGAGTTATTCTAAAATACGTGGTGAAGCCTCCTTCATTTTTTAAATAGCGGTTTATCGCGAGAACCAGAGTCAATCCAAAATAAGTAAATGCATACTGTGTATGTCTAATACAAGTGTTGGTAAAAGCCATTAACAAAATAAATACCGCAGATTCTTTTATTTTTTTGTGCCGCAGTGTAATTATTTTTTTTTTTTAATAAATATGTAAACAAACAATGTTTATTCATAGTGCCAGCTGATAAATATGTACTATTGTGAATAATCCAATTGAGTGAAATTCACAATAGCGCTATTTTTATCGAATGTGCGCCATAATACCAAATGAAAATTCGTTCGATCAGTTAATTCGACCACAATCGATAATATCTTACATTGGTGTGAAGTTTCTGGTGCAGTGCTATCGGAGAAAAAATGCCAGTACATGCACGTACATATGTAGGAAACACAACTGTACCACTAATTTAGTTACAGGTAATATCCATCTTACACAAACTAACAAATTGAGAATATTAGGCATGATCTTTAATAGGACTCTTAAATGGAATGCCCATATTGATTATCTGGTTGGAGCTTTAGTAAATCGTACTAATATTATTAAATGTCTATCGTATCCTAAATTCAATACATGCACTTCTACCCTACTAAATGTGGTGAAAGCCCTCATTATATCAAAAGTTAGGTATGGTTTATTCATGTATGGAAATTCTTCAAAAACCTACCTCAGAAAGATAAAAATGGTTATAAACATGGCAACTCGACATGCCCTAGGCACACTACGAACTACTCCAATAAATAACATTAACTTTGAAGCAAATATGTTAAATTTAGATTTGTAATACCAACTCGAATCGAAGAAACTCATTAAATCTATTATGTTTTTGTCAAGATACTCCTCTCAGATCTGTTGTTGACAAATATACATCTTGTAAATCACATAAAATTAAATCCGCCCTTTACCACACCTTGAAAAGCACCACCGAGTTTTACCTACCTACCCTCCATGGCATTTAAATATCCCTATTAAACTATAAAAAGGAAAGTACACCACCATACCAATACCGTCTAATATTTCAAGAAATTATCAGTAAACAACACGACAGAACTTTTATCTGTACAAACGGATCAAAGACAAATGAAACCGTATTATTTGCCGTTAGTTCAGAAAGCAATGTTATTTATTCATCTTTACTTCCAGATTTTAGTACTGTATTTATTGCTGAAATAATGGCAATATACGAAGCAATTGGACTCTGCGAGAGAAATAGGAAATTCGCTATTTGCACTGATTCACTTTCGGCAATTCATGCCATAATAAACATTAATAACAACAACTTTTGTGCAATGAATATCAGAAACGTATTAATTAAGAATTCCCCCAGAATTATATTAATTTGGGATGCAGGCCATTCCTCCATACCAGGTAATGAACTCGCCAAGTTTGCTGCCAATCAGGCACATAAATAGTAAATATAAATTTTTCGGACATTAAAAGGACAGCAAATTCTAGCATCTATAGCTTAAACTGAGATACATGGAATTTAACTAACAGTTAGTACAAATCAATGAACCCTACTAAAAACAATATATATAAATACAATTTTATTAACAGACTAGATATGATTAAATTTCTTAGACTCAGATTGGGACATACAAAATTAACACACACCTACATAATCTCAGGAACCAGAACCCCAACTTGTGGGTGCGATAACAACTCCAGGCACTGTGTTTCACATATCCTCTCTGACTGTATATTATATCAACGCCAAATGCGTAAAATATTTTCCGATGTTAATCCCCTATACTTATTATCCTCTCCCTCAATCCAGTCTATAAAACAAATAATAAATTCTTTAAAATATATAAATATGGGGGTTTCATGTCAAGTGCACCAACTTTTGAAACCGATGTCTTCCGATCGGGATGAAATTGCACCAAGGTTAGTCCTATTGGATAGTAGTTTAGACACATTTTTTCAATAAGATCGGTCCAGATCTCTCTGAGTTAGAGGGGATCAAAATTTGACATTTTGGCCAAACAGGTGTTTTTTTCTCATCCATGTAACTTATTACCTATTGTTCTTAGAGAAATTTCTCCCAAATAGTTGAGATAGCTATTTCTTCAATATTTCGGAAAAAAATACTTTAAAAAAAAATTTTTTTTTGTAGACTTTTTTTTTTGCTAAATCAAAGCATTTTTTGCCTTTTTTTCAAAAAATGCATTTTTTTTTCATAAGAAAGCTTAGGATTTTTCCTCTAAGAGCTTTTTTGTCGCTTAGTGGGATGGGAGTGGGATATCTATCAAAATAAATGTTTTGTAACTCAAGAAAACGGTTTTTCAATTTTTCACAAATGCACTATTTTGAATTTTTTCCTATTTGTGTCTAAAACCTTACAAATAAAACTTATACTGAGAAACTAGACAAACTAAACTTTCCGAAGGTATGTAACATACCTTCATAACATAACAGAAGAGAATGGTTATCTGTAACCTGAAAGAGTTATTTGCAACATTTCAATCTGAACACGAGGATGTTAGAATTGGCTTCACGAAATTAACCGAAATGAGGCATTTTGGCAGAAAGCAGCGGAACTCACACAGTATGCGTTTGCATTTACCATGAAAATGTTAAACTGATGTTGAAGAAAATCAACTTAAAGTATTTAACAGATGATTCGGCAGAAGATTTACACGATTACCGCGATTGCCTTAAATTGACTATGTGTCCTAATGCAACAACTTCTTGCCACTTAGGTGAATGTACCAATTGCCCGAAAACCACATTCATCAAAGAAAATTTAATCAACTCTTTAGATCGAGAATATATAGAGGAGGTCAAATTTGATTCTTGGAGTCAGACTGACAGATGCACATTGAAAACAATCATTTTAAATGTGGATGATTTTGTGGAAGAAATGTGCACAGGATTGCTAAACTTGAGAAACCATGACTTTTTATTCAAAGAGCAATGGTCATTCTTTCGTTATTTCATATGATTTCGCAGAAAACTATAAATATGTTCATCAGGATGCCACAGTATATTCACAGCAGTTATTTACTACAAGAAAGATGAAAAACTGGAACACAAAAGTATGCCAATCATTTCCGACGATTTAAAACATGATACCGTTGCAGTTTATGAGTACCAGAAGATAAAACTAAAGTATCTAAAATCTAAATTTACAGTAAAGAAGGTATACTACGTTTCGGACGGAGCTCGTCAACATTTTAAAAACAAAAGTAGCTTCGCAAATCTTATAGCTCATGAAAAAGATTTTGGAATGCCAGCTGAGTGGCATTTTGATCCTACTGCTCATGGTAAAGGAGCATGTGATGGTATTGCAGCAAACCTTAAAAGAAGTGCAGCGAAGTATAGCCTCCAGTGCTCTCATCAAGATCGCATCTTAGATGCGACTGCTTTATTCCATTGGGCAAAGAGTTATTGTAAAGAAACTAAAATAGTTTTTAGTAGCAAAGAGGATCATCAGGAAACATTGAAAACACTGAAGAGCAGATTCGATGCTGCGGTAACAATCGATGGCACCGCTCAATACCATGCTTTTATACCGCTTGTCGATGGAAGACTCAAGTTGAAAAAGTTTTCTGCCTCTATTCAATGCGATTTCTTTCCAAAGACAACAAATAAACCAGCAGCGAAATCAACAGCTGAACCTAGTAACGCCAAGAAAGGATTGACAAAAAAAACGCAGCAAATAAAGGTGACAAAAAAGCTGGATGAAAGACTGGGTATTTAAAAATTTACAAGACTTAAATACTTCATCAGCTACAATAAATTAAGTATAGTTATGATATAAAAGGATCTAATGCAATTAAGATTAAATTTTAATAAATTATTTGTCTTTTTATTTTTAATATTATTATTATTATTATACATTAATTTAATTATTATTAAAAATAAATAAAAATAATAATTTTTCAACATTTCTATGGAAAAAAAGCGACTTTTTTCTTGAGGTTAACATATTCTGGGTATTACAGTATCGAGGGTATAAAATTTTAGTTAAGTATGTTAATACCTTCGGAAAGTTTAGTTTGTCCAGTTTCTCAGTATAAGTTTTATTTGTAAGGTTTTAGACACAAATAGGAAAAAATTCAAAATAGTGCATTTGTGAAAAATTGAAAAAGCGTTGTCTTGAGTTACAAAACATTTATTTTGATAGATATCCCACTCCCATCCCACTAAGCGACCAAAAAGCTCTTAAAGGAAAAATCCTAAGCTTTCTTATGAAAAAAAAATGCCCTTTTTGAAAAAAAAGGCAAAAAATGCTTTAATTTAGCAAAAAAAAAGTCTACAATTTTTTTTTTTTTTTTTAAGTATGTTTTTCCGAAATATTGAAGAAATAGCTATCTAAACTCTTTGGGAGAAAATTTTCTAAGAACAATAGGTATTAAGTTACATGGATGAGAAAAAACACCTGTTTGGCCAAAATGTCAAATTTTGATCCCCTCTAACTCAGAGAGATCTGGACCGATCTTGTTGAAAAATTGTGTCTAAACTACTATCGAATAGGACTAACCTTGGTGCAAATTTCATCCCGATCGGAAGACATCGGTTTCAAAAGTTGGTGGACTTGACATGTATAATAGAATTTAAAAATAGGTCGCAAATATTTTGTAAATATAATCTTTAATAAAATATATATGTTATCACCTAATTAGCTTAAGGCCTTGTTGCTATAGCTTCATATAATATGTAGTATGTACATTTATGTATTATCTAAATCTTAAATAAATAAATAAATAAAAAAGACCAACCATTTATTTATTTCAAATATCAATAAGGTAAGTAAGTCTTTAAAAGCATTTATTGTAATCAGTCTGAACAACTGAGAACAAACAAATGAATTTCTGAAAGAATTAAATTTTAAGTTAGTACGACAAAGAATGTACGAAAGTATTTTATTTGTACCAGGCCACAGCGGGTCAAATGACTGGTTTTTGAGGCAAAAAGTCAATTTTTAAAGTGTACTATTTCAAAAAGGTGATAATGGCATTTTTACTTAGCATATTGAAATACTCAAAAATAAAATATTAGAACCAGGTGGCAACCCATAACTTAATGCCAAGCTGTCGAAGTTGTAATTTTTTTGGTTTGATTTGTTCTCTGAAATCATCTTTACAGTGGGTGAAATTCAACCTATTGTTAAACAAAATATTTTAATATTACACAATTTTTCTAAAATGAAATTTATTAATACAGGTAGGTAAAAAAATATATTATTGATAAGTTTAATAAAAAAAGTTGTTGTAGTAAATAATTCGTTGTGACAAAGTGTGCCGTCTTTTATGTATAGTTTTAGTTGTCGACCGTGTGTTTCTTGGAGTAGTACTTTACTGCTCTAAATTATTTTTAGTTGCATTTTAAGATTGCGTAAAAATAAAAAAATACGGATATACTTAAATTTTGACTAGAAAATAATCGAAATGGATGACGAATGTATGCCAACAATTAAAAAGAAAATTTACAATTTTTGTGCAAAGCCTAACAAAAAGTTGAACAAAAACCAAAGATGTGCGAATAAATTTGAAAAAAAAACTAAAGTTTATGGTTAAATTATCTGAAAGTAATGTCTTAAACAAAAGAGGTCGCCCACATGTAGCATATAGCGAGGGAAGTGCGCGGCAAAACCGCATCATGCATCAAAAGCAACTGATTTAAATTTTGTTTTAAAAGAAGCAACTTCATTACCATCTAGGGCTACTAAAATGAAACAGTTCTAACCTCCAATGATAAAAAACCATTACCACTCTCCCCTGAAGAAGCATTACTATTTTTGATAGAAAATAATTTAACAAAGCAACAGTACATAAACATTAGAGAAAAAATGAGCAAGTCACGAAACTGTGATAATTATCCACATTAACAAAAAATTCGTTAGTGCAAACTGCAATGCCGACCTGAAGGACTATCGGCAACGGAATCATCAGCACAAATTCCTCTACAGAGTTTGGTTAACCATAAAGCAAAAAGAATTTTGTCATACCAAGGAGAAGTTTTGACGCAAATAGCTGAGCTGAAGGAAGTCACATTGGTTTTAAGTTATGGTTTCGATGGTTCCACAAGACAAAGTTCATTTAAACAAATATTTAGCAGCAGCGCCCCAGAAAGTTTAGATAACACGCTATTTGTTACATCACTCATACCCCTGAAATTAATCACGTCGCATTATGCAACCGTTTGGGTAAACCGTACACCTCAATCTGTTCGTTTTTGCAGACCACTTAGAATTGCATTTGTAAATGAAACCAAGGAGCACATTTTGAAAGAGAAAAACAGTCTGGATTTGCAAATAAAAAATCTTTAGCCTTTAGAATATTTTTTTGGTAAATGGTAGAAAGAAATTAAACTCATTGGTGTTTTAGCCAAAACCAAATACATTAAAGTATGGCATAAGCCCATTACATGCCTGGATTCGACGCTTAGAATTTGTTCTGAATCTTTCATATAGACCTCATATTAAAAAATTCAAATTCGAAGTGCTGAAGATAAGGTACAAATGCAACACAGAAAATTTGAAATTCAACAACAATTTTGGCAGAAAATGGGTCTTCATGTCCATAAGCCGAAAAATAATTGGAGTGGCTTAACGAACGATGGGAATACGAAGAGCATTTTCAAATCTTGCAATTATTTGCGTCTATAACAAACGTTAACATCGAGATTTTAAAGCACTTGCAAATCAATCTGATTGCAATTTCTTGTAATTTTGAGTTAAGTGTCGAAAACTTTAAGAGTTTTTGCTATGCAACTGCCGAAATAAATTTTCAAAATTACGAATGGTACCCAATGTTAGCGACCTTGCATAAAATATATTTTCAAAATTACGAATGGTACCCAATGTCAGCGGCCTTGCGTAAAATATATTTTCAAAATTACGAATGGTACCCAATGTCAGCGACCTTGCATAAAATTTTAGCACATTCTTCACAAATAGTACAAGCCTCAATCCTGCCTCTTGGAAGCGCTGGAGAAAATGCTTCTGAGGTGAGAAACAAATTTTATAAAATGCGATCCGCATTGAACATGCACGAAAGCACTCTAGAGTACACAATATATCTGATGTTTTTAACAGAGCCATGGATTCGTCGGACCCATTATTATCCAGTATTTGTCTAAAGAACCGTCATTCAGCAAAGAAAAGAGAAGTTATTTTTCTTTTAAGGATTCCTGATATTCCTGAGTATCAATTGCCGACTACGTCAAGTGCTATCGTAAATGAAGATTTTTCAAATTTCGAAGAGGAGGCAGAGGTTCTATCCTATTTTAATATAGAGTTGGAAGTTGATGAAACATTGGACAATTTTGACGTAAGAGCTAATTATCAAATACTAACTTTTGTACAATTTAATGTTCTCTTTTTAGTGGAATTAAATCTTGATGGCATTGGCAGCACAAATTAAATTGTAAGCCGAGCTTAACATTAGCAAAAGACGACTTAGTTAATTTTATCTTATCTTTTTTATTAATTTTATTCGTAAGTAAAGGTTATTTTTAGTAGTATGCTGTCATAATCCAAAGGCCGTTTTTACTATTAACCCACCCACCGCTAAGCTTAGTTTTCCTGTCACCGAAGTGGGGTAAATTAACTGAGTTTTTTTCCGTAAACTTTGCTAAGCAACATAAAGAAATTACGAAATTATATAAATTTCCGGTGACTTTTCACATGGTAAACACTATAACCACTAGAAGTGGGCGTGGTTAGGGTGGATCGACTTGAAATTTTCACCGAAGACTTATGCCGTTTTCTTTTCTGACAAAAAATGTCGCCCTTTTTTTGCCCTTTTTTCGAAAAGTGTATTTTTTTATATATTCTGAATTAAGAGCAACCTTATCTTATATATCAATCGAAAGGTCTCAAAGTCGAGCCCTCACAAATCACAAAAAATTCGAGCCATTGACTTCTTTCAGGTCAAAGTGGGAGAATATTTCCCCATTGTTCCCCTTTTTTGAATATTTTCACCCTATGACTTCCAAGAGGATAATAATCAAATTTTTTTTGTATTTATGAACACAGCACTTTGAGACCTTTCGATTGATATATAATACAAGGTTGCTCTTAATTCAGAATATATAAAAAAATACACTTTTCCAAAAGAGGGCAAAAAAAGGGGGCGACAGTTTTTGACAGAAAAGAAAACGGCATTAGGTAACCATCATGGTCATCTGTACTAAATTTTGAAGCTACTTTCTGTGATTTATTGCCTCAAAAAGCGTTCATTTGACCCATAGTGCAGGCATTAAACAATTGCCTGAAAAATTCCATACTATTTTTTTATTATTTATTTCTACGTATATTAAAACATAACTAACCCTTCTCAATATGATGAGAAGTAATCAAGTTGAATAAAGCAATTGTTTGTTTACCAATCATTGAAGCATTTCTAGACAATGACCTTAACCAATGAAGCATGCACATGCGTGCTGATAATGTTGAACAAAACAATAACAACGACAGAAACTATAAAGCATTTAATTGTCGCATTTAGTATACTCGTATTTACAATTTGTAAATACGTTGTTACGAATGTTACATCACTATAAAGATTTCGATTTATTTTTATTGACACCCAAGTGTTATTCCACACAATTATGTAGTCAGCCAGTGAGGAAAATGAGCAAGTTAGAAAACGAGATACAATTGCACAATTTACATTTTAGTACAAATTTTTTTTTTTGTTAAATTTTTTTTTTTTTTGAACGCCACAGGATCAATTTATCCCAGTAGTATTGAGATCTACTTCATTTTTATCGATAAGTAGTTTGAGGTATTTTTGGTTGTAGTCGAAACGCTTTATTTATCATTACAAGTAGAAAACACTTGCACTATGTAAAATTAATTTTTGTTTTATTTTTCTTTTTTATTTATTGTATAGCTGATGAATTTATTGTTGACGATCGTGTTGTCGTCTGTGTGATGTTCATTATTACAATGTATTTAAATTTTGAATTGATTGATCGTTCATTGACTTTTTATTTATTGTTTTTTTTTCAAACGGTTTAAATTTTTTTTTCCTATATAGCAAAACAATAAGTTTTATTTTAAGCAGTATTAATGTTTTGTATGTATTTTTTCTTTATCGTTCTTTAGGGAGTGTTCACAAAAATTATAGTTCAAAATGTTGTAGTTAGGATTGACTATACACTTGCTAAACAAAGTATCCGTACACTTTAAGATGAACGTTTACAATTTATGAACATTAAAATTTTTAATAAATTTCATTAAAATAATAACATTTTTCCATTGACACATGAGAAATTTTACTTATTTCTCAAAAAAAATATGGAACGTTTCTACTTAAATTTTTATACTCTCCACACCACTGTGGTATATATCAGTTTGTCATTGATATAAATTTCGCAGATCCCATATACTATATATATTCTTGGTGCTTATAAAAGGCGGACTCGATCTGGAGATGTCATGTCTGTCTGTCTGTCCGTTGAAAACATCATCATGTCCGCAATAAGACGAGTGGGTTGCACTACTTAGGCTTCGTCATAATCGGCCGCAGTTTTGTATTGAATTTGAAGCCTATAGGCCCAATAGCCAAGGAACGACGTACGAAAGTGTACGTACGATCGTGACAGTCATGATAAACGGACGTTTAGCCGTGATCGGTGCATTCTTCAATCGTTTTTTCGATTTGTGCATATTGTTTAACGCATAACACTATTACTGAAATTTTTTTTTACATTAAAGCTGTGCCAAGAGAAATAGACTCTTATAGAACAACAAAAAAAAACTACACATAAATGAGTGAAAATGCTCAAAAATCAAATATAAATAATGACAAAAACTACCAAAATAACTCATCAACACAATACGATGAAAACATAGTGAATGATAGAAAAAGAAAAAATAACAACACTTTGCAAAGCGGCGTAATGTCTAAGCAACTAAAAAACTACTACTATGCAATTCTTGATAATGACAAAGACTGCAATCAAGACTGTTTACAGCTTTTTGTTAAACATGTACAAGGTACTGAGATTCCAACAACTTCAAAAAATGCAACAACAAACAACTCTACGACTAAAGAGATTAATGTAAATAAAGAAAATATAACAAATAATAGTCAAAATAACAATAAAAAAAAATACCACCATTGAACATTTTTGACGTAGAACCTAATGAACTTATTAAATTTATAAAAAAAGGTCTTCAAATAAATGAATTTAAAATTAAAGAGTTCAACAAGAAAAAACTTTCATTATTTATGTCCTCTATAAGTGATTATAATAAAGTAAAAGCGTATCTGCAGAAAACAAATGTAAAATTTTTTACCTTTACTCCAAAAGATACCAAAACTAAGTCTTATTTACTAAAGGGCCTAAGTGCTAATATTGATACCAACGAAATTTTTGAGGAGTTATGTAAATTTCAAAATCCCAACCTTAAATTTATAAAGGTGAACCAATTTAAAACCAAACGAGCTGAAAACTATAGCTATGACCTACCAATATACTTAGTTCAAATAAGCGGCGAGAGCAAAGTAAATGAACTCAAATCTATTAAAGGACTTCTATTCCGCTGTATTAGATGGGAAGCCTTGAGAAAACCGGAAATAACCCAATGTAGAAACTGTCAAAGCTTCTTTCACAGTGCATCAAATTGTTATCTCCCATCTAGATGTGTAAAATGCGATAAAATGCATGAAATGGGAAAATGCAGTCTGGATACGGTTCCTGAAAACGAAAGAGAAAAATTATTTTGTGTACTCTGCAGTAAATACGGCCATCCAGCATCTTATAAGGGATGCGAAAAATATAAGGAACTCCAGCAGAAGCTTCGTGCTAAAAAACAAATTTTGCAACAAAGAAGAACAAACAACCCAACAACCGATGTAAGCACAAATATAACTTACGCTAATACTGTGAAAAAAAAAACAATTCACTAAACATAAACAACACCAATCCAATCCAAGTTGCATTAGAACAACTCAATAATTCTTTGCAAAACCTTTCTAATCAAATTATTAATTTACAGAAACATTTACAAATCCAAACATCTAGAATAGATACCATTTATTCAATGTTAGAAGTTTAAATTATTACAATGGCCCAAAATAATTGAAAAAAATCTCAATATAATTCAAATTAATGTAAATTCCTTAATAAGTTTAAGCAAAAGATATAATGTTAGTTTTTATGTAAAAAATTGAAGACAGCGCTAGATGGAGTAGCTACTTTCGAACAAAGCGACTTGTTCATCATCTGCATCCTTCTGCCTATTGCTTCAACTCATGCTTAATCAACTATTTAACTCAACATTAGAAAGAAAAGAACATGAGAAATGTTTTTTCTTTCTTTTCATACGAGAGTTAGAATGAACAAGCAGAGTTTTTTCCAATTTATAGCTTTCTCTAAAAAAAACATTTCTCATGTTCTTTTCTTTCTAATGTTGAGTTAAATAGTTGATTAAGCATGAGTTGAAGCAATAGGCAGAAGGATGCTGATGATGAACAAGTCGCTTTGTTCGAAAGTAGCTACTCCATCTAGCGCTGTCTTCAATTTTTTCCAAATTTCTCTTACATTGCATAAAAGTATTATCTTTTCTAGTATTAGAAAATGTATACATGATCTCGAACCGAACTATAAATAACTAATTATTATTATTACAACACAAGATCGACAATACATAAAAACTAACATACAAAACATACGGTCCAATGCAAATGTGATAAATCTGTTAAGATTTCACATGTCATTACAGTTCCCATCTATGGGACGTTTGGCAAAACAAAAAAAAAAAAAGAGCTTTTTTCACATTACGAGATTTGTAATTGATCAAAGCGATGTTAATGTAGAGAAAGCTATAAATTGGAAAAAACTCTGCTTGTTCATTCTAACTCTCGTATGAAAAGAAAGAAAAAACATTTCTCATGTTCTTTTCTTTCTAATGTTGAGTTAAATAGTTGATTAAGCATGAGTTGAAGCAATAGGCAGAAGGATGCTGATGATGAACAAGTCGCTTTGTTCGAAAGTAGCTACTCCATCTAGCGCTGTCTTCAATTTTTTCCAAATTTCTCTTACATTGCATAAAAGTATTATCTTTTCTAGTATTAGAAAATGTATACATGATCTCGAACCGAACTATAAATAACTAATTATTATTATCAAAAGATATAATTTTAATTTAATTTAATTTAATTAATTTTAATTTAATTTTAATTTCATAAATACATATAACCCGGACATAGTATTATTGGACGAGACAAAACTTAATGTAAGACACAAAGTTACCTTTCAAGATTATTGCAATTTTGATAAAAAACGGTATCAAATTTAATAATTATACTAACAATACTATTAACAAATTTAAATATTTAGAAACGTGCATAGTAAAAATAAATTTAGCAGCCAATAAATTTTTGTTTGTTATATCATCATATTATCCCTCGGGTAAGAATAACAGTCTTTTTAAGACTGAATTGTCACAACTTTTTCAATCTTTAAATTTAAACAGTAAACATGTTGAATGGGGCAATGCTTCTAATAATACGAAAGGGAATATGCTTAAAGAATGGATGTCTTGCAATGAAATTTTGTTTAGATGCAGCTTATATGCTTCTGTCACACCTTCTTATCCTCGTTGTGAATCGTATTTAGATGTATGCATAGCAGACTCTCGCCTATCTATACAGAAGGAAACCAATACATTAAATTGCCTAAAAACCATAGACTATGATAGCGATCACAATGCTATACAAATTCGTATTTTACATGATGAAAATAATCATCCACTTGCCTTTTTTAACAAAAAACCAGATTTAAAATTTAATTACAAAAAAACTAATTGGAAAAATTTCAAAAATAACATCACGAATGAGTTAAATAATAGTGAAACAATACCGAATAACAGAAATCTAACGAACTCTGAAATTGATTTTTATTTGAGTAGACTAAATAAATTTGTAATGAACTCAATTGAAAAGTATGTCCCAAAATTTAAAAACAGTGATTCAGTTGAAAAATTCGTTAACGCAACCATAAAGAAATTACAATCTGAAAAAAGTAAAATAATAACTACCATCAAAAAACATAATAGACAAGAACTTTCTTTAACGCCAGTAGAACTTAATTTACTCAAAAATAATTTAAAACTAATTAAAAAACTTATTAATGACAATTTTGTTCTAGCAGTTAATAAACATTTCAAGGATAAGTTGGAAAGCATTGATCTAAAAAATCCATCGAATATATTTTTTGAAGTCAAAAAAACAATTTGAAATGACCCAAGCATTAAGCATTAATTACATTGAAATTCCAATAGACGAAGAAGTTTTACTAAGAAATATAGGAATTAATGCTCTCGAATTAGATGTGGAAAATACTAAGTTTGTAGTAAGAGATCAGAACCAAATATTAAATACAATTGGGTCCTATCTAGAATCTGTTCACTCTCACAAAGAGATCGACCCAGATAACGATTTTTGGAAACAAAAACTGATACGAAGCAAACCAAACATTTTTAACAATATTTAATGCAAATAAAAAGGCCAATGAGTTAAATGAAACTCTCGCTGAGGCATAGGCAACATATCCAATATTATTTTAAGGAATATTCCAGAAGCAATTGTTTTAGAATATTGTACCCTATTCAACAACATGCTTAATAATTCTTACTTTCCTCATGCGTGGAAATTGGCAAAAGTCGTAGTTTTACCCAAAAAAGATAAGGACACAAGTAATCCAAAAAACCTTCGTGCAATCAGTTTGTTACCAAATATAAGCAAGGTATTTGAAGTTTGTATTAATAAAAATATATTAAAATTTTGCGAAACAAAAAATTTAATCAATGATAACCAATTCGAATTTAAATACAACATTCAACTATTCATGCAATACACTGTTTAGTCTCAGATATCAATTGGAACTTGAATAAGTCCCTTTGTACAGGTGCCTGTCTTATAGATTTTGAAAAAGCTTTCGATAGTATCTGGATTCCAGGCTTAATTTATAAACTTTGGAAATATAAAGCTCCAATGCATTTATTAATACTTATACATAATATGCTAAACAACAAATCCTTTCAAGTTAGTAATAATAATCAAATAAGTACATAATCAAATAAGTACTAGAAAATTTATTATTGCAAATGGTTGGCAACAAGGTACTGTGAACTCCCCTGTATTATTTAATTTGTACATACATGATTTCCTAAATAAAATTGATAACATCATAGGATTTGCTGATGGCATCATTATCTATCATTCTGATAACAAAATCCAAAAAATTAACGAAAACTTACAAAATTATTTTAATTTACTACAGAAATATGCCCTTGATTGGCAAATGAAAATTTATTTTAATAAATGCGAAACTATATTGTTCCGTTCTCCAGTAGGAAAGTGCAATTATAATATAAAAAAAAAACTGGAAAGAGTTTGGAATAGTGTCTAATAACAATATACATATCCCAAACAAAGATGAGGTTAAATATCTTGGAATTTATTTAGATAAATTTTTATACTCAATAGTCATACTAATTTACAGCTAATAAAAGCAAACATTTTTTATGTATAAAAAACTATTATTTTCTAAATATATTAAACACAATATAAAAATTTTGTTATATCAATCATTAATCAGACCTATTTTAACATACGGTTGCAAAATATGGTTTAATATTTCACCATCTTATATGGAAAAAATGCGAGTTTTTGAACGAAAATGAAAATGATGCATTCACATCACTATATAGGTCTCCTAATAGTGACTATACAAAATTTGTATCAAATAAAATACTATATAAGGTAGCAAAAATGCGTAGAATTGATAATTTGTTATCCTTTGACTTAGTTTTTATCTTTCCAAATATGAAAGTAATGTTTTTTTGATATTTTTCTTTACATTTATTTACATATATAAAATACTAATAAATATTGTATAAATTATTGTAATTATTTAAAAAAAAAAATTTTATTAATATTATATAAACTATACTAGAGAGCTCGAATATGGGACTGTGTATTTTAAATTATTGTTCACACTATTTGTTTATTTATAGTTTAAGTTTATAAAATTGAATTAAATAAACGATTTAAAAAAAAAAAAAAAAGATACTCCTATCAAATTTCACATGAAAAACTAAAAATAGTGACAAATTTTTAAACGTAACGGAACATGTGTATATATTTAGATATGTAGCAGTGATGCATACACATTAGGGTGGCCCTTAATAAAAAAAAGAATTCAAACTCTCGGTCGTACCCCCTAGAAATATGCTAATACCAAAAAAAGTGAGAAATACAAAGTTTTGGGCCAATCAAAAAACATTTAGAGGTGGCTCAACGCGATTGAAAATTTTGCTATATAGTTAAATTTTTCCGACAAATTGTTATATAATTCGGGATTAGTATTAAATTTTCTTTCCAGAAATCTATAAAACTTCAAGATCGAATAAAACCTCGCCAAAAAATAGCAAATGCCCCAGACCACTTTTGTACCAAAAAAAACTAGGTCATAAAATTTGATGGCATTTTCTTACCTTTAAGAAATTAGTTAAAGCCAACATTTTGCTAACCTATTAAGCATTGAGACCGAAAATTGAAAATTTTTTTGATAAAATTTTGAAAACTCCTTTTTCAAGTCTTGGGTCATTTGTGGGTGCTCATAATTTATTTAGAAAAATATAGATAGTTTTTATACATAAAATAATTTTCGTTTTAATTTATATTCGTGAGCAATAAACAGATAATTGTACCAAAGATATATCACAATGGATTATTTTGATCCCAGGAGCACTGAAGGGTTAAATAAATAAAAATTAACCAAATTATTTTTCTTAAATTCTAAATAGAGTTTAATAGAAAAACTCGTTTTCGGTAATTTTTATTTAAAAATATCTTAAAATCCAAAGCTGGCCTTGGCAAATAATGGGTTAGCGTTCTAAGGTTTATCTCAAATTTTAGTAACGGAAGTTCTACACATTTAGTTATTATATTTTAAGCGTCACATCTAAAAATTCAATAGGACTTACAAAATATTTGAATTTTTTGAATAAATTGTTTTTTATTAACTTGGGGTCATATGTGACCCCAATTCCAAAAGGATCAATGGGGTCATATTATTTTATTTCGCAACCCTAGGTTATTAAGATAAAGTATAACATTTAAAAGTAGAAAAGTGATGAGATTTTGATACAAAGTATTTAGAAATAGTACATTTACAGAATATTTTACAAAAATCCCATTTTTCTCGTAATCCGCAAAAATAAAATCCTTATCAAAACAATTCTGGCATAGGGATTTACCTAAAAATTCACACAGTTAATCTATAACATGCGTTTAATAAGACCTTGAAGAGCTAGATCAATTTTTTTAAATTTTGTTTAAGAACATTTTTCAAAACTTCAAAAAGGAGTTTTCAAAATTTTATCAAAGAAAATTTCCATTTCCGGTCTCAATGTTTAATAGGTTAACAGGGTGGTAATAAAACAATACTTCATATCTGAGTGCTTAAAAATGTTGACTTTAATTAATTTCTTACAGTTGAAAAATGCCATCAATTTCATGACCTAGTTTTTTTTTTTTTTTTTGACACAAAAGTGGTCTGGGGCATTTGCTATTTCTTGGCGAGTTTTTATTCGATCTTGAAGTTTTATAGCTTTTTGAAAGATAATTTAATGCTGATCCTGAATTATATAACAATTTGTCGGAAAAATTAAACTATAGAACGAAAATTTCGTAAAATCTGAAAAAAAAAGTCATATTTTCCCCATATAAAACACACTTGAAATATTCAATCGCGTTGGGCCACCTCTAAATGTTTTTTATTGGCCCAAAATTTTGTCTTTCGCATATTTTTAGGGGGCGCGACCGAGAGTTTGAACACTTTTTTTCTCCATATAATGAAGGGCCTAATACACATGTTTGTCTGCTTTGTTATTTTTTAAAAAGTATAACCTTTTTTTATTTATTAGTGTTGACAACCTTTATTATAATATTGTGTTTAGGACACGGATCAACAATTCGGCAGAGTCGAATTTTATATTCTTATTATTTTTATTTTTTTTCGTACATTTCCAATTAGGATATGGAAGAATTATACAACTCGACGTACAGGTCTGCTACATCGATTTTATCTTGGTAGAAGACAGACTTGTTTGTAGAACGTTAATTGGACTTAATTATATTTTTATTGGAAACCATATTTTGAGGTGAGTCCCAAGGTCGGTGCTAACGAGAGAAAAATTATTCTAAAGCTTAGAAATGAGGGTAAATCTTTCATGAAATAGCTTGGATCATATGCAGAAGCCACTTCTCAGTGCAAAATAACTGAGAGCGAAAAGCCATCTATTTGACGTTAGTAAAACATAAACCCAGAAGTTTCGCTTTCCATATTATTTCTAAGATCAAAGAATCCTTCGGCAATAACATCCAAAAAGATAACAATCAAAAAATATTAAAAACATCGGATTTTTACGGCCGTGTAGTTGATAAAAAGCCAATGGAGAAAAACGTATGGACTTTGTAAACCGCATGTACACAAGACTCCAGAATTTTTGGAATGTGTTTTACTTTTAGATGAAAGCAAATTTGGCATTTTCGGCATTAAAAAAAATGTTGGTTTAGCGGAAAGGTGGAACTGAGTTAAATAAGGAAAACCTTTTGCCAAAGCACAGTGGCGCCCGTAGAGCAAACGAGGTTGCATAAATCAAAATTTTCATGTGCGCCGACGAAGTTTTGAATAAACCCATGTTATATGAAACTTTTCAACGATTTCAAATATGCTACTCTTAATAATATCACATTTTTAGTTTAGAAGATATAACCGTTCAAAGTTGACCGACTTTCGGTTTTCAAAAAAACACACAATTTTTAGTCAATTTGTTGCGATTTCAGGTGTAATATCACGAAAAATAGGTAACGAATCGCCTTATTTTTTGTTTGTATTGATTGATATATTTATTAAATGTATAATGATTAACTGTTTGCTTTGTGTTTCTCCTGGTAAATCACTATTTAAAAACTATCCGTTTTTTCACTATTTTTCAACTTTGACGGAAAATAAAAAAAATCTATATTTTTCTATGTTTGCCATATTTGCAAAACATGTTCATTGATTACTTCTTTATATAATTCAAAAGGTTTTATCTGCCCGTACGTGCCCGTTTGGCTTCTAGAGGTAAAAAAGGTTAAAAAGACATGGTTGCAGAAATTGTATGGCGTGCATCCCTTACATGTTTTGACAGACAGTAGTTTGATCTAATAGTTTGAAAATTGCATTTTAAGTCGGTTGTCTACCTGTGAGCCTCTGCCAAAGTCTATTCCCAATATTCTGTTACAGACACAGGATGCACAAAAAACTACTCATTGAAATTCGCAGGTACGCACCTCACTTAAAAATTACTTTCGAGTACAAATGGTCAAGAACAATATTGACTTATGGTCCCTCCAGGTAGGCACAAATCTTATTTAGACACGAGCATAATATCAAAATTGCATAATTCAGCCTAAATCCATATGTATGCAGGGAATAGGTAAATTTTTAGGCATGGTAGCATAAGCCTATATATTGCAAAATAAGCATAATGCCTGGATTAGTCTACGACTGAAAGTTGGCGCACCAAGTACTGAAACCATGGCATTAAACAATTTAAGTACTGAAAACATGGCGTTGAACAATTTAAAATTATTTGAACTGTTTAGAAGGTCAACCACACCAAAGTTTTTCACGGAAGCTGCTTTAGAAGAACTTGATAGCTTATACGGAAATATTGAGAGAAGCGAAATTATAAAAAATAATTTTTATCTGATATATGCAAATATTAAGGCAAAACGGGTGAAATCTAATCGAACCATTCAGAACTTCAACTCCAAATACGAGGACTGGCTTAATGAAGACACCATCCTGGATATATTGGCAGTAGATAAACCCACCACATCAACCAGAGGAGCAAAAGGAAGGCCAAAAAAAAGTATTGAGGAGTGTTCAATTTTCACAAGAAAGAGGAAACTTGCCGATGCCACCAATGACTTGACCACGAAGCATTTATCGGACGCGCTGTCTATTAAATATACAAAGGATAGTGAAAGAGTTAGGTCGCAGATTACAAAATCTGTTGCTGATGCAAGCCCACTGCGACTAAAAAGGATCAAGGAAAGCATTCCCACGCCCGCAAACGCACACATTAAAAAGTATGGTTCCGAAGAAGCCTTGGCCTTGCTTATGGACTTACAACTTTCCAAAGAAAAATATGAGATACTACGGGCTGACGTTTTACCAGGATACAAGCATATTACGCAAGCCAAAATAAATTCACGACCACTGCATACGGAGTTTACAGAAGTATCTGTGAAAGACAATCTGCAGGATCTCATGGGCCATACAGCAAAACGGTTGTTGGACAGTCTTCCTGAAAATGAGGTGAAAATTCTTCCTGAGAAACTGACATTGATCAGCAAATGGGGCTGCGATGGATCATCCGGACAAAGCGTTTATAAGCAAAGGATATCTTCCGATGACGCTACAATATCGGACGGAAATATGTTTATGGCATCTGTTGTTCCTTTGCGGCTAAAATCTGATGTTTACCTACACTGGAAAAATCCACGTCCGTCGTCAGTGCATTATTACCGACCAATAGTGTTTCAGTTTGCAAGGGAATCGGCAGAACTCATAATGACCACGGTGAAGGACATTGAAGAAAAAATAAGCAAGATTAAGCCTACAAAGCTGCAAATTGGAGAAGGAAAATATATTGAATGCAATTACGAGTTCCACCTGACCATGGTTGACGGAAAAGTCGTAAACGAACTGACAGGAACAACCTCAACATTGCCATGCCCGATTTGCAAAAAGAGTCAGAAGAACTTTGGTAATTTAAGCGATTCTACAAACGAGGAGAATTACGAATATGGAATGTCACCATTGCACGCAAGGATAAGGTGTATGGAGTTCTTGCTAAGACTGGCGTATACCTTACCACAAGAGGAGGAAAACTTCGATGAAAATACATCAATAAAGGACAAGGAAAAGATCAGAAAGAAGCAAATACAGGATGCTTTTTTTAAACAAGTTGGACTAAAAGTAGACTGCACGGATACGGTAACTCAAACGATGGAAACACTTCTAGGAGATTTTTTGAAAATGATGAGGGAGTAACTAGAATCACTGGAATTGACAATCAAATCGTGAAAAGATTGGGAACGATCTTGAATGTTTTAAACTGCAAAGAAAATGTCAATTCTACAAAATATGGAGAATATGCATCGAAAACTGCATCTCTTTTAGCAGAAATGTATCCACAGAAGAAGTTGACCCGGACCGTCAATAAAATATTGGCGCATGGCAAAGATATAATTGAGTACCAGTCTTTGCCAATTGGAGAGCTTTCTGAAGAAGCAGAACACATTCAAAGCATCAAGGGTAAGGCAAAATGAGGACCTCTTCAACATGTTGGCAGCATCTTCCGATCCACTTATTTCTTCCCTGCGGCATGTGAAGTCACGAATAGAGTTAGAAAATAATTATAGTTTAGAAATGAAGTCATGTGAAGTCACGAATAGAGTTAGAAAATAATTATAGTTTAGAAATGATTAGTCTTTTCGATATACCTTCTCTTACGAATTGTGATGAATATTTTACAGAAAATTGAAAAAATAAATTTAAAAAAGAAGTAATTTTTTTTAATTTGTTGGGTAATAATTTAAAACATAAAACCTTAAAGAAAAAAAAAATAAAAACAATCTAAAAATGTAAAAATATTTTTTTTTAGTTACCATAAAATTGATTTTTCTACAAATTTTAACTTTGATAACCCATAAGTAGGCCCCTACAAAGCGTAGCACCCTTTCCAAACGCTCACTTCATATGCTGAACAGTTATCTATCATATGCTGTTTAAACTGTTCAATTATGTTATTCGGTTCAAAAGATATGATTTTTGCAACGAAAAAACTCAAATGGCGTCACTGTGCAACGGTTAATTGCGGTGGAGGTGGCATAATGGTTTGGGACTGTATGCCGGGCAACGGTGTTGGTAAACTCCTATTTATTGGATCTACATTGGGGCAAATTGGATACATAAACATTTCAAAACAAAATTTTAAACAAAGCGCACAACAGCTTGGACTTGAAGAAAATTGTTGCTTCCAATAGGATAATGATCCAAAACATAAAGCGCACAATGTCAAGCTATGGTTGGTATACAATACTAAAAATCAATTGATATCACCATCCCAATCATCCGATCTTAATCCTATAGACCATCTGGTGGATTTACTGGAGCACAGAATGCGTGGCAGGAAAAAATAACCTCAAATGAAATGTCAAGAAGCATAATTTTGGACAAGTCGATGCCAAATCGGCTTTTAGAGGTCCTGAAGCAAAATTTACAAACTTAAGCCCAATATAATTAACATTTAATTATACCCTATACCACTATGTGGTTTGGGTATAATGACTTTGTGCTGCTGTTTGTAACAACCAAAAATATTTGACCTACACCCATCTTTAATTATACCGATCGAATCAGAATCACTATCTGTTCGATTTAACGATGTCCGTCCGTCCGTCCGTCCGTCTGTGTGTCCATGTAAAGCTTATAATCAAACTGCAGGTCGCAAGTATGAATATATTTTGATGAAATTTGGTACTTAATCTTTTATCGGCCATGGGATGAACGCTATTGAAATTGGTGATAATCGGTCCATGTTCAGACCTAGCCCCCATACAAATGACCCCTATGAAATCAACATATATTGCCATAAGATCCAAATTATTATACAAATCTTAGTCAAATTGGGTTTGTATGTATATATTACATCCATTAATCAGTAGTCTAAAAATGATCCATATTGGACAACTCTTAGTCATAGGCCCTATATAGAGCTGCTTCCCGATCTTCACTTATATCTATCAAAAAACAATAATATTGCTCTGATTCTTCTCAAATTTTGTTTGTATAAATTTTTGCAAAATACAAGAGACTTTACCAAACATGGTCAGGATCAGTCCATTTTTGGGCCTAGTCCCCATATAGACATAGCATCCGATATGAACTGTTTCATATCTGCAGCCGAAAAAATTAATAAAAAACCACTCAAATTTGGTTTATGCCTATTTTCTATATCCAGTTAGTTGGGCCTGATAGATAGGGTATCTAAACGCATGGTATAGGGTATCATATAGTCGGTCTAGACCGACTATAATTTTCTTACTTGTTTTTTTTTTTTTTTGTATTATTAATTCAAATGTACGAATACTTTTTCTTATGAATTTGTTCCTTTTCTACGTTTTTCACATGCATACAATTATCTAAAGGCGATATATCTTAAGTATATTAAAAAAAAAAAATAATAAATAGCTTTTTAACTAATTCAGCTTAGTTAAGTTTTTCTTATTATTTTCATAGAATAACAGTTTGTACGAATACTTTTTCTAGTAAGTGTAGGTGTCACTTGTATTACTTCTGTTATGCAACCCAAATTTAATAATTTTCCTTATTGATATAGCCATCGAGTTGGAATTCTTCCTCATCACTAAAAATTATATTTTTTTATTACGTAAATTTTATCAATCCCTCGGTGCACATTTGTTGGATATTTTGTATTATACTAAATCATAACATCTGCATAATGAGTTTCATATTAACCAAATACACATATTAAGCAAAAGAAAAGCTTCTTAAATATAGAATAACTTGTTAGTATTTTGGAAAACAAATCTGACTTGATCTAAAAACTACAAAAAGGAATGTTCGTTTTAAATTAATATGTTTTTTTTTAATTTTCTCTAAAGACTAATTTGTTACTTTATATTATATTAACATTTAGTTTTCACTATTAAACCAGTATGAAAGCATGTTATTTCCAAAATAATAAAAAAAATCCTGTTTGAATCTTAACTATACACAAGACTTAAAGTAGGTAAATATAACATGACCTCTACCTAAAACTGGAACTAAAATTCCAAAACAAAAATACCAGAAAACACACAAAATGAATCTTAGTAACAGCCTAGAAATGAGTATGGTCGCTTTGTAAGATTACTTCATCAAATTGGAATAATGACCATAAGATGATTTCATTATATCTAAAGGCTAAGTTAAAAGCAGATGTAGAGTAGTGATTTCAAAAACAGAAACAAATGTAAAAATTAAAGATTAAAGGACTTTTAAAATAATCTAGAGCAATTTGGATCTTTTTAAGGATATTAAAGACTCTAACAGAATATAATTGAAACGTTTATAATTTCGTATTCTCTCAAATATTGCTTCGAACATATTTTTCTCTTCCGATAGATAAATCTTTACATGTACTCTTAACTATTGTATAATTAAATATGTTATAAATTTTTATTGGTGTGTTTTAGGAAGAGTTCAGAAAAAAAACACACACTGAATAAAAAACTCGTACATATATGTACACAAACATAGCTAAGACCACCAAACACATATTTTTATTTTGGTATCAATTATGTGTGTTTCTGAATTTTGCACGGTGCCGAACACAATCATGGCTGTCTTTCGTTTTAATATTTCGTTATGTACACGAACATGTTTCTATCGCGTATTTTTTGTTTTGAACACACATAAACCACACAGATTCGAGTGTAGCTTTATTTTAAGTTAGTGTTCTTGCACGTGTACTGCTAAAAAAAAACAGAACATGTTCTTGGACGCGTACTTCTAAAAATTAAAACATTATCCACTCGCGATCGGAATAATCTGATACACCCCTATAAAAACGACAACAAATGTTTCAACCAAATTTACTAAAAAAATCTAAAAAAATTCATTAGCAGTTATAAGAAAATAAAAACAATAATAATAAAGATAATCACAAAAATATAAAAAAATAAAAATTAAAAATATAATAAAAAAAACGAAATTAATTCATAAACAACATATAAAATTTTCTATTTTATTATCTTTCTTTTTTTTTATTATTATTATCTTATTATTATATATTTTTTTTATTTTTATTATTATCTGATTTTTATCTTTTTATAACTGCTAATGAATTATTTTAGATTTTTTAATAAATTTGGTTGAAACAATTGTTGTCGTTTTTATAGGGGTGTATCAGATTTTTCCGATCGAGAGAGGATAATGTTTTAATTTTTAGATGTACGCGTTCAAGAACATGTTCTGTTTTTTAGCATTACACGTGCAAGAACATGAACTTAAAATAAAGCTACACTCGAATCTGTGTGGTTTATGTATGTTCGAAGCAAAAAATTCGTGATAGAAACATGTTCGTGTACATAACGAAATATTAAAACACAGTCATGACTGTGTTCGGCACCGTACAAAATTTAGAAAACACATAATTGATATGAAAATTAAAATATGTGTTGGCTGCTTTAGAACAGGACATTGTGTGTTTGATGTGTGTATTTTCTGAACCTTGGTTTTAGGAAATATTCCGATATGACGTCATTAGGATGGCTCGTGGTTGCACTTTAAGAGACATTGAGAAAGATCAAATTTTGGCGTAGAAAAATAAAAATTTGTATTTACTTGGAATTTCTCGAAGAAGAGGAAGAAGTCTCTGTGTAGGCCAAAGTTTGTTTTGAATGATCAGGGTTATTATGGCGGAACTTAAAAATTTGGACGAAATACAAGTACGATTAAGTCTCATGGGGTTAACGTGAGTGCCTGTCTTGACGACTTAATCCCACGGTGCTCTTAAGACTGAATAGGATATTATGCGTCCGCCAAAGCCCCGCAGTAAAACGGTTACAATTCGGAGAGATGTGTTTGGCATACTCCTCCTCCTTTTTAAGGAATTGGGCCGATCTGAAACCCTGCTGTTCTATGGAGCACAGCACCCAGTTGAACGCAGCTCCACGTCGAGCTGTGCTCTTCCTGCGATTTTGGGTAGCCACCACGAAATTCCCCGCAGGTCATTTTCCAAGAGCCATTTGGCAGACTCATCATAGACGATTCTAACAATAGCTCATATCACCTTCTGATACCTCTTGACATCAATCAACACTTTTGTCTTCAATCCATCTTTAATACTATCGTGTCAGTGTGGTAGCTGACGCAAACATTCTCAAACTCGTTTTCCAACTCATTTTTAACACTCTTGTCTCCAACTCATCTTTAATGATATCTTTTCATCTACAATGCTATCTTTCTCAAACTCGTTTTCAACTCATGCTAATCCACACTCATTCTTCCCGCTATCTCTATCAGTCGATATCGACAACATTCCAAACTCGTTTTCTACTCATGTTTCACCAAGTGACTTATTGTTTCAATCAATTACGGATATTCACTCTGCCTGACTTCGAGATTAGACTCTATTCAGTTCCCTAAAGTGCGATCTACGAAACTGATTTCCACAATATAATTAGGCCTTCGTTACTCCGTTTCCATTAGTACCCAACTTCGGCTCAAGCATCAACAACTGCTCATATTCTCTTCCGTGTGTGTTTATTGTTCTCTTTATCTCTGTGAAAGACAAATCTAACCAATAGTCTTCGCTAGGGCTAATGGCTACCCGTGGTACCATTTTATAGTCTTTGGTGAGATCTCGTTGTCAGACTAGCCAGGTCTGACCGCTACCCCCAAACACGGATAGGACTGGTGACCCCAATACAAGTAAGAGTATTAAATTCGGCTATGCAGAATCTTTGATACCCTCGACCTATGGCGGACATTGGAAAATTGGATATTTTAAATATAGCAATCCCAAAAATTTAGTTTAAATTGTAATTTCAAATGAAAAAATATAATTTGGATGGTCCCAATAGACAGCGTGGCTACTGGCGAAAAATTTTCATCCATAAGGATCTCTTTTGTTTAAACTTTATTTATATCAAAATAAAAAAAAATTATTAAGTTTCCAGTTTTATTTAGCATCGAAAATTCGAGAAATGTATGAAAAATTTAGCAAAGTCAAAAAACATGAATTAATCAATATCCATTGAAGTTGATGCTGTCGGTGAAGCCTGTGGAGTTAATGATCTTGAGTTTTCATTGCAGTAAGTGAACCAATTTTTTTTTTATCGTCAACGGCTTGGCGTTTCCGGTATACCGCGGTACTAACATTCTGTTGTATGAGTTTTCTGCGCTTCAAAAATTAGGTAAATTCTGAATGCCGTTCCGATAACCCCAACAACTTAGCCACAATGTAATAAATTTCATTTTGTGTTAGCGGTTTTGTTCATCATCTTCTATATTGGGCGCATAATCGGGATCTTACAAACTGGATGGCAAGAATAAAATACTTTCGAGTGCCCATGCGGACATAATCTCAGTTCTCGGAGGTTTAGCTGATTCGGCACCATCAGAGTGTGGGACTGGAAGTGAACAAATGCTTTTGCTTTCAACTTCCTCTCATTTGTTCCAACAGCATAATTAATGCATGCATAGCAACTGGTTTTATCATGACCACTTGGATGCAAGTGACCTCTTCGTCGATGAAACCAATTCAAAATAGTGCTATAGCAATTACCACACACTGTATTCTGCGTGAAGTTTTCATTACTTGAATCCATTCATTGAAATATTACGCATATGCAAAGTTAAATTCCGGAGTTACAATATTTTTTCGCTCCTTCTTTACAACTTAGGGCAATTTATGTAGAACTTAGGGCAATAACGTAAAAAATACATTTATTTTTGGGTACTTGTTATTTTCCAGATCGAAGCTGTTCAATTGTTATTCCCTCAAAACAATGTGTTACTGTCTTGTCGCATTAATGACGGCATGCGGCTACATGACATTTATATTGACTGTTACAGCTAGCTCAAGCTTTATAAGCACTTGCAACAACGCCATCTATGAAAAAAAAATTGCACATAGTACATAAACTTAACCTAAAATTTTCTATGTAAAATACAGCTGGAAAATGTGAAAAAGCATTTTCCAGTATTATAATGTTCTGAAGCATTATGAATTATAAAGGGTGTCCCAACAAGATCGCAATTTTTAAATTTTAAATAAAACACAGATATTTTAAAAAAAAATCGTGAAACTTTATTATATCGTAAAGTAGACAGAATGAGGTTATGTATGGAACAATATATCGTGCAGATGGCCGCCGCGGCTTTGCTGGCATGCACGCAATCTTTTAATGAAATTTTCAATGACCGTTTTGCATAAATGCTGCGGTATTTCATTAATGCAGCGTCCAATTTCCTCTTTTAAGGCTTGAGTCGTCGTCGGCTTATTCGCGTAAACCATCGACTTCAAAAAACCCCAAAGAAAAAAATCTAATGGCGTTAAATCGCACGATCTAGGCGGCCAATTCTGATCCCCAAAACGCGAAATAACACGACCGGGAAATGACTGATGCAGCAATTGACTTGTTTCTCTGGCTGTATGACATGTGGCGCCGTCTTGTTGGAACCACATGCCCTCCACATTCATTTCTTCAACTCGAGGCAAGAAAAAACTGGTTATCATTTCACGATACCGAACATCATTGATTGTTTGCGCTTGACCTGCCTCATTTTCATAAAAAAAAGGTCCAATGACCACAAAATGACCCAAAAACCACACCACACAGTGACATGTTGAGGATTCATTTGCTTCTCGTGAATCACTGGAGGATTTTCCTCACCCCAAATGCGACAATTCTGCCTATTGACGAAGCCATCAAGATGGAAATGGGCCTCGTCGCTGAAGATGATTTTAGCGGCAAAATCAGCATTTTCATGTTGTCTCTCCAATACCCATTTAACGAACTCCCTTCGCTGTCCATGGTCAGCTGGCTTCAGTTCCTGAACTTTGTATGCATGAAGATGCAAATCTTTCGTCAAAATTCGCTGCATAGTGGATTTGGAGACACCAATTTGCTGAGCTCGGTGTCGAATTGAGGTGGATGGAGTTTGAGCGACATCATCACGTACAGCTGCGACATTTTCGGTCGATCGACCTGGTCGATGGCGCGTTGTTGTCTTTACATCACTAACAGACCCAGTTTCGGCAAATTTATCCATTAATCTCTTTACAGTTGACTCTTTTGGAGCATTATTGTGACCCCAAATTGATCGCAATTTGCGAACTGTAGCCGCAAAACTTTCACCATTTTGGTAAAACAATTTCACAATGAGAATGCGTTGTTCATTCGTGTAGCGCTCCATTTTTACTAAGCTCATACCTTCTACTAGCAAACACTAACAATTGTTCAAATGTCAAACAATGACACTTCGAATGTTGCCAGATTTAAAAATTGCGTTCTTGTTGGGACACCCTTTATTATCAAATGGTGAAAAAAAAATTAAAATTGTTCGACATTTTCGCAATTTTGAGGCACAAGATGCAGTTTTTTCGTGTTAGTTTGTTTCACACTTATTTTTTATTAGTCTATAGCTACAATTGTACCGAAGATAGGAAAACAAAATTCCAATTGGTTATCGATAGCTAGTCGTGAGAAAAATTGCATGTTCTTCGGAAAAAAATTAAGTTTGAGCCAAAATATACTACATGATCACTTCATGACGAACTAACAATGAAAATGGATTTGAAATTAATTTTCTTCTTCAACTTAACCTCCGTTAAGTGAAATGCACTTCTTCTAACGATTCTCTAACATCTTGATATTCTTGAAAAAATACTATTTGGTCAACTGTTCAAAATATCCTTCCGTCTCTTATATGACTTTTTCATTTGTGGAAAATCTCCTTCCCTGGAGCCATCTTTTCAAGATTGCCATTATATAATAATCGCAAGGGGCCAGATCTGAAGAATACGTAATATAAAGATTTCAATTTTTCTGAATTTTTTCTTATTTTCCTTTTTCTTAATTTCTGCATCCAATCTGTCCAATAACTCAACATAGTACTTGACAGTTATTGTTTTTCCTTTCTCCAAGTAATCAATAAATATTATACCACGTGCATCCCAAAAAACACTGGTCATTACCTTTCCATCTGATTGTTGGGTCTTTGGCCGCTTTGGTCGGCTTTCGCGCGCTTGTAACCACTCCGTAGACTTTCTATTGGACTCCTGTATATAATAATGAATCTCCATGTAGTACTTTGAGACTCTATCATTAAAAACGAGATTTTAAAAAAATATTAAGTGAAAAATTCTAAAAGTATTGCATGCCAAAATTACCCGTTATCATTCACAATTGATTAAAGTTATCACTGGCCCTAGCAGTCCATATTAAATTTTCTTTGTTCATCTCTGAAATTTTTAGAAACTCTTGCGTCAACCCACTGGACAGACAATAGGGTATCTGGTAAAATGTGTAAACAAACTTAACTGTTGGACTTTGTCGAAAAACCAACTTTTCTTAAAAGAGAAACAGCACAGCATGGAGCAATAGAACAAAAAATTAAAAAAGAACTCAAACTCTAAATATCCTAAACAAGCAACAAGTACAGTCATGTATTTCTTTTTTTTTCATTTATTTATTGGCTATTTTTGTATTATTATTTTTTCGTTGCCAAAAGCTTTAATAGGATACGTCAACGTGTGTGCGTTTGTGTATGGCCAAAGCAATGGTCATAAGAAGATCAACACCAAAACTCTAAAGACTGTCTAGGCTGACCGGACGAATGTTACACAAATATAGCAAACAATAACAACAACGTGCTATATAAAACGCCATAAAGGAGTATTTCTACAACAATAATTATTTACTGATATGGCGACAATGTTAAAAAATACATTTATATATACTATACAATAGGGCGTTACGATTTAGAAGAAAAAATTGATTAATAGCACTCAAATAACGGACATTGTCCAGTAAATTAAGGGAAAATTTAGAAAAAAAAAATATTAAGAAATATTTAATTCTCTTCTTATAGAAAAAAAACAACAATAACAAAAAATAACAACAATAACAATTTGCCACAAAAAAAAAATTGTTTTTAATGTAAGAGTGCTGTGCAACAATTCCGAGAGTTTTTGAACTGCTTCTTCTTCATAGCAACTTGCAACTGTTAATAGGCTACTGTAAGCTGCCTTTGAAAGCAGACAACCTCGAGAATTTTTGCAAAAATAGAAGAAAAGGAATTTCGAGTGATCATACAACTTTCTTTTTTTGGGGGGGAAAAAGAACCATCACCGAAACCAAGGAAAGGCTTCATAAATACAATGCCGACTTTGTACCATCAACCTCAATGGTTTAGAAATGGGTTACTGAATTCCGTTGTGCTCGTACCAGCACAAGTAACACCAAACGTACAAGTCGCCTAAAAGAGTTCGTCAAGCAAAAAATCCATGGAATGTTATAGAATCATCGGAGAATGAACGTCTGTGACATGTATATTTGTACACGAAGAAGCTATTCTACATTCCAAAGGGGATCTTGCTCCATTTCGTAACCGTGGACGAAACATTGATCCATCACTACACACCAGCGATCAAGGAACAGTCAATGCAATGGACTGCTCCGGGTGAATGTGTACCAAACAAGACCAAGGTGGGTATGTCTCCCCAACAAGGTTATAGCGATAGCTTTTTTGAAATACATGCAATGTCACTTACATCGATTACCTTGAAAAGTGTAAAACGATCAGGGGCGAATATTATTCAGATTGGACATTTTCAGTGAAGAAAAAAGTGCTAGTCCGGGATGACAAACACCGGCGCACAAGTGTGTAGTCGCCGTACATCCTGAATGTTCTCAAAGTTTAGCCCCCCCTTCGTCAATTTATTGTCTCCAATCACAAAGAAATGGCTCGTCGCACTGTGGCTAAAATTTTGATTTCATTGGCCAAAAGACCAATTTTTTTTGGAATCGGTTTTTAAAATTTTAAAGCTAATATGTATATCCAAATTTAGGTAGTCAAAAAATTAAGTTAAACTATCGATAATTGTGGGCGTGGCATGCTGTCAAACTCAACTGTTTTTTTAATGTCAGAAAAAGGTGATTTTTTCATCAAAAATAAATGGTTACTACTCGCAAGTTATCATCTATAATGACCTGCGGCCCTTTTTACAAGGTTGGTAGGATTGTGGTCTTTAGTTGTTGTAAGTGGTCACAGCCCTACGGTTTAATATTAGGGGTGTACTGAAATATTTATTAAACTACTATAGTGGGAACAAAAGGGAAGAAGAAACGTGTACTACCCGGCAAACCCTATATATACTTTTGCACCCACGACGACCCGCGGGAATAACACTTTTTTCATTTTAATGAAATAACTCAAAAAAAATTCAAGTTACGGTAATTTAAACAGCCCTATAAGTATACAATGGTGTGTTAAATTTGTGCTTTAGGTATTTTATAGCTTATAATAGTCATTATTTGTACTCTTACCAGTAATGATATCTGCTTACAAACTACACTACCCTTTTGATACATTTGTACGTAAGAATGTCAATACACAGAGGATGTAATTAATTTGTAAGCTGAGGTTTTTATTATTATACCTTTTTCAAAAAAGAAACATTTCAAGATGAATATCGTAAATTTGGATTGATTATAGATCAGCTAAAACAAGGGTCAGGCAATACAAACGATGACAATAACGCAAGAATATTCTTTCCAGATCCAGCAACAGCATCTGAAATAAAAGGAGTGGATTTAAACCTTATTTTCACATTTAAAATAATCCTAGAAGTACTTGCGTGCAATGAAGAAATTGACTCTCATGCTAAGGAAACTGCAAAAATATGTACAACCAAGTAAACATTGAGAAATATGTCTGCAACAGTTCACAAAATCCTTTATCATGCAGAAGATATAATATAATTTGGTGCCACTTGGAGATCTATCAGAGGAAGCTCAGGAAAAAAGGTATAAGGATTACAGATTTTACAGAAAGCACAATACTAGAAAAATTTCACGAAATTCCGCAAATGAAGATCTATTTAATATATTATTGGCAACGTCATATCCGTTCATCTCCAGTATTCGAAATCAATGGAAAGTGGAACATCGGAACATTTAGATGATGAAGTGAAAAAACCACTAAAGAACAGAAATGACACAGAACAAAATATGGAACATTTGCAATCAATATTTCAATCAAATGAATAATAATTATAATTGTCTTTCATTGTTATTTAAGTACGAAAAACATAGTATTAGTAAAAAAAAAATGATAAACAGAACCTCCCATTGTTACAAAAGCTATTAATATCTATTGCAGTTTTTATTTTTGAAAGGTTTTTTACCCACATACGTATGAAATGTTTTAATAAATAAGAAATATTCAAAAAATAAAACCCTTATTTTCGTATCAAAATTAAAAAAAAAAAATCAGAACCATTGCGCTCGTGTTCAGCAGATTCATTTTGCTAAAATTAACAAATTTGACAGCAAAAAATAATAAATTTTTCTGTAGTAATAGCAAGATTTTTAGTTAATCTTACAAATGTTTTTTTATGTGTAAATATTCTTTGAGTGTATACAAACTTGCAAATTTAACAGGAAACAATTTTTAATTTTGCAGTAATAACAGCGAAATTTCCAGGTGATTTTACTAATTTTTTTTAGTGTAACAATTTTTTTGAGTGTAAATATTAAAAAACAAGTAAGAGTGTTAAATTCGGCTGTGCCGAATCTTTGATACCCTCCACCACGGTTTGAGTTTTGATAATAAATGTAAATGAAAAAGTAAACAATTTGTTAAAATTAATACCAAATTATTTCAGCAAATTCTTTGGGTTGGTTTTCGTCTTTTCTATTATTTCGGATTTATTTCGGTGTTTGCTTTCTGGTCGTTGTGGTTGCTGATCGGCATGCATTTAGGTTATATACCTATATGCATGCGTTTCCGGTTATATGACATAACTTCTCGTTTAATTTAGTTTTTGCTAATTAAATAGCTCGCCCTAACCTCCATTGCAAAGGTAATGGTTGTGTAGGGTGGCTATATGCATTAAATCGTGCTAATTGGAGATGGCTGTATAGTTTCTTTTAACTGGCCAAATATTTCTTCATTGCGGCCTTATAGGTCGGATGGAGTAACAAAATAATAACCAAAAAAAAAATCTCTCAATTTTTTTATTAAAACATTGCCATATTTGGAAAACATAGAGAATAAATTTATAATAATAAATATTCAAATTAGGGATGCCAAACGCAAAAAAACCAAATGTCCCAAACATTTTAAATAAAATAATTTGTTCTCTTTATTTTCTGAAAAACTTCAAATTTTCATCCAAAAAAAATTGTGTTAATTTATATATAAAAAATAACATTCTCATCAAATTGCGTTTATTTATGTAACAGTTTTTATGGTCGCGATTCTTAAATATCATTTGACGTTTTCTAAAATTCATTGGATTTAAATTAATGTTTTCTGTAGTGTGATTCTCTAAAAATTTCAACGATCCGACAATCGCAAAATATATCGACAGCTATTGTTGTTTGCACTAAGGATTAAGTGATTCACTAAGTACATACATCTTAACGACAGTCGACAAATCTGTTTTTCTTTTTTTTTAAATTGTAAACGAGTGGCATCTGTCAAAATAAGCAAAAAACACACAGAAGAATGGAAAAAAACAAATTACTTCGTGTTTGATAGGATGATTTTATGTTTATGTTTAATATCTTTATTTTTTTTACTAATATTTCTGCGTATTTATTTGAAAATGAAATAATGAATTGAATATGCTATTTAATTTTTTTATTTATATAAAAAAGTTTTTTTAATAAAAGCAAAATATTTCCACTATTTTATGATTTTTATTTATGTATGACGACATTTCAAGCTAAAAATGTAAATTTTTATCGATTGAATAAACAACACAAAAATGGTTGTCGTTTAGATAACAACAACAGCTGACTTTAACAATAGCGAATATCGTTTAAAAATTTTACTGATAATTTTGAAATTTTCTTTCTTTAACGATTCGACTATCGTTAAAAGAAGTTACTGAATCGCGGTACTGACAAACTAATAATATTTTAAATGTAAACATAGGTATTTGGTGTTTTTTTTTTTTTTTTTAATTTCAATTTGTGTTTAACGAATAAAATTTATTTATTAAAGATGCCATTGATGTCTTCTAAATTTAAAATTATAATTTCCGACGTTTTGATATGATTTTCTGAAATTCAATTAATTGTAATTTATAATTGGAAATTTTTAATTCCAGTTTTTAGAATTGATATTTTCTTAAATTTGAATGGAAAATTTAAAAAGTGCAATTTTGTATTTATGTGAATAATAATGCTTTAGTAATTATAAACAATTTTTAAAAATTAGATGTAATCTCAATCAGATATTTTGTAGGTAAAGCAGAATAATAATTCTATATAACTATGTAGAACTGTTTTGAAAGCAAAAAACTCATTGATGAACTCGGTAACTCTATTTTGTAAAGACAACAAAAAGTTGATATGCCAAACTTATGTTCATATTTGTAAAAGAATAATGAAAAAACATATGAAATAAAAGACCAGCCCGTGTATACACTTAACATTGTTCTGTATGATATCTTGTTGAAAATATTAACATTCATGTTAAAAATAGAAACAACCATTGCAAAGCTAATTAGAACAAACAAAAATTGTGGCGCCATCTACTGTGGCATAGTCACGCTGAGCAAAATGAAGTGACACTCTGTTAATGCAAAAGAAATGTATTTTCCCCACAACAAAATATTGCAGAATTTTATGTAAATAAAATAAGATACCGACTTATGTATTTCTGACATGCAGTTGTTATGGATATACATATATAATATATGTACATATATTATTTGTATTATTTAATATGTTTATATAAATTTATAAATAAATTTATACATAAAATTTTTTTTTTTGCTATATTTACATTGTTTTTTTTTTTATTAACAACTAGGTATTTTAGCATTATTTGCTTTAGATGTTGGTGAATTTTTACTCCCTTTATATTAACTCGTAGTGTCTGCTTGTCGAAAAAATTTTGGATCGATTTTAACCAATTTCCCGTGAGCCATTCCATCTGAAATTTTGCAGGCGGGCTCGTGGTAATAACAAAAATGATCTAACAAATTTTTAGAGTGATGCCAAAACAATGGAAACTTTTAAATTTTTCTACCAGAGTTAATAAAAAAAAACTGTACAAAGGGTTAGTTTTTATTATATTATTACCACAACGACCACAAAAACAACAAGTCCAGCTTGACAACAACACAACATTTAGAATAACAACAAGAACAATATAGATACATCATATTTTTAATTTTTAAGAGATTTCCCTGGACCTGTTCCACCGATTTTAATGGTTTTTGAAATAGAAATCTTCCCATGAACTTGGAGAATCATTCTCACTAAAAATGATCACCTTAGCTATCCTATTGAGGGCGTGATCGTGACAAGAACAACATAGAAAATTATATTTTTTTCAAGACTTTTTTTAGTTCTTCATTCAAATCTCGGGCCCTAATCGACCGATTTGGACGAATTTAAATTGCAAACTTTTCAGGATGTTAGTGAATCATTTTTTATGTCAGCGAGCACCCTAGCTGCCCGATTGATGCCGTCATCGTGATTTCCACAGACGGACATCGCTATATCAACTCCGGTTGTTATAAGGATCACAAATATATATATTTTATGGGGTCCAAAATTTTTTTTCTAATTATTACAAATGGAATGACAAACTTATATATACCCTCTGCACACTGGAGTGGAGGGTATAAAAAACCCATTATTAAAAAATTTTTATAATCTATAATATTAATAGGCTAGGCGATTTCTTGTGATCGATGTTTTGTTCTACCGTTTTATCCCGATTTTGACCAAACGTATATTATTTGAAAGGTATTTCTTTTTAGCCAGAAGCATTGCGCTCATGTTCAGCAGATTTATTTTGCAAAAATTAACAAGTTTGACAGCAAAAAATAATAAATTTTTCTGTAGTAATAGCAAGATTTTTAGTTAATCTTACAAATGTTTTTTTAAGTGTAAATATTCTTTGAGTGTAAACAAATTTGCAAATTTGACAGGAAACAATTTTTAATTTTGCAGTTATAATGCAAAATTTCCAGATGATTTTACTATTTTTTTTAGTGTAAAAATTTTTTGAGTGTAAATATTAAAAAAAAAATCCCATTATTACAAAAAATTTTTATAATCTATAATATTAATAGGCTAGGCGATTTCTTGTGACCGATGTTTTGTTCTACCGTTTTATCCCGATTTTGACCAAACGTATATTATTTGAAAGGTATTTCTTTTTAACCATTTTGCAGATTTACAGATTTTTAAATTTTTTCCACTTAAAGTTGCTACTAACACATACATAAAATTATACAATGTTATGTGTATGTTTATTAAATTTGTTAATGTGTTTGTAATAAAAATAGTTTTTTTTTGTGTTGATTTGTGAATTGGCTATAATTGATTAGCATACCTTTAGGGTCTTTATTTAATGAAAAAATAAAATTTCCTAGAATTTGCACTCGAATTTCGAGGGCTGGAATCTTCTAGTTATTATTAAAATCCAAATATGACATTTTTTAACAAATAAATAATCTAAATAATCTAATCTTATTAAAACTCTTTCTTTCCTTATGCATATGAGTTTTGAATCTCTCCGTAACTGCGCGTGACTTTGCGTGACTATTTTAAAATTAATCTTTGGTCACAAGTCTATGGGCAAAGTTTCAGATCGATCGGATGAGGGGAAGTGAGGTTTTAATATCTCCGTGACATTGCCTGACTATGCTCGTCTGTGCGTGACTATGTCAAAGTTAATCTTTTTTCACAGCAAGTCTATCGACCAAGTTTCAGATCGATCGGATATGGGGCAATGTGTTTTAAATCACTCCGTGATTGTGCGTGACTATGAGTGACTGTGAGTGACTTGAGTGACTGTGAGTGACTATGAGTGACTGTGAGTGACTATGAGTGACTGTGCGTGACTATGTCGAAGTTAATCTTTCTTTACAGCAAGTATATTGACCAATTTTCAGATTGATTGGATGAGGGGAAATCTGTTTTAAATCTTTCCGTGACTGTGCGTGACCATGCGAGACTGTGTGTAACTAATTCAAAGTAAATCTTTTTTTCACAGCAAGGGTATGGATCAAGTTTCATATCGATCGAATGAGGGGAAATTACATTTAGATCACTCCGTGACTGTGCATGACTATGCGTGACTGTGCGTGACTACCCCAAAATTTATCCGTAGTCACAACAAGACTAAGGGCCAAGTTTCAGATCAATTGGATAAGGGGGAATGGGGTTGACCCACAACAGACAGACAGACAGAGAGTTTGAGTTAAAAGAAAGAGTTTAAAAAATAAAAAAACCCATATTTCACGCTAAAATTAAAAAAAAAAATTAACGGTTAAACTTTGACCTAGAATTCAATAAATTTTAATTAAATTAAAACTGAGTCAAGTTCAAGTAAATATCTTTCCAATAAAAAAAATTACTAAAGTACATCGATCGGTTCAAAAGCTACAGCATTTTGGCCAATGAAAACCAATTTTCAGCAACTGTGTGCCGACCAAATTTTGTTTACACTTATTTCCTATATCACATTAGTTGGACCTAAGACCCTTTCTCTAAAATCACGGTATAGGGTATCGTACTTGTTTTTTTTTTCTTAAATAATTGTAAAACAAATTCAAATAATTTACGATCTAAAAAGGCAGTTGGGTTCGATAAAATTAACGCAAATCGATAATTTGTCACAATCGACACAGCCTAATAAATACCGTCAGTCCCAAATCTACAAGATCTATGTTATCTACTATAAACTTCAGTAACATTTTCAAAGACACTTATTTGTTTATCTTAAAGAATACAAGACTTCAATATCGCAGACAAACAATAATGTTCTCACGTCTTTGGAACAAACGCTGCAGATGGCAAAATTAATATATATTTTTTAATTCAATTGGTAGCATTTTTACAAGTGCGTCATTAATTTAAGCAGTTTGTGCATTAAATACTAATATTCTGTGAATCTTACTCTAGGGTATGTTGCTCGGTCAGACAAATGCTATAAAAGATTCTTCGAATACGTAGAGGTGTTTAAGGAATTTTCGATGTATAAGCATGTGTTAAGACTATTAAAATAGCTCAGTTTTTTTTTATTTATTCAAAGAATACAATAATTGTAATTGAATAAATTAATTACTACAATTAATTATACGAAGAACTGAAAAGAAGTTGTAAAGCAATTTCGAAATTAATCGATTCATTTGCTCTAGGGATTTCTGGGCATTAACATTTTATGAAGGATATGTGTTTTTAAGAAAAATTCAAATATGTATAGGACCAGTAATGTAGTTTTATAGCTTTATTTCAGCCTGTAGAGATTACAGGGTTTTATACTTTAATTAAATTGTGCCGAACAACGACTGCAGCTTCTGTGGAATATAATTTATTTAAGATAGAAATTAAGTGATAATGAAGGTTTTAACTAAGTCAAAGGCGGCCAGTTTAATTTAACGAAAGCTTAGATATTGTTGAAGCCTTCAAGGATTCCAAGAGGAGTGCTGGTAGAAAAGTAGAAAAATATAAAATTAATTGATAACCCAAAATCGCGCTACCAAAATCTGAAAATGCTGGTGGTTTGCAAAATAATTCCTATCGATAATTCAAAATTTCGCATGCATCTGCATCTTTAAATGAATTCTTCAAAAACAATTTCATATTATTTACACAAGTGCTATTTTACGTGGTGGTGTTGACTCAAAAAATTGTTTACTTTGTTTTTTTTTTATTGTATTGTTTTTGTTTATTTAAAAAAATTTTCTTTTATGTTTCAGTTGAATGCCATAAAAGAAAAGAAGTTTTTTATATTGTTAAGGTGGGTCGTGGTTACGTCGCGTCGCGCCGCGCCGCTTCGTAGTTAGTATTTGTATAATTTGTTTGTTCAATTGAAACAAGATGCGAATGCAAATAAAGGAACAGACCCGTCATAGTTGAACACTTTGCTACAGCGTTTAGACTGCAATTCAAAGCAATGAGAATGCTTAAGTTTCAAATTAAAGTGGCATAAATGTTGTGAAGCTGATTCGCCGACCATCTAATTGCATTATAATTTGCAATTGTCAATTAGAAAAAGGTGACTCATGTTGAAGTAAAATTACTTTTCTTTGTTAATGATTTAAAATTAATTAAATTTATTTTTAAAAAGCAATTGAAATTAATATTAAAAAACATATGTGTATAAATATTTGTGTTTACAATTATAGGCCCGTAGTACATAAAGTTATAAGCCGGTGAAAATTTAGATTTAGATTCTAAAAAATCATTAATAAAGCTCAGAATTTATAAAGTTTTCATATATCCAAGACACGAATGAAGCTTGGAAAATATGTTGTATCAAGCCACGAATGAAGCTTGGAAATGATGTTTAATAAAGACTCGAAAGAAGCCTGTAAAGCCACAAATGAATCTTGGAAATTATGTTTTATTAAGCCACAAATGAAGCTTGGAAATGATTTTTTATATAGAGACGAAGTAAATTTAGATACGTTTTATAAAGCCATTAATTTGGCTTAGAATTAGTATTTTTAAAGTCATAAGGCTCGAAATTTATGTTTAATAAATCCATAAGGCTTGAAATGATGTTTTACCATTAATGAGGGTTGAAAATTCTGTTTTATAAACCTAAGAATGAAGTTGGGAGATGAAGCTTTGTGCAGACACGAATGAAGATTGAAAAAATTAGTTTTTTATTAATGAAGCTCGGAAAATATCTATAATATTAATAGGCTAGGCGATTTCTTGTTACCGATGTTTTGTTCTACCGTTTTATCCCGATTTTGACTAAACGTATGTTATTTGAAAGGTATTTCTTTTTAGCTGTTCACCAGATTTACAGATTTTTAAATTTTTTCCTTTATTTTGAGTAAATTGCATTTAAAGTTCCTACTAACAGATACATAAAATTATACATATACTATGTGTGTGTTTATTAAATTGGTAATGTGTTAATGAGTTTGTTATCTTCACAATAATAATAAACCAAAAAAGTGTTGGTTTGTGAATTGACTAAGTTGAGAAATAAAGTTGCCTAGAAATTGCACTCGAATTTCGAGCGCTGGAATCTGCTAGTTTAGAAATTATGTTTGGTAATGAAGCTTGAAATTTACGTTTTATTAAACCACATATGAAACAGGAATTTTGGGTTTTATTAGGCCATGAACGAGGCTTGGAAATTCTGTTTTAAAACTATTAATTATGTAATATGAAACTGGGAAATAATGTTTTATAAAGTCAGGAATGAAACCTGGAAATTCTATTTTTATTAATCCACGATTGATGCACGGATATTCTGTTTTACTAAACTAATAACACTGTAAGTAAAATTTGAACTTTTGATATGACACACAAAAACACCGAGACACCCTAACTAATTTTTGGGTCATAGAATCCAGTGGTATACTCCGTTTTAAAAAGTTAGCTCAAAGTAACGAGATATTTCGATTTTAAATGTGTAGTAGATTTAAGGTGATTTTTAATTTTATTTGAGGGTAAAACCTGCAAAAGCTCTTGTTAAATCAATTTATATATTTTTTTGTTCGACAAAATGTAACCGTTGAAATAATAGACATCTATTTGGAAGCAGAATTAGTTTACCTTTTACAATTTGGGGCCATAATAATTATAATAATTTTGGGATTCGGGATTTTGGGATTGGCATCCCTATTACGAACAGATGCTACAACATATATATCAAAGGTCAGTGCTTTTTAACATCGCTTTAACTTGAAATTTAGTGTGACAATGACAACTTGGAATTAAACTCACTTGATAAGAGAAATCTTTCTAAAAAATAGCATTTTATTGACCATTTTGACATTTATCGACATTTGGTTGAAGATGCCCTCAAAGCTTACAATCAGTATTTTTTGGTTACCCCCGCTGAAGAAATACGAAATTTTGATCATGTACCTGAATTTACGTACATCACATTTTTAATGCATTAAACAAATTGTGGAAATTACGGCGATATTCGATGCCATTTGGACTTCCAATGATATGGACCGATCCAGGGGAACATGATCCTGAAAATTGCTACGCGTGCAAGAACGAAGCGTATGGTCAAAACAGTAAGTGCATTTAGATAGATTATATATCGAATACACAATAATTTATTCTTATAGAACGATCCGGTTTTATATATAAAGGTGTGCCAAGTGCACACGTACCAGTTCCACACAGAGATGAATTGCCTGTCCCAGTACATCCATCGACATACCAATATGATACTGCGTCCTATGAAGTACAATCACAAACTGCAGCAACATCATTACATCATGCTGATTCTGATTACCTTCAGCCAGTTACACAATATCCATCATTAATTTCGCAATAACATTTAGATAGAATCGTTCGAAATCTGAAGCTATCTGTAAATAATGCAATGACTTTGGCTTCGGAACTAAGAAGCGTCAACGTGCTGGCACCAGGTGTAAAAGTTACATCTTACAAATACCGGCAAGAACCATACATGCCTTATTTCATGCTTTCCGAGGGCGCAGCTTATGCATATTGTCAAGATATTCCCGGTTTAATGAATGAAATGGGAATCTGCAACTATAATCCATCTTTATGGCGTCTTTTCATAGACTCTTCAACCAGAAGCTTAAAAGTAGTCTTGCTATTTGAAAACAGCAGCGTTAAACCAGTGCCATTGATGTATGCTCTTGGAATGCATGAGTTGTATGATACCATGAAATTAATTCTGGAACGCATCAGTTATGACGAACACAATTGGCGCGTAAATTGTGATTTTAAGGTTCTTTCACTATTAGCTGGATTGCAAACAGCTATACAAAGTACATGTGAATTTTTTGTAAATGGGACAGCCGTGCAAAATGCAACCAATACGAAAAGCGAGATTGGCCAAAACGCGATTCGCAAGTTGTTGGCGAATTTAATGTTACTCGTCCACCATTGATCCCACCACTGAAAATAATACTTCCGGATCTTCATATCAAGCTGGGAGTTGTAAATAATTTTTTAAAGCGTTTGGTTCGCGTTAACGAAAATGCCATACTTGAAAAACAACGCTTTTTCAAAATTATCAATTGAAAAATTAAAAGAGGGTAATTTTGTGTAACTAAAAGTGTGTGAGTGCAATATATTTTATCTCAATTTTTTTTAACAGGTGTAGTTAACGGTCCAGATATACGGAAACTTTTAAGGGATACCAGTTTTTCTGAAATGTTAGATGAAACTGAACTAAACGCATGGAACTCAATTCGTGCGGTAATTGAGAAAGTTCTTTGCAAAAATCTCTCACCAGAGTACCGTGATTATATTGACAACATGATGAAGTCTTTCGACAAACTTGACATTAATATGTCGTTGAAAATCCACATGTTACATGCACATTTAGATTTTTACGAACGACAATTGTCCACAGAAACAGACGAAACTGGCGAAAGATTTCATTAAAATATAATGACATTCGAAGACCGTTTCGCTGGAAAAAGAATGGACTCAATATGCTTGCTGATTTCTGCTGGTCGATTGCAAACAAAGAGTAAAAGTTGAATAAATCCAAAAAAATTTATAAAATCATCAAAATAAGAGCAAATATAGTTCCATGTCCGCTTGAAAATGGAAGTCCATTACTTCTAGATATAAATTTTGGCAAATAAATAATAAACACATTGATTTTAAAAAAGTTTTTAAAGTTTTTTCATTCAAATAAAATCAAAAATCTCCTTAAATCTACTACAAATTTAAATTCGAAATATCTCGTGATTTTGAGCTTTTCAAAACAGTGTACCCCGTTTGAAAAGCTACGATTCTACGATCAAAAATTAGGGTTACGTGTCTCGGCGTTTTGGTGTGTCATTTTCACATACTTACAGTGTTATGAATCTTCGAAACTATGTTTGATAATCTAGGAATGAAGCTTGGAAATTATGTTTACTAAAGCCGTACGTTCCGTATAGACTCCAAAACGGATGGACAGATCTTGATGAAATTTTCAGGAAATCTTCAATTGTGGTCTGTGGGCAGAGGGGCGTAGCAAAATCAAATTTAAATATTGTACCACTAATGGCATCTATATATAAAAAAAATGGCTGGGCCTATTTTAATGAAATCTTCAGAATAGCCTGGCGGGTGATATTGTGAAGTTTGATATTTGATTTTTGGTCTGTGGGCAGAGAGATAGCCGCATCTGCTCAAACTTTCGGGGGAGTTCGTGCTTTGCTTTTGCCAGACACTGTATACAAATTTAGATGCAATATAAAAACCAGATTTTTCTTAAGCCAGCAACGAGGACCGGGCCCCACTAGCGTTTTTGATGGTTGAAAGTGATATTTTATTAAACCACGAATAAAGCTGTGTGATGATCTTTTCTAAAGCTGTCAATAAGGCTTAGAACAATATTGTATAAAGCCATAAATGAAGCTTGGAAATTGTGTTATATAAAGCCAGGAATAAAGCTTAGAGATTATGTTTTATTCTGCCTTGAACGTACAGATGTTTTATAAATCCACGAATAAAGCTTGGAAGTCATATTTCATAAAGTTACCAATGGAGCTTGGAAATGATGGTTTACAAAGCCAGAAATAAAGTTTTGAAATTATGCTTTTAAAGCCCTGAATGAAGCTTGGAAATTAGGTTTTATTAAGCCACGAATGAAGCTTGGAAATAATTTTCTTAAAAGAAGAAATTTTGGAATTAAGTTTATTAAGCCACAAATGAAGCTTTGGAATGATGTTTTACAAAGCCATAGATGTTTTATAAATTCACGAATAAAGCTTGGAAGTCATATTTCGTAAATTTACGAATGGAACTTGGAAATGATGGTTTACAAAGCCAGGAATAAAGTTTTGAAATTATGTTTTTAAATCCCTGAATGAAGCTTGGAAAATAGGTTTTATTAAGCCATGAATGAAGCTTGGAAATAATTTTCTTAAAAGAAGAAATTTTGGAATGATGTTTTACAAAGTAACGAATGTAGCTTAGAAATAAGTTGTTAAAGGATCGGAAATCATGTTTTAAGTGAAGCTTGGAAATTATATCATATTAAGCTACGAATGAAGCTTAAAAATGTGTTTGAAAAAGTCACGAATTATGTTTGCCAATGGAGTTTGATACATCCACGAATGAAAGTCAGAAACTAGGTTTTATAAAGCCACGAGTGTTGCTTGGAAAGGATGTTATAAAAAGCCAAGATTGGAGCTTGAAAATAATGTTATATAAAGCTATTACTAAGGCTTGAAAATTATGATGCATAAAGCTACGAAGGAAGTTTACAAATTACGTTCTATTAAACAAGAATGAAGCTGGGAAGAGGTCATAAATGAGGCTTGGACATCATATCTCTTAAAGTCACGAATGGAGCTAGAAAATTATGTTGTATTAAGACACAATTAAAATTTGGAAATAATGTTTTATAAAACCGCGAATGAATCTTGACATATCCACGGATGAAATTTAGAATTAAATTTTTATAAAGCCATTAAAAAGGCTTGATGTTCAATAAAGCCATGAATAAAGCCTGACAATACATATGTATATACAATAGCCCGTCATTACTGTTTTAATCGCGTTCTGGCTCTTGTTTCATCGAGCAGCTTCTAAATCGATTTGGTGGCGTCAAGTCGTCCCTTTCGTCGGCTACCTTGGAGATTCCTTCGCAAGACATGTCCAATCCGAGGCCACTTTCTGCTTCTCTCGAAAGTCTCTGGTTTGATATTACTTCAGCCCAAAAAAATATTCATAGATCTCTAGCTAAAACAAGTAAGAAAATTATAGTCCATCTAGACCGACTATACGATATCCTATACCATGCGTTTAGAGACCCTATCTCTTAGGTCCAACTAATTAGATAAGCATAAACCAAATTTTAATGCTATATTTATATGGAAACTTGATCAAAAAATGTATCGAACCCGACCATATTTGGTAAGGTCACTTTTTTTTTGCAAAAATATATAAAAACCAAATTTGAGAAAAATCTGTGAAATATTTTTGTTTTTTAATATAAGTGAAGATCGGGAAGTAGCTTTATATGGGGGCTATAGGGTTTATTTTTGGACTACTGATTAATGGATGTAATAAACGCGCACAAACCCAATTTGACGGAGATTAATATGACAATTTGGATCTAATGGCAATTAAAGTCGATTTCATAGGGGTCATTTGTATTGGGACCAGGTCTGAACCAATTGCAATAGCGTTCATCCTACGACCGATAGGAGCATATACACTAAATTTCATCAAAATATATTCATATTTGCGACCTGTCGGTTGATTACAAGCTTTACATGGACACAGACTGACGGGCAGACGGAGGGACGGATATCGTTAAATCGATTCGAGGAAGTGATTCTGAGTCGATCGTTATAATAGAAGATGGTTCTAGGTCAAATATTTTTGGTAGTTACAAACATCAGCACAATGTCATTATACCCTGACCACATAGTGGTACAGGGTATAATAAAACCTTTTGAATTTTCCGATAAATATTAGCGCTGATAAATTTGATGGCTGGGATTAAATTAAATTATTAATGCCTTTTTAATTTATTTTGTTAATTCCATATAAATTGTTTGCTATTGTCCATTAATAAAATATTATTGCAATTAATTCAATTCATGTTTAAAATTTAAAATTTTTTTTGTTTATAAAATTTCATCTTAAATCAATAGCTTGTGCGCTTATGATAATTTTGTTTTGCCTGTTTTGTTATTAAAAATAATTTAAACAAAAGCCTCAAATACGCCCAAATTATTTATGATGTTTAAACATTTTTGGATTTTTAATGATATATTAATTAAAAATAAAAACGTTTTGTGACAAAATTTTAACTTTCCTATGCGCAAGGACACCAATAACGAAAACCCGACATTTACATTTGGCATGCTTTCATAGGCAAAAATATGATGTATTAAATAACACATATCTTGTATTAATATCACATTTTATATAGTAATAAATTACTTAACCTTCTAATGTCTTCATTTTTTCTCTACAATATTTTGGGCCAAAAAAATAGGAAAATGATTATTTTTTTGTTGTTGTTTCATTTATCTGTTACAGCTAAAAAATTTTAAATGTCCTGTGCAATTTGAGACTCTGACAGTGAATCAAACAAAATTGTTTTTGTTCGGTGCTATGAGAGATCTCATGAATTGGGGTACGAGAAGTTCAAATCTGAAACTAGTTTGCCCGTTTTTTAGTTATGGGTCAGATAATACTGAAAATTGTTATTTTCCACATATTGGAGGCCCTTTATTGGACAACATTGATTTTACTTTACTTTTACTTTTCCGTAACTTCAATAGCTTTTGAGATATTGCGTACACAAATTTCATATTTCATATATATATTTTTGACTTGGCAGTGAAATTTTTCAAATACATAGTAGAACATTTTGACAAAATTAAAAAAAAATATAGGACGATAACTAAAAATTGAAAATTTCTTTACAACTAGACACTACAAATTATTTTCAAAAAATAACCGAAACTACTCATCCGATTTTAAACTTATATTTAGAATGGACCTTCAAACCACTTTTTTGATATCGGGCGTGGCACCTCCCATACAAAGGGAATTTTTATTATCAAATATTTGGAGTAATATAAAAGCCGGTGTAACTAAACTTTGTGCGTGTTCTTCGGTTATTAGTTTGAGTAGTTGAGTTTAAAATGGTGGATCCTCCCGTACAATGTTAAAAGAAAATTTTTTTATGGGAACTCGAAATAAAATTTTTTGCAATTTTTGCAATAATTAAATTCGGGTGCTCCATTTGTGAGCTTAATGACGCGTTAAAACATATTATATGTCCCTTATAAATTTTTTTTTAACTTTCAAATTATATACAGTGTAGAGCAGTGAAGGCCGTGTCAAACACACTGGTGTTCGGCTTCTTATACGTATACAGCCGAACGAAAACAAAAATATTCACCAAAGAGTAAAAGTAAACAACAATTTCAATCAGTCTTATGAAAGCTTTTGAACAAAGCAGGTCTATGTCGCATTGCCTTTTGAAATTCATATTTATTTTTTTTAATAGGTACACAGAGAATATTTGTTTAAAAGAAACCAAAAATATTGTGAAAATTTCGAAGACTTGATAAACTATAAATTAAACATTTTCTATAAATAACATACGTCGCCTCCATTTGACAACATTATAGCTGTTTTTTATGCATTTTTTTTTTTTTTTTTATTTTAAAAGATATCCAGTTACTGGTAATTTTTTTAGTTTTTGGTAACATACCACTTAATAACCTTTGAAATTTCTTACCTTTTTAAGTTTTGCTATTTTGTGTTTTTTTTTTTTTGTTTTTTAAAGAAATGAATTACTTATTATTACTTACATTAAAGCAAAAAAAAAAAACAACATCTAAATATAAAAACCAAAAAGATGTACTGGTTACCAAAGTCAGACCTAAGTCTCGAAAACAAGGTTAGGTTGTATAGTCTATTTTGAAGCCAGTATGGACATACGGGAACCTCAAGTAACTCGAACGTAGAGATATTGCAACGGTATCAAAACAAAACACTCCGATGTATAGCAGATGCTCCATGGTTTGTTATCAACAAAAGACTTCATGAAGATCTTACAATACCTTGGGTTAAAGATGAAATAAATAGGTTTAGTTCTCGATACATAGATCGATTGGTGATCATAATAATACCTTAGACGAAACAAACGAGGTTAGAAGACTGAAAAGATTACATGTTTTAGACCTACCGCATAGGCAATAGGATGACAAAAAAAAATGTTAATAATTTACATAATATAAAATAAAACTTGTAAATATGCCACAGTAAAACACTAACACTAACACACAAAAAAAAACAAAAAACAAATTATCATTAGTTTATTACACTTGCTGAAGTTTAATAACGTACGTTAAGATTTCTTCGTATTATCATATTTACTAAATATTGTAAAAATAGATTGTAAATAAAAATTTGAAAAAAAGAAAAAATAATTTAAGAAATACAATTTGCCGGTAAGTGTATGTTGTACATGTTTATTTTGAAAATTAGAAGACAGGGAATTAATAATAAACTTGGTAAAGAAAGAAATTGCCGAAATAATTGAAAGACCTCGTAGTACAGTCACCAATAATTAAAAGATTTGCAAGTACAGATCAGCAAGACCTGGGGGGCTAATCGCCGCATTCGATATCGAGTAACAGCAATCGAAATTGCATATTTTGGTCTATTATTTAAAGAATACGGGCAAACGTAAGAACCCAAATCACCTTTGCTCTTAACAAGCGGCCATAATTTATTAACTGTGACAAAGTAAAATTATTCTTAGTGTTATATTTTGGAAAAAAATTATAATTTCGATCGAAAAATATCGATAATGAATGAAACGATTAGACCCCTTTATCGTCCATCCGTACTGACTCAAAAAAAAAAAACAGATAAACGCTGTCAACAATATCTCCGGAGAATTTCTCAGAGTCTGGTAAATACGTTTTAGTTTCTGAAAATCAACCGGCATACGTCAGCATAAAAACGAATTAGAAAACTACCCCAGGAACAAGAATATTGATCTAATGCATTCATGGGCATTTAGTTAAACAATTGTTAAATACCTATACACATGCATTCTTATGCTCTTGTGTTTAGTCGTCTGTGAGATCTTGACGAATGCACATGTTCAACGGAAGCTTTAGTAGTTTTTTTTCAAGTTTAGAGAAAATAAATTAATGATGACACTCAAAAAATATTGTATGTTGAAAAATGCATTTGGTCAGGTACAATGCCTTTTATGTTATCAAACATTTAAGGAATATAGACAACAAATATTTGAAACACTTTTCCATAATTTTCAAGATAGGTTTAAGGATTTTGAAAATTTTCAACCTCTTCTAAATATTTTTGAAAACCCTTTTAGTTGCGATGTAATAAACTCTGAGTTTCAAATACAATCTGAACTTATAATACTTCGAAGCGAAGTAAATGTTCAAGAAAATATTAATGTTTTAGAGTTCTGGAAAAATTTGGACGGCAAAGTATATCCCGAACTTAAAAAAATTTCTCTTATTTGTTTATCTTTATTTCCCTCAACTTATCTCTGCGAACAAATTTTTTCCGATTTGAAATTCATTTGTTCTAAACAACGGAATAAATTGTCTTCATCACAATTAAAAAACATTTTACTACTTCGAAACTGCCATAAAAGTACAAATGTGGAAGATTTTATTTAATTATTATTATTATTATTATTATTTTTATTTTTATTATTATTATTATTATTATTATTATTAAAAATCAAAACATTTGTAGAACTAAAAGCTTTTACTCTGTGCCTTAAATATTCAGTGATATTTTTTTTTTTTTAACAAAATTATTTATTTGTTAATTTTTGTGATTCATGTGTAGTAATAATTTTTTTTATGATTTATATTTCTCTAAAATATGGCAAACGAAATTTGCCGAAATATCGATAAAAATTAAACATTATTATATTGTACACCATGCCTTATACTACTAACTGTCATTTATGAGTGTACTAAAATAATTTTTTACTCTCTCTTGCTTACTAACACAATTGACAAAATTGTGTGCCCATCAATGATCTAATGCTTGTTTCGGAGACTTATCTAACAACGAGAAAATAACATTCAGACCATAGATGTTCACACAATGCCCCGAGGGGCCGTCTGCTTTTCGGAATTTTCACATACACGACACGAATGTTAACAAAACGAACTACAAGAGCATAAGAAATAATAATTTCATTCAGTTGTATGCCGAATTTTCAACAAGCAGGTTGCGGCCGCTATATTTGTTAAAAAACAAAAACAAAACACACGCTTGAAATTGGAAATAAAAAAAAAACAGCCCAACTGAGTGGTTTTATGATTCTCTTTTTCAGCATTTTTAGTACACTGCGAACAATTTTGTTGGTGTGTAAAAATTTTTTATTATTAATTTGAAATGTGGAAAATAGAGTGGGTAAAAATTTTTTATTTACATTAAATATACTTAATGGAGCTGAGTGCCTTGTATGTAACCAGAAGCTAAAACGGATGAGTGCATACAGTTTTAAACGGCATTATGAATGCTGTCAGTTAGAATTGTGTAGCTTGTCAGGTGAGGACAGAGATAGACTTTTTATAAAATTAAAAGAGGACTTAGAATTGAAAAATTGTAGAGCCTTGAATGATTGCAAAATGAACAAAAATATCACAATGTGTATCAAGATGAAGGCTTCATATATAGTTGCATTAGGGTTAGCAAAAAAAGGGCGGCCATTTGAAGATGGTGAATTTTTTAAAGACATGTTTTTGTCAATTCTGCCTTTATTTGGTGAAGCAGGGCAACAAATTGAAGCCATAGTTAGTGAATTGTCTCTATCTCGCGCTACAATAACCAGAAGAACTGAGGACATAGGTCGTTTTCTAAATAAATTAACAAATGAGCGAATTAGAAATGCGAAGCATATTTCCGTTTGTTTCGATGAAAGTGTGGACAATAACGACATTAGTCAAATGATAATTTGCAAAAGATGTGTCGACAATGAATTCAATTCATTTGAAGAAATTTTAAAATTTGAGTCCTTTTACGGAAACGTAACAGGGGAAATTATTTTTAGCACCTTCAAAAGAAACGTTTTATCAATAATTGATAAAAAAAAAAAGCTTTCGACCATCTGCACCGATGGAGCCGCAGTTATGGTTGGCCGCACGAACGGTTTTGTTGGTCAATTAATTAAAGCAGGAATAAAGGTGCCTACTTTCCACTGTATAATACATCAGCAAGCTTTATTTGCTAAAACAATTGGTCTTAATGAAGCCAAGAAAACGGCACTTAAAATAATAAATCGACTAAAAGGAGGCCACAACGCACTTACACATAGGAAACTAGTAGCGTTTTTGAAAGAGGTAGATGCGTCTTATGGTGATGTATTGATATTTACTGAGGTACGATGGTTAAGTCGTGGAAAATGCCTTGAGCGACTGTTTTGTCTCAGAGAGGAAATTGCAACATTTTTAAAAGATCAGGCCCTTCCGAAAGATATTGATCTATTAAATTCAATAACATCCTATGCTTTTTTGTTAGACCCGGCATTTCTATCGGACATTACGATACAAATTAATAATTTAAATTTAGTGTTGCAGGGAAAAAACAAAAACATTTGCGATCTTTTTTTTGCTGTAAAGGATTTCTCTACAAAGTTACAAATTTTGCGAAATCAGATGGAAAAGCAGGATTTGCAAAATTTTCCTAGAACTAACGAAATATTTAAAAAATTTTCAGATCAAGCAAAGCTAATTATATACAGCGAAGAAATAAAAAAACTTGTAGAAAACTTTGGTAAAAGATTTCATGATATGTTAGAAATAGAATATGCGATCAATATATATCAAAATCCTTTATCATGTCTGTTGCACGACGTGCGTGCGGACTTAACGATTCCAATGGAAACCGGTCTGAATTTCTGAAAAATATTTGCCCAACTAAATATGGAACATGTAGAAATTTAATATTAAATATTTATTCAATGTTTTCTACTACATACATATGCGAGCATACATTTTCGGCAATGACACATAAAAAAAACAAGTAAGAAAATTATAGTCGGTCTAGACCGACTATACGATACCCTATACCATGCGTTTAGAAACCCTATCTCTTAGGCCCAACTAACTGGACATAGAAAATAAGCAAAAACCAAATTTGAGTGGGATTTTTATTATTTTTTTGGCTGCAGATATGAAAAAGTTCATATCGGATGCTATATCTACATAGGGACTAGGTCCAAAAATGGATCGATCCTGATCATGTTTGGTAAAGTCTCCTGTATTTTGCAAAAATATATACAAACAAAATTTGAGAAGAATCAGTGCAATATTTTTGTTTTTTAATAGATTTAAGTGAAGATCGGGAAGCAGCTCTATATGGGGTCAAAGGATCATTTTTGGACTACTCATTAATTGATGTAATGAACGCATACAAACCCAATTTGAGTAAGATCTATATGACAATTTGGATCTTATGGCAATTTATGTCGATTTCATATGGGTAATTTGTATGGGGGCTAGGTCTGAACATGGACCGATTCTCACCAATTTCAATAGCGTTCATCCCATGGCCGATAAAAGCTTATACACCAAATTTCATCAAAATATGTTCATATTTGCGACCTGCAGTTTGATTACAAGGTTTACATGGACAAACAGACGGACGGACGGACGGACGGACGGACATTGTTAAATCAACTCAGAAAGTGATTCTGATTCGATCGGTATAATTAAAGATGGGTCTAGGTCAAATATTTTTGGTTGTTACAAACAGCAGCACAAAGTCATTATACCCAAACCACATAGTGGTATAGGGTATAATAAATATAGAAATAAATTGACAAATAATCATTTGGAAACACTTCTCAAAATAAAATGTTACAATGAAGATATTAACATAGAATAACTTGTTGACTTCATCAATAGATTTAATAGATTTCATTTAGACGATGTTTAATCATTCATACATGAATTAACTTTTTATTAAAAATAAAAATTCAAAAAATTAAAAAAAAAAATTCAAAAATTCAAATTCAAAAAAAAAAATCAAAAAAAATCAAAAAAAAAAATCAAAAAGAAATATAAAAAATGTTCATCCATACTTGAATTCATATTTTTATTTACGCTTTTTATTTATTTTATTTACTTATTTATTTATTATTATTTTATTTATTTTATATTTATTTATGGCACGTAACTAGGGAACTATGGGCGACCGACAACAAATACAAGAAATACAAGAAATTCTGTTGATAAAGTGCGAAAAAACAAAACAAAAAAAGAATTTTTTCATTTCATTTCATTTTTCATTTAAAGTGATTTTGTTCAGTGCATAGTACCAATACATCGCCTTTTTTTTTGTAACATAACTAATACATTCTCATTTCTCTTTGTGGCCATCACTGATTCAGACAAAAACAGTTTCTTCTCTCGAAGAATTTGACTCAAGCTTAGTATTCTCATCAATTTACTAACCTCTGAGATTCACAATAACAGAAGAAAACAAGTAAGAAAATTATAGTCTAGGCCGACTATACGGTACCCTTTAGTACGGTACCGTTTAGAGATCATATCTCTTCCATCTAAACCAAATTTGAGTGGCATTGTTTTTCATTTTGTTACATTCGGATATGAAAAAGTTCATATCGGATGCTATATCTGTATGGGGACTAAGACTAAAAATGGACCGATCCTGACTAAATTTAGTAAGATCACTTATTTTTTGCAAAAACATATACAAACCAAATTTAAGAAAAATCAGAGCAATTTTTTTGTTTTTTGCTAGATTTAAGTAAAGATCGGGAATCAGCTTCATATGGGGGCTATGACTTAAAATTGTCCTATAGGGTTTATTTTTGCAATACTGATAAATGGATGATCGAGATCTATATGATAATTTGGATATAACGGCAATTAAAGTCGATCTCATAAGGGTTAGGGGCCTAGGTCTGAACATGAATCGATTTTTACCAATTTCAATAGCGTTAATCCTATGGAAGCCGATAGAAGCTTATATATATACTAAATTTCATCAAAATATATTCATATTTGCGACCTGTAGTTTGATTACAGGTTCACATGGACACACAGATGGAGGGGCGGACGGACGGACATCGCTAAATCGACTCAGAAAGTGATTCTGAGTCCATCGGTAAAATAAAAGATGGGTCTAGCTCAAATATATTTGGTAGTTATAAACATCAGCACAAAGGCATTATACTTTGACCACATAGTAGTACAGGGTATAAATAAATACACTCAGCTGGCGACTATAATGCCAAGCATACATTCTGGGGTTCATGGCTAATTACTGCTAAGGGCCGTATATTGTTTAATACAATATCTAAAACGACTATGGATGTGACTATGGATGCGATCTTCATATAAGAAGAAATCACCGAATCTAATAGTCACAACGTCTATAGCGAGACACTTGGTGCAGGTCGAATAGTCATTAGAATTCTCCTCTGATCGCACAACCACGATAGTTACTCTTTTAAAGCCTATAAAAATTGTACAACCCACTGATGATAAGTAAAACGTCGAATTGATTAGAATATAGAAAGCTTATCAATACCCATTTTTCACACCGCTAAGAACATCGGAAAATATTGAACTTTTCGTAAAACACTTGAGAAATGTTTTTCACACCGATTGAAGGATTTGCTTCACAAATACCACAACAGGGGGTCAAATGCCTCAGGTTGAGATGCGAGTAGTAAAAATGGCTACAATTGATTTAAGCCCAAATAAAGCATCAGGGATCGATAAGATCTATAATATGATGCTTATAGTTCTACGCAGTACAGCTTTAAGAATAATTCTGTACCTTTTTAATGCTATCTTGGGCCCTGAATATTCCCTTATATAATCACTCGTAACAATGATACCCAAGCTAGGCAGAGATAACACCAAAATCAAGTCATATAGACCAATCAGTTTCTTATCGAATATGTCAAAACTTCTCGAAAGTCTGCTAACCCTGCCTGTGAATCAGAATAGCTTTATACCAGATCATCGGTTTGGCTTCAGGAAGAAACGCAACACTACTGAGCAAGTACATAGGCTAGTAACTGTTATAAGAAAGACCTTTGAGGAAAAAAATATTGATCCGCTCTTTTCATTGATGTCTGACAAACACTCGACAAAGTCTGGAGTGAGGGCTTGATCTAAAAAATTAATCACATGTGACCAGCCAACACTCACAAGCTTCTAGGAAGCTGTATATCAGGTCTTAAGTTCACAATAAGTCCACCACAAGATATACATGCCGGAGTCCCACTTGGAACTCATCCTAATGTGCTTGCCCGAAATCTACTTAACAACCGTGGCCTATGCCTTAGAAGGTTGGACATAGCAACAAAATTTTTGTCTGGCACTAGCTGGACTTTATAATCAGAATTAATTTTAAGATTGAAGAACAACTATTGTTAGCTCACATACAAATAAGCATGGATCTCGTACAATGTACCAATATGGATCGAGACACCCATCCATTAGAAAACGGCACATTTCTAACAAGCACAAATTGAGGATTGCCTTAGAAGAAGAATGGGACAAAATTACTTCAAATTAGGTAGACTGAATGCCTATACGATCGGGAGTAGCGGATAATAATAAATCTGCTGAAATTTTAACGAAAAATGTTTATTTTAAATAATACCGATGAGAGAAGTGATGAGCCCATAACAAAAATTTTGAAAATGAAAATAAATTTAAAATTAAATAACAACTAAATCAAAAAACACTACCAAGCCTGCAATTGAGCTGGAGCAGCAAAAGTATAAGGTTGTTGCAAGAATGGAGAGCCGAGAGTATAAGCAGCCGAAATTGGTTGCAGGGTCTGTAATCCAGGGGCTACATAAGCTGCGCTAGAGGGCTGAACAAATGTAAAGGCTCCAGCGGGATAATAGGCAACGGTTTGAGGAGTTACGACCTTTTTCTTTTCATCTTCCTTTTTATTATTAGTTTCTATATCGGTTGAAGCAGCATCAGCGGTTTTATCCTCTTCTTCTTCATCGTCTTTATCTTCACGATTGTCGGTAAGACGGGCAGGTTTCTGGACACTAAAACTTTCGACTTGATCTGCTAGCAACTGTTGTTGCAAACGTGCTGGTTGTTGATATCTCAAACGAGCTGGTTGCTGCTGTCTCAAACGAGCTGGTTGCTGTTGCTGCAAGCGAGCTGGTTGCGCTTGTCTTAAACGAGCTGGAGCATTGTTAGACAATTGTGGACGTTGAACTTCGGCGAGGTTATTAAAATTCGTACTTTCGGGAGCTGCATATAATAATTGGGGTTGCTGTTGTTGTTGTTGTTGCAAGCGATCAGACAGTAGCTGACGTAGTTTGGCTAATTGCAATTGACTTAAGCGTGCCGGAGCTCCATACAGCAATTCAGGACTTTGGGGTTCAGCTAAATTATTAAAATCATTATTGTTATCAGCTTCTTGTGCCTGGGGTTCTTCATTTGTTAAAGGGAAACGGGATTGTTCTTCCTGTGCAGGAGCTCCATAAGTTACTGCAGGACTTTGAGGTTCAGCTAAATTATTAAAACCATTATTATTTTGTGGTTGTTCAGCCTGAGGCGCCCCATAGGTTAATTCAGGACGTTGAGTTTCTCCTAGATTATCGAAACCATTATTAAATTGTTTGTCATTCTGGGGAACAGGAAATAGAGGTTGTTCACGTGGTAAATTGAATTGACGATTTGGACGATAACCAGATGCTGGATAAGGTGTAGGACCCGATTCTAAACGTTGTAAACGTGTCGATTGAACACGACCTAAACGATTATAGCGCAAATGTGAAACATCAGCCCGCACAACAGTAGCGAATAGAGCACACGAGAGGATAACAAGTGTCGCAACAGCTGGCGCCATTTTGTTAATATACTTTTGAATGTGATTGTTTTCAACGTTGTGTAAAACTAATAACTTTAAACAAAACTAATGGGATTTTATACCAAACTTTGTTTAAACACAATAATAAAAGCTTTAGCAAAAAAAAAATAAATTAAAAGTTTATGATAACTGAAGTAGCCAACAATTTAGAATTCAGGCTACGTTTTTTGACAGCCGTCTCATAGACCAACTGCAGCCGTCTACTTGGCACACTCGATAAGCCTTTATTTCCATTATTGACATTGACCTCCTAATTGTGTGTTTTACGTTAGAGGGCGCTCGTTTAACGTCGCTAACTCTTTATCAGTTGAATTAATCAAAATTTAAAATATTTCTAGAAATTAAGCTTTACATTTAAAATAATCATAAAATTCATACGAAAAAGCGCAAATATTTTGTTATTTTAAATCAATATGCAAAATTCGTTTTAATTTGTATGTTCACCAGTATTTTTCTGTATTTTTATTAATTCAGAAAATATTTTGGCTTTCAGCCATGTTATGAGATAATAACGATAAACAGTTGTTTATATTTTTTTTTATTTCAATTGTTATCGTCCGTTCGATTTATGTTTGAGAAAAATTTATTGGTGATTTTATTAATTTTAGGCACGTTTCACCTAATACTCATAAACTACATTTATTTTGTCACAATTACGTTTCGAGTGTCAAATTGACTGATTCACCAACATTTCAATTAACCTGTTTTTTTGTTTCATTAATGTCAAGAAAATATATTTGCTGTGTAGTGATATAAATTTAAAAAATCTACATAAATGAGTGGTGGGAGTGTTTATTATATTTTTCAATATGGTAATCTATCAGCAAAGCTGTTCCAATTGTTGAATCTATTCAATGATTTCCTTAAATATATGCAAGTCAATTCTTTATCCTCGGATTCATTACTTTATGTTAGAAACAGAAAAAACACAAAAACAGATGGCAAACAAATAAGTAGCATCATATATATGTCGAAATTTTTGGAATTTTGTTTGTTGGTGCTAATCATCTCCCACATCAAGTATTTGTAAAAAAAAAAAAAAATAAAAGGTGAAAGTTATCTGTAGCTAGAATCGTTCCTATCTGGAACTGTTTGACTTACAAAATTATCCAGCGATCTAGCGACCAAAGATATAAGGACCTATTTAAACTAGTTAGTTCTAAGGTGTCTAAGGTACCCGTACTTTCTAAGAAAATATACTTTTTTAAGAGTTTTACAGAAAAGATAATTTTATAAGTAAAGGTAGTTTTTTAAGAAAATTAAAAATTTTTAAGAAAACATATTTTTTTTTTTGAAGAAAATATACTTTTTAGAAATGATACTTTTTTAAGAAAAGTTACTTTTGCAAGAAAATTTACTTTTTCAAGAATAGGTACTTTTTCAAGAAAAGGTACTTCTTAAAGAATATTTACATTGTTAAGAAAATATACTTTTTTAAGAAGAGGTACTTTTTTGAAAGTAATTTTTTAAGAAAAGTAATGTTATTTAAAACAGAGAATTTTATAGAAAAGCTACTTTTTAAGAAAAGTTACCTTTTCAAGAAAAGGGTATTTTTCAAGAATAGTTACTTTTTCAAGAAAAGGCACTTTTTCAGGAAAAGGTACTTTGAAAAAGAAAAGATTCTTTTTCAAAAAGGTACTTTTTCAAAAAAAGGAACGTTTTCAAGAATGGGAAATTTTTTAAGAAAATTTACTTTTTTATGAAGAGGTAATTTTTATAAAAGCAACTTTTTAAGAAAAGTAATATTATTTAAAACAGGGAATTTTTTAAGAAATGTACTTTTTTAAGACAAGGCTCTTTTTAAGGAAAAGGGACTTTTTCAAGAAAAACATTTTTTTTGGCAAAAAGTACTTTTTCAAAAAAAGCTCCTTTTTCAAAAAGATACTTTTTCAAGAAAAGGGACTTTTTCAATAAGATACTTTTCCAAGAAAAGGGACTTTTTCAAGAATGGTAATTTTTAAAGAAAATTTACTTTTTCAAGAAAATGTATTTTTTTAAGAAGAAGTACTTTTTATAAAAGCAACTTTTTAAGAAAAGTAATATTATTTAAAACTTTTTAAGAAAAACACTTTTCCGGAAAATTTTCTTTTCTAAAAATTATAATTTTTCAAAAAAGTGATTTTAAGCAAAATTGATTTTATAAGATAAGGTATGTTTAAGAAAATATAATTTTTATGAAAAAATACTTTTTAAGATAAGATATCCATTTTGTAAGAAAAGATACTTTGTAAAAGTACGTTTTTAAGAAGAGATAATTTTTTAGTAAAATGTACTTTTGTAAGAATATATACTTCTTTAAGACAAATATACTTTTTTAAGAAAAGGCACTTTTTTAATAAAATACACTTTTTCAAAAATAGGCACTTTTCTATTTTACAGAAAAACCAGTTTTAAGAAAAGGTACTTTTTCAAGAAGATTTACTACTTAAGGATATGATCTTTTAAGAGAATGTACTTTTTTAGAAGAGGTACTTTTTTAAAAAATTTACTTTTTTAAGATAAAATAGATACTTTGTTCAGAGAACGTACTTTTTTAAGAAAAGGCACTGTTTTAAGAAAAGGTAATTGTTTAAGAAAATATATATTTTAAGAATAGGAGGCAATTGTCAAGAAAATATACTTTTTAAAAAATATGTACTTTTTGGTAAAATAGTACTTTGTAAAAGAAAAGGTACTTTTTAGGAAAAAGTACTTTTTTAATAAAAGGTACTTTATCAAAAAAAGATACATTTTTAAAAAGTTCTCCGTTAAGAAAAGCACTTTTCCGGAAAATTTTCTTTTCTAAAAAACATAATTTTTGAAAAAAATGATTTTAAACAAAATTGTTTAAGAAAATATAATTTTTATGAAAAAAAAAATACTTTTTATGATAAGGTATCTATTTTGTAAGAAAAGATACTTTGTAAAAGTACGTTTTTAAGAAGAGTTAATTTTTTAATAAAATGTACTTTTGTAAGAATATATATACTTTTTTAAGACAAATGTACTTTTTTAATAAAATACACTTTTTCAAAAATAGGCACTTTTCTATTTTACAGAAAAGTTCTTTTAAGAAAAACCAGTTGTAAGAAAAGGTACTTTTTCAAGAAGATTTACTACTTAAGGATATGATCTTTTAAGAGAATGTACTTTTTTAGAAGAGGTACTTTTTTAAAAAAATTACTTTTTTAAGATAAAATAGATACTTTGTTCAGAGAACGTACTTTTTTAAGAAAAGGCACTGTTTTAAGAAAAGGTAATTGTTTAAGAAAAGATATATTTTAAGAATAGGAGGCAATTTTCAATAAAATATACTTTTAAAAAATATGTACTTTTTGTAAAAATAGTACTTTGTAAAAGAAAAGATACTTTTTAGATAAAAGTACTTTTTAATACAAGGTACTTTATCAAAAAAAGATATTTTTCAAAAAGTTCTCCATTAAGAGGTACTGTTTTATGAAAATGTACTTTTTTAAATAAGGTACTTTTTTATAGAACTGTACTTTTAAGAAATGTAAAAAGTTACTTTTCACTTTTTCAAGGAAAGGAACTTTTAAGAGAAGGTACATTTTTTAACAAGAGGTAATTTTTTAAGAAAATTTACTTTTTTAAGATAAAGTACTTTTTAAGAAAGTGAACTTTTTACAAAAGGTTATTTTTTTACAAATTTTTTGAATACAAGGTACTTATTTAATAAAAGGTTTTTTAATAATAAATGCTACTTAAAACAAAAATACGTTTTAATTAAAAGCAGTTTTTTAAAAAAAGATTCCTTTTCCAAGAAAATGTTTTTAGTTAAAAACAAGTAAGAAAATTATAGTCGGTCTAGACCGACTATACAATACCCTATACCATGCGTTTAGAGACCCTATCTCTTAGGCCCAACTAACTGGATATAGAAAATAAGCATAAACCAAATTTGAGTGGCATTTTTATTAATTTTTTTGGCTGCAGATATGAAAAAGTTCATATCGGATGCTATGTCTATATGGGGACTAGGTTCAAAAATGGACCGCTCCTGACCATGGTTGGTAAAGTCTCTTGTATTTTGCGAAAATATATACAAACAAAATTTGAGATGAATCAGTGAAATATTTTTGTTTTTTGATAGATTTAAGTGAAGATCGGGAAGCAGCTCTATATGGGGCCTATGACCAAGAGTTGGCCCATAGGGACCTTGTTTGGACTATTCATTAAGGGATGTAATAAACACATACAAACCCAATTTGACTAAGATCTATACGACAATTTGGACCTTATGGCAATTTATGTCGATTTTATAGGGGTCATTTGTATGGGGGCTAGGTCTGAACATAGACCGATTCTCACCAATTTCAATAGCGTTCATCCCATGGCCGATGAAAGCTTATATACCAAATTTCATCAAAATACATTCATATTTGCGACCTGCAGTTTGATTACAAGGTTTACATGGAGACACAGACGGACGGACGGACGGACATTGTTAAATCGATTCAAAAAGTGATTCTGATTCGATCGGTATAATTAAAGATGGGTGTCGGTTAAATATTTTTGGTTGTTACAAACAGCAGCACAAAGTCATTATACCCAAACCACATAGTGGTATAGGGTATAAAAAGTAGTTTCTTAAGAAGAGCTATATTTCTATTAAGAGTGACATCCTTATGAAAAGGTACTTTAAGATAAGGTACTTTGTTACAAAAAGGCACATTTTGAAAAAGAAACTTTTTTTCACAAAGGTACAGAAGAGGTCTTTTTTAAGAACAATATATTTTTTAAGAGAAATTAGTTTTTTTAATAAAAACGTCTTCTTTTTAAGAAAATGTACTATTTTTAGAAAAGATACTTTTCAATAAATTATACTATTTAAGATAATGTAAGAGCTACTTGTAAGAGCTACTTCTTCAGAAAATGTACTTTCAAGAGAAGTTTTTTTTTAACCAATGTAATTTTTTGAAGAAAATGTACTTTTTTAAGAAAAAGTTATTTATTAGGATAGGTAGTTTTTTAAGAAGAGATATTATACTTTGAGAAGAAAAGACAATTTTTAAAAAAAGATACAAAAAGTAGTTTTCTAAGAAAATACACTATTCTTAGAATTTATGTTTTTTACAATTACAAAAGAATAAGAAGCGACACAAACCTAATCCTTTATAAAAAACACAATGCAATGTTTAGAAGAGCCGTTAAGGAAAGCAAAGCAATTTGTATACAAAAATTTACATCTAATATAAACCCTACCTCATCATCCCTACGTATATGGAATGATATTAAACATATTACTGGTAGCAAAGTTTCTAATACAATAAAATACATAAAATCGGGACCCAATATGTTATCATCCCCGGTAGATATTGCTAATTGCTTTGCTAAATATTGGTCAACTTTATCAGAAGACACAAATTTTTCCCCCTATTTCCAACTCAATAAATCTAATGTCACAAACCACATACATAACCCACAAAATTGCAATATATATGCAAAAACAATAGAAAACCCAATTAACATGATAGAACTTGAAGACGCTCTGCATTCAGCTAAAGGTAAAACCCCCTGGTGACGATCGAATATCATATCCAATGCTAAAGAATCTACCACTACTCATGAAAAAACACCTGGTTACATTATACAATAATATTTTTTCATCAAACGTTTATCCACAAGCTTGGAAAATCGCTACTGTCGTGCCAATTCCTAAACCAAATAGAGACCATTCTATTGTTACTGGGTATAGACCAATATCATTACTTTCGTGTCTCAGTAAAACTTTGGAAAAAGTAATTGCCAGGAGATTAATGTGGTTTTTAAAAGCCAACAACTTCATAACATCTAATCAAGTAGCTTTTATGAGAAAACAAGGTACTGATGATGTCCTTTTATACCTTCAACATTTTATCTCAAGAGCGCTATCCAGTAGAAATCATATTAACATTCTTTCTACCGATTTCGAAAGAGCATTTGATAGTATTGGAATTCATGTTATACTGCAGCAACTATCAGAATGGAAACTTGGAAAAAAAATGTATTCCATCGTCAAAAGTTTCTTAAGCAATCGTAAACTCAAAGTAAGAATAAACGATCAACAATCTTCCACCTTTCCTCTATATAATGGTATACCCCAGGAATCACTATTATCAGTTGTATTATTTGTTATCGCATTTAATCAATTCAGCAAAATCCTGTCCACACAAAACCATATTGAGCATGCTATATATGCGGATGACGCTATAATATTTACAAAAGTCAAAGATAATAACAAAGTGAAAGATAGTTTTTCAAATATTCTGAGAGACATTGATAATTGGGGTCAAATATCAGGTGCTAAACTATCCATAGAAAAATGCAGTCTATTACATATTTGCAATAAACAAAACTGCGCTATATTCGACGTTGAGTATAAAAACATAAAAATAAAACGAGTAGATCATCTTCGTATCTTGGGTGTGATCTTTGACAAAAATTTTACTTTCAAAGAGCATTGGTTACAGCTGAGAAAAAAACTAAATTACAGATTAAAAATTATAAAATATCTTACATCAAAAAACTTCATGATACATGTATCGACAATGATAAATATAACACGTTCAATTATACTCTCCAAAATAGATTATGCCCTTCCAATATACGGATGGTGTGCGCCATCATACATCAAATTAATAAAAGCACCATATCATTCTGCTATTCGCCGTAGTATTGGGGCATTCCGCACAAGTCCAATTCCAAATATATTGGCTGAGGCTGGTATGCCATCCATTGAAGACCGAACATCACTTCTTACAAATAAATTAATACCAAAGCTATTTATCTGCCGCAATAAATTATTATTTCAAGAAGTATCAAAAGCTATTAATCACAGTAGGTTGCCTAGGCTTGAATCTACTATAGTTAGATGCATAAACTTTTCACGTGAACTTGATTTACAAAATAGACCAATATTGCTGAAACAAGCATCGGAACCACCTTGGTCGCTTGGAAATACATCTTTTATATTATCCTTGGTTGATCTTCGCAAAACTATAACACCACCAATAGTCTATAAAAAATCATTCAATAGCATAGTTGACTACTATTTTGGTAATAACTGGAACCTTATATTTACTGACGGCTCCAAGTCACACGACTCCACAACATTCGCAATAGTACAGCAAGATGGCCATCTGATAAGATCCGGTTTCATTGATAAGCAATGTTCCATATTTACAGCTGAAGCATTAGCGGTATACATCGCAGCAGAATTTGTTGCTCAAAATAAAATGAAATATATTATATGTACTGATAGTCTTTCGACAGTTCTCGCAACACAAAACACTTTGTATGACTCACCATTAATAAATCAAATCAGAAATATTCTAAGCATACATTCAGAAAAAATAAAACTAATGTGGATCCCATCGCACGTAGGTATACTTGGCAATGAGTATGCTGATGCAGCAGCTACAGAAGCAAAACGCAGACCCCTTTTAAAATACCCCACATGGGAATACCGCGACATACATCACACCATATATAACCATTTGGAGGCGTCTTACGCTCAAAAGTGGGCCGACTATCAACATAGGTATAAAAGATATAACCCTCTTGGGAAAAAACAAATATACCCAAAAACAGCTTCAAGAAAGGAAACCAACACCATAGTTCGTCTAAGAATCGAACACTGCAAATTCTCACATAAACATTTATTAGAAAAAACAACAGCCCCACGATGTACAACCTGTAACACACAACTCAACGTTACACTCCTCCTTGATGAGTGCGTCACTTTCAATTCCTCCAGAGCAAAAATATTCGGATCAAACCGTCCTACTGATCTCTTAAAAAATATATTGATAAAAATATTAAATTAATTTGTAAATATTTACTAGAAAATAATCTACTAAATCTAATATAAAGTATCAGAAATAAACTAACTTATTAACTTCAGAGTCGAAAGCCAATGTTGCTAGTACTCTTTTTTCTCCCTAGATTAGTTACCATAATTATATTATGTAATTAACATGTAATAAATAAATAAATAAATAAATAAAATGTTTTTTAAGAAAAGGTACCTTTTAAATAAAGGTGCTTTATAAGAAAATGTTCTTTTCGAATAAAATTTACATTTTCTAAAAAAATGTAAATGAGAAAAATGTACCTATTTAAAAAAGATAATTAAAAAATAAAAAAAATTTGTTTTTATAAGAAAAGGTACTTTTATAAGAAAATGTACCTTTGACACAAAAGGTACTTTTGTAAGAAATTGTACTTTTTTGAGAAAATTATGTTTTTTAAACGTACTTTTTCAAAAAATTTTTCTTTTTTAAAAAAGTACTTTCTTAACAAAAGGTTTATTTTTAAGAAAAGTTAAGAATGTGTGCTTTTTAAAAAATATTTACTTTTTCAGATGTAGGGTAGAGGAATATTCATTTAAAATTTCAAATTCTTAGCCCGTATAAGTTGATAATTTTATGAAATTAAATATTAATCTCACAATGTAAGTCAGTGATGAGCGTAAATATATTAAGTATATTTTCAAATGTCGTTTGTTCTCAGCACTGTAATATACGTTTTCTTGTCGATAAATACAATTTATTATGACTTCGAACCAGTGTTTTAAAAAAATCATAATCCATTAGTCGCGGTAAAAAATAATGCAAAATAATTTATTTAATATTTAAGAACAATGCCAATGTGATATTATTAGTTCTAAAAGGTTTCAAATACTATTAGTAACAACTGTGAAACCTTTCGTAAGCAAACAGCAACACAACAATAACCAGATATTTGTTAGGGGTAATTATTGTAAACAGTTTTAAAGATGGAACAGTGCGTATTAAGAAAAATCCCTCTTAAAAGGTGATCCGTTTAAAGAACGTTGCTTTTTGCAGATAACAACCTGTTTGATTGCAACAGAAATCTCATCTCCTAAACTTGTTAATCTCGAAGACGATTATAGGTAATATAGAAAAATAATAATCAGAACATAATCGTAAACAATATGTAGACCATGTTAGACCATTGATTACTTTTGTAATGTTACTTAAAATACAATTTACGAAGGAGAAACTACCAACTGCAATGACCACAATTTCTTTATTTTGATTACTACTCGTTTTACAATGATGAATGGTTGTGGATAATTCGTTTTTTTTTATGTCTTTAAGAATTTATGATGTTCTTTAGTTCTTACAGAGACTACCACCATACGGGAAGATATGTATGTACATGTAATAAATCGCCAGAGCAAAGTTAACATTTATTTGAAGTAAGTCTTTATTTTTAACGAATCACTGAATAATCAGGTTATTTTACAATTAACATTTTTAAAGCAAATATGTGTCCGGTTATTAACTTTTTTAATTTAATTTTTATTGCATATTTTTTAGAATGCCTCTATTATTTTGTGCCTGCCTCTGTTGGCAAATATCATAAGTTAATAAACTTTAATAGTAATTATTTATATTTAACCATGCCTAGGCATGTATAATACGTAAAAGTTTAAAGGTTATGGTTTAAGACGAAGACTTGGTTAAATAGGCCATTGAAATGGTATTATAAAGAAATTTCTACATTACTAAATACTTCACTGCGTTCGTAACAGTGTGACATATAAGTCTAATAACAATAATGACTTTCTTTTGCTATTAACCTTAACAGTAAAAAGATTATCAGTTAAATCAATATTTTAGTTTAAAACTGATCATAAATCATTACAGATCTAAGTCAATGGTAAACCCTAAAAACAAATAGATAGAATGTATAGAAAGGCACAGATTACCTATGGCTTAAACCAGATATAAACTGCAATCAAGCATAGACAGAAATATTAAAAAACAAAAAAAAAACAAGGAACAAGGAACAAGGAACAAATAAAACTATAAGAAATCTAAACCAGATCCAAAAAAAAAAATCAATTTCGAACCGCACAATAAAAAACTAATTATAAAATATACATTTAATCTTCGATTAAACCTAGTTAAAAAATTATTAACGAAGCTATATTTTAAAATTTAAAAAAAATCTACGATTAAACCAAAAGGAAAAATAATAAACCCAGATTTAAAATTAAAAAGAACTGAACCACAAGCATAACAATAACTATAAAAGTCTTTTGTTAAAACTATGTATAAAATATAATTATCCTGTACTAAAACTGTACTTAATATACGAATAAAACTAGATTAAAACAAGCAAGAGTGTTAAATTCGGCTGTGCCGAATCTTTGATACCCTCCACCTCGGTTTGAGTATTGATAATAAATGTAAACAAAATATTGGAAAAATATGCATGCGTTTCCGGTTATATGACATAACTTCTCGTTTAATTTAGTTTTTGCTAATTAAATAGCTCGCCTTAACCTCCATTGCAAAGGTAATGGTTGCGTAGGGTGGCTATATGCATTAAATCGTGCTAATTGGAGACGGCTGTATAGTTTCTTTTAACTGGCGAAATATTTTTTCATTGCGGCCATATAGGTCGGATGGAGTAACAAAATAATAACCAAAAAAAAGCTCTCTCAACTTTTTTATTAAAATATTGCCATATTTGGAAAACATAGAGAATAAATTTATAATAATAAATAATCAAATTAGGGATGCCAAACACAAAAACCAAATGTCCCAAACATTTTAAATAAAATAATTTATCTTTATTTTCTGAAAAACTTCAAATATTCATCCAAAAAAAAAAATTGTGAAAAATAATATATGTATAAATAACATTCTCATCAAATTGCGTTTATTCATGTAACAATTTTTATGTTCGCAATTCTTAAATATCATTTGAGGTTTTCTAAAATTCATTAAATTTAAATTAATGTTTTCTGTAGTGCGAATTCAACGATCCGACAGAATTTCAACGATCCGACAATCGCAAAATATATCGACAGCTATTGTTGTTTGCACTGAGGATTAAGTGATTCACTAAGTACACACATCTTAGCGACAGTCGACAAATCTATTTTTCTATTTATTTAAATTGTAAACGAGTGGCATCTCTGTTAAAAAAACAAATTACTTCGTGTTTGACAGGATGATTTTATGTTTATGTTTAATATCTCTATTTTTTTTTTACTAATATTTCTGTTTATTTATTTGAAAATAAAATAACGAATTGAATATGCTATTTAATTTTCTTATTTATATAAAAAAGTTTTTTAATAGAAGCAAAATATTTTCACTATTTTATGATTTGTATTTATGTATGACGACATTTCAACCTAAAAATTTAAGTTTTTATCGATTGAATAAACAACACAAAAATGGTTGTCGTTTAGATAACAACAACAGCTGACTTTAACAATAGCGAATATCATTTAAAAATTTTACTGATAATTTTGCTTTTCTTTTTTAACGATTCGACAATCGTTAAAAGAAGTTACTGAAAAGCTATTAATTTCTCCTGAGTGCCAATATTTTTTTTAATGTAAACATTTTTTAAATGTAAACATATTTGGTGTTCTTTTTGGAATTTCAATTTGTGTTTAACGAATAAAATTTATATGTATATTAAAGATGCAATTGATGTCTTCTAAATTTAAAATTATTATTTCCGACGTTTTGATATGATTTTCTGAAATTCAGTTAATATTTTCTAATTTATAATTGGAAATTTTAATTCCAGTTTTTAGAATTGATATTTTCTTAAATTTGAATGGAAAATTTAATAAGTGCAATTTTGTATTTATGTGAATAATAATGGTTTAGTAATTATAAACAATTTTTAAAAATAAGATGTAATCGCAATCAGATATTTTGTAGGTAAAGCAGAATGATAATTCTATATAATTATGTATGTAGAATTGTTTTGAAAGCAAAAAACTCATTGATGAACTCGGTAACTCTATTTTGTAAAGACAACAAAAAGTTAATATGCCAAACTTATGTTCATATTTGTAAAAGAATAATGGAAAAACGTATGAAATAAAAGACCAGCCCGTGTATACTCTTAACATTGTTATGTATAATATCTATTTGAAAATATTGACATACATGTTAAAATAGAAATAACTATTGCAAAGCAAATTAGAACAAAAATTGTGGCGCCATCTACTGTGGCATAGTCATGCTGAGCAAAATGAAGTGACACTCTGTTAATGCAAAAGAAATGTATTTTCCCCACAACAAAATATTGCAGAATTTTATGTAAATAAAATAGTATACCGATTTATTTCTAACATGCAGTTATTATGGATATACATATATAGAATATATGTACATTATTTGCATTATTTAATATGTGTATGTATGTATATGTAAATATTACACACAAAAAATACAACATCAAACGTTATTTTTGTGTTTTTTTCTTTAAATAAATTAATACATAAAAAATTTTTTTGCTAAATTTATATTGTTTTCTTTTTATTAACAACTAGGTATTTTAGCATTATTTGCTTTAGATGCTGGTGAATTTTTACTCCCTTTATATTAACTCGTAGTGTCTGCTTGTCGAAAAAATTTTGGATCGATTTTAACCCCTTTCCCGTGACCCAATCGATCTGAAACTTTGCAGGCAGGCTCGTGGCAATGACAGAAATGATCTAGTTAATTTTTTTAGGGATGCCAAAACAATGGAAACTTTTAAATTTTTCTACCAGAGTTGATAAAAAAAATGTACAAAGGGTTAGTTTTTATTATATTATTACCACAACGACCACAAAAACAACAAGTCCAGCTATGGCAACAATATAACATTTAGAATAACAACAAGAACACTATAGAAACATCATATTTTTCATTTTTTATACCCTCCACATCTCAGTGGCAGAGGGTATATATAGGTTTGTCATTCCGTTTGTAACGCATCGAAAAACTAATTTCCGACCCAATAAAGTATATATATTCTTGATCCTTATCACAGCTCGAGTCGATATAGCGATGTCCGTCTGTCCGTCTGTCCGTCTGTCCGTCTGTCCGTCTGTCCGTGTGTCTGTTGAAATCACGCTCATTCAAAAAAAAAAGCATTTACTTAGGTCAGGTTACGAAAAAATTATTTGCCATAATTCCCACCAGGTTGGTATTGAAATCGGAGTAAATCGGGAGCCTCTGCGCTGAGAAATGAACAAAAGTTTATAGATACCTCTAAAAAAAACATGAAACCTAGTGTTTTCTTGTAATAGTTTAGTGGTTGAACATACAACAACATAAAAAAAGCCACAAAAAAAATGTGATTCATACATATTAACAATAACAAGAACACAACTACCATGAGCTATGTTAATAGTATTGCCACAAACCGAGGTGGAGGGTATCAAAGATTCGGCACAGCCGAATTTAACACTCTTACTTGTTTTTTTTACTTTTTCAGAGATTTCCCTGGACCTGTTCCACTGATTTTAATGATTTTTGAAACAGAAATCTTCAAATGAATTTGTTGAATCATTCTCACTAAAAATGATCACCTTAGCTATTCTATTGAGGGCGTGATCGTGACAAGAACAACATAGAAAATTATATTTTTTCAAGACTTTTTTTAGTTCTTTATTCAAATCTCAGGCTCTAATTGACCGATTTGGACGATTTCAAATAGCAAACTTCTCAGGATGTTAATGAATCATTTTTTATGTCAACGAGCACCCTAGCTGCCCGATTGATGCCGTCATCGTGATTTCCACAGACGGACAGACGGACATCGCTATATCAACTCCTGTTGTTATAAGGATCACAAATATATATATTTTATGGCGTCCAATATTTTTTTTCTAATTATTACAAACGGAATGACAAAATTATATATACCCCCTGCACACTGGAGTGGAGCGTATAATTATTAATTAAGCTATATTTTAAAATTTTAAAAAAAATCTACGATTAAACTTAAAGGAAAAATAATAAACCCAGATTTTAAATTTAAAAGAACTGAACCACAAGCATAACAATAACTATAAAAGTCTTTTGTTAAAACTATGTTTAATATATAATTATCCTGTACTAAAACTGTACTTAATATACGAATAAACTAGATTAAAAGATCAAAACCATGTTTACAAATTCACTGATCGTTGACTTTTGATGGCTTAAAAAAAAAAAAAATACTAAACAGCGTGGAGCCTTGAAACTTAAAACATATGTTTTATCAAGTTGCCTTTTTTCATCAACGTAATTTTTTCAAACTAATGCCGGGTTTTTCTGGGACCGCCCTCGTACGATGGTGTTATTCAATAACACGAGTATTTAAAAATGTCTTCTATGCTATTCAATAGGTTTTGTAAATACCTTTCATATGATATCCAATTTGTAAATAATTTCTTTGGATCAAATAAGAAAAACATACAAAAAAACGAAAAAACTGTAGTTTATGGTACCTTTTTACCCACTAAATATTATACTAGGTACTTTAAAAAAAAATAGGGTTCACTTATTTTTTCATTTTCTGTAATATATCCAGATTACATCGCGATCTGCGGGTGCCCCACATGAAACCTTCCTTGTAAGCATTCATAATTTAACCAACAATAGACCAAAAAAAATTGAGAGGCCATCTCTAACAAAAGTTTTTCTACTAAGCCTACGAATATGTATTAAACTTATCTACGTAGTAATACGTGAGAGAAAATTTATTCATCCTTTTTTAAACATAATGCGGACACGGAGAAGTGTGAAAATTGACATAGTTATAGTTCATATGGAGGTGAAGTGCAGAATTTTAAAATTTATGTTTAATACATATGTGTTAAAAATATATTAAATTAAATAAAATATTAATAACTAAGTGTTTTTCACCGGTCTTACCCGAGATCCAAAGGCTTTTGACTGGTAAGCATGGTAGCTTACCATTACAACTAACTATGTTTATTCATGGATTATTTTGAATGTATGATGTTTAGAAGTTACGAATTTTAGTTATTCTAGAGTTTTGGGGTATACAACATTTTTTGTTTCTCCTTCTAGTGCATATACAAAAGATTGTGTTGGCTCCCAACTCTGGAGCAGGCGACATATAATTGTCTATGAGAAAAACAGTTGAGATTGTAACAGATTGTCCTCTTATGTACGTTATGTTAGGAAACGCTTTTTGTACCATCTCTTGCAATGAAAGAACCAAGGCACAAAAGTTTTCTGGTACGGATATTAGAGTCGTTTCAGGAGTTTCAGATTCCCTTTACTCAGCTTGTCTTATCCGTTGGGCCTCAAGGCGTTGTTGAGTCGTTTCAGGAGTTTCACATTTCCTTAAGTCAGCTTGTCTTATCCGTTGGATCTCAAGACGTTCTTTAGTCGTTTCAGGAGTTTCAGATTCCCTGAACTTAGCTTGTCTTATCCGTTGGGCCTCAGGACGTTGTTGAGTCGTTTCAGGAGTTTCACAATCCCTCGACTAAGCTGGTCTTAGCCACTGGATTTCTAGACGCACTTGAGTAGATTCAGGCAATTCCGGTCTTCTTAACAAAGCTTGTCTTGATCTTTGGGCTTTAAGACGTTGTTGAGTTTGCTCAGGTGTTTCAGCATATCTCGTCTCAGACTGTCCAACTCGTTGAGCCTCGATACGAATTTGGGTCTGATCGAGGGTCTCTAGACTTCTGTTTAGCCTAAGCTTGTTAGTAGGCAGGGTTCAATTAAAATAACTAAATTTATCAAAAATGTTTCGTGGATGTATGCGCTGTATGCTTTCATGTGCAAGTCACAATTGCAAATAGTTCTTTTTCCTCTTTTACTACTCATTTATATAATGAAAAAGACAAAAGACAATGTAGATAAAAAGGCGAGATAGAAATATTTTTATGATGTAACCTCATTGGAGTAATTCTACAGCGGTAGTCAACCTGTATCTTTTCACCCATGAAATAAATCTGCAGTCATTTTGGGGTGTTACAACTCATATAGTAAAAAAGGCAAGACGGGAATATTTGTTATAGGTTGATTTACAATATTTATTTTGTAATGGTGTAAACTCAAGAGTAGGAAGCAAAAAGATTTATACGCAAAGTTTTAGTAAAGTCCGTTGAAAAATTAAAATATGTATAACAAACACTAAAAGCCTGTATAGAATATCAAAAAAAAGTGGCTGATAAAAATATATGACGACCTAGCCTGGAATATGAGAATAATGTGCAGAAAATTCGAGCGAAACCCGTTAAAAAAATGTAAAAAGCGAGTGCAAAGGATGCGTGGCCCTAGAGTATAGAGATCGTGAGTATCAATTTTCAGAGAAATCCGTTGAAAAGTAAAAATTTGTTTAGCGAACAAATATACAAAAAACAAGTAAGAGTGTTAAATTCGGCTGTGCTGAATTTTTTGATACCCTTCACCTGAGTCTTAAATGTCGAGTACGGCTACAACTTTCAATTTTCATTTTCCATTTAACATTTTTCATATTTCAATTTCCATTTTCCATGTTCAATTTTTCATTTTTCAATTTCCATTTTCCATTTTTAATTTTTCATTCTCCATTTTACATTTTTAATTTTTCAATTTTTCAATTTTCAATTTTCATTTTCCATTTTTCATTTTCCATTTTTCAATTTTCATTTTCCATTTCCCATTTTTCATTTTTCCATTTCCATTTTCCATTTTGCGTTTTCCATTTTTAATTTTTCAATTTCCAATTTTCATTTTCCATTTTTCATTTTCATTTTCCATTTCCCATTTTTCGTTTTCCATTTTCCATTTTTAATTTTTCATTTTATAATATTCATTTTTCAATTTTCAATTTTCATTTTCCATTTTCATTTTACATTTTTAATTTTTCAATTTCCATTTTCCATTAGTCATTTTTCATTCTTCAATTTTCATTTTCCATTTTTCATTTTCCATTTTTCATTTTCCATTTTCCATTTTCCCTTTTTCAATTTTCATTTTCCATTTTTCATATTTCGGTTTTCGTTTTCCATTTTCGACTTTCCATTTTTCATTTTCCATTTTTCAATTTTCATTTTCCATTTTTCAATTTTCATTTTCCATTTTTCATTTTCCATTTTTCATTTTGCATTTCCCTTTTTCCATTTTCAATTTTCATTTTTCATTTTCCATTTTTCATTTTCCATTCTCCATTTTTCATTTTCTATTTTACATTTTTCATTTTCCGTTTTTCTTTTTCCATTTTCCATTCTCCATTTTCTATTTTCCATTTTCCATTTTACATTTTTCATATTCCATTTTTCATTTTTCAATTTTCTTTTTTCATTTTCCATTTTTCATTTTCCATTTTCCATTTTCTATTCTCTATTTTTCATTTTCTATTTTACATTTGCCATTTTCCGTTTTTCATTTTCCATTTTTCATTTTTATTTTTCATTCTCCCTTTTCCATTTTCATTTTCCATTGGAAAATTTCCATTTTTCGTTTTCATTTTTTCTTTCATATTACCGATTTTTTTTATTATAACGTGAAAACGATAAAAAAAATATGTGGCAATACTACTAACATGAGCTATGTTATTGTGTTCTTGGTATTGTTAATATATATGCATATTATTTTCGTGGCACTTTTTTATGTTGCTGTACAATTATTATGTTCAACCACTAAACTGTTACAACAAACACACTGATGTGATTGATTGACAATGAGTGTAACATCATCATCTCGCAGTAGTAAATAGTGCTTAAGTTTTAGTAAAAAAAAAAAATATGTAAATCAAAGGGAAAACATTTGTTTAAAAATTTTTAAATGATCCTGAGGATGGCTAAAAATTTGTAGCCGAAATATTGATTTAACAATAATAATAAAAATGTTACAAAATTAACATTAACGTTTTTTCTGTAAATAAACTAATGACCTCAAGCCAAACAAGAAGTTCTTATAAACAAACACACTGTGTTTTAAGTTTTTTTTTTAGAGATATCTACATATTTTTGTTCGTATCTAATCACAATGACGTCCGATGTAGCCCATTTTCAATAAAAGCCTGCTGGGAATTATGGCAAATGATATTTTTGTAACCTTATCCAGTTAGATGGCTTTTTCTGTAAATGAGCGTGATTTCAACACACAGACGGACAGACGGTCATCGCTATATCGACTCAAGCTGTGATAAGGATCAAGAATATATATACTTTATGGGGTCGGAAATTAGTTTTTCGATGCGTTACAAACGGAATGACAAACCTATATATACCCTCTGCCACTGACGTGTGGAGGGTATAAAAAGAGAAAATCAATTTTATACAAAAGCGACCCCATTCCCCCTCATGCAATTGATCTGAATCTTGGCCCATAGTCTTGTTGTGACTACAGATTAATTTTGGGGTAGTCACGCAGAGCCACGCATAGTCACGGAGTGCTCTAAAAGTTATTTACTCTCATCCGATCGATTTTTTTGAATAACATAACCTAGTCAAGGCGTATGATTATTATCTATTAGCAGAGTAGAAGATATGTACGTATGCGTATGAGTGTTAATTTTAATATTAAATCAAACATAGTCAGCCCAATTCTAAACAAAAAATGGTGATTTTTTGAAATGTTTGTATGGGGAACCCCCTAGGGTTCCAGGGGGTGTGCCACTGGCATGGGTGGATCGGCCGTCCAAAGTTAGTGGGGGTCGATCATACATTTGGACTCGATTGGGGCACTCTAAATGGGTCAAAGTGAGACAGACAGACAGACAGGTCAAAAGTCGGGACATCAGAATTCGTTTTAGAGGTATGGTTCCTCGGGCGAAATTTCTTATTTTGATCCCTAGAATACAATTTTACCAGAGTTCAGAAAAAAACACACACTGAATAAAAAACTCGTACATATATGTAAACAAACATAACTTAGACCAACACACACATATTTTAATTTTCATATCAATTATGTTTGTTTTTAAATTTTCTTCGGTGCCCAACACAACCATGACTGTGTTCGTTTTAATATTTCGTTATTTACACGAACATTTTTGTATCACGTACTTTTTGTTTCAATCACACATAAAGCACACATTTTTGAGTGTTGCTTTATTTGAAGTTCATGTTCTGGTACGTGTACTGAAAAAAAAAAACAGAACATGTACAATAAACAGGTTCGAGTTCAGTTATATTTTAAGTCGTGTTGAAAAAACAGTAAGAAAAAACAGAACATGTACAATAAACAGGTTCGAGTTCAGTTATATTTTAAGTCGTGTTTAAGTCGTGTTTAAAATATAACTGAACTCGAACCTGTTTATTGTACATGTTCTGTTTTTTCTTACTACACGAGCCACAACACGACTTAAAATATAACTGAACTCGAACCTGTTTATTGTACATGTTCTGTTTTTTTTTCAGTACACGTACCAGAACACGAACTTCAAATAAAGCAACACTCAAATATGTGTGCTTTATGTGTGATTGAAACAAAAAGTACGTGATACAAAAATGTTCGTGTAAATAACGAAATATTAAAACGAACACAGTCATGGTTGTGTTGGGCACCGTAGAAAATTTAGAGACGCACATAATTGATATGAAAATAAAGATATGTGTTGGCTGCTTTTGAACAGAACATTGTGTGTTTCATGTGTGTATTTTGTGAACCTTGAATTTTACTTGTCACTTGGGCGATTTTTAAATCGACCCGCCCTAATGTTTACACTTTCAAAAACTGTGAGAATAGTTTTCTGCCACCTTGTTCAGTTACTTGTCTTAAGACCTTCGTAATTTAAAAGACAATAGAAAAAATTTTAAATAAATTCTAAGTTCGAAGAAAAAGAACGTCTTTTCTTGGAATGAAAAATAAAAAAATGAAAAAGCTTGACGTAAAAAGTAAAATAAACCGTATTTACAGGTTATAGTTCATTCTCTACATAATTTGCTTTTGTTTCCGTAGTATGGGACGTATGACGGACAATGTAACACAAGCATAAAGTTAAACGATATTAAAGTAAATTTTTAAACAATATTTAACGACAGTTTTTTATACAATTTTCTTAGTTTTGCAATCAACAAATATAAATAAACATTATGGTTGGTGAGGGAGCCACTTAAGAGGAAAATGAAAGAATAATATTGAATATAAAAAACGAAACATAATGAACACTAAGCAAAAGTTAGAAAATTAAAAGCAAACAGACAGAAAACATTCATGGAAACAGGATTATTATTTAATATTTTAAAATAAATTACACAATTTAAAACGCACACTCACACACAATTTATTGATTACTTGTTGTAAGTTTTTATTTTCTTTAGAAATTAATTAATTTATTTAGTTACTAACAGTCTACCATGGCTACATGTTATAATTAAAATGCCATCAGCTGTTGGACAAATTAATGCACATGCGTGACAGTGTTTGGAAAATGTATTCGTATGTGCCAAAACAAGTGCCAACATATAAATCACAACAATTTGCGTTACTGCCATAGCGAGTGTAAAAAAATATGTTGGAACATTTGGTCATAAAAATTCCAAACATTTTAGCAATTATAAGTATTAAGCATTTTAAATTAAAACAGATGTTAGTAACTATTGAATTAATTGAACATGCTGGCATCAAATGGCAAATAGTATGTTAGATAAAGGATTTTTGGTTTAAGAGGCGGTTCATCGACTGTGAAATCAACACATAGATTCAAGTGATTAGGTTTTGGAAAATTACAACACTCAAAAAGAGTATTTTAAAAGTACTAGATAGAAACTGTGAAATTAAGATAACCGGTAAGATCAGTTAGATCTAAGTCCAATATACCAGATGCCTCTACCTAGTGTTGTGAGTCTAATACTACACAAAGTTTCACACTCGCAGAATAGATGATATATTGTCTCCTCTTCTCCAGAAGTTCCGCAGCTACGGCAGTAATCGTTGTGCTGAAGTCCGAGTATTCCTGCGTATTTACTTCTTCTAAGGATAGATTTAGTCCGTCTTAAGTTATATGCAGCAAACGTTAGCTTTGCAGTCCTGTCAATATTCAATATTCTTCTAGCTATTTTTTGCTGCTCGTAGTACGTGCGCTAAGATTCCTCCCTTAATGATTTCCATGGTGCTACGGTTGCTACCACAGAAGAAACAACAAAAGCAGGACCTGCTCTTGATAATCCGTCTGCTCATTACCGTAAAAGTCCGTATAGCCAGGGAACCCCTAGAAGAGTAATCATGGAAAGGCAGATTAACTTCGATAAATCATCCATGCACTGTTCTACCGCAACGGAAGTTATAATGTGAGAGCTGAGCGAGAGAAAGGTGCGTACATTTTTCTCGACATTATGGGCATGCAAAATCTTAAAGGATTGCCTGATTTCGAAAGAATCTCCGCCAGAAAGACACTAACATCGTGCGGTAGTGTGTAGGAAAGTTGAATATCGAAATCATAGTAGATGATACCCGCATCGACACCACAACTCATCTTTGAGCTATCAGTGAAGAAGCGAGTGTCGTACCCTGCCGTTAGCTTACCCTTATCCCAGTCCTTTCCTGAAGGAAACTTGCCCTGAAATGATCTTTCGAAATTCAGCCTAGGTGTTCAGTAGTCTGATTCTAGCGTTAAATTATTTGGTAACCAATTAGGAAGCCATGTCCAAAGGTTCTGACTTTCCATGAACCTTTAGCAGCCAATATCGCTGCACTACTAGCAGAGGTTGACATTATATGAATTGTGACGAGAAAAGTCTGGGCTTTCACCAGGTGAAGTGGGTCCATCAACACCAATGGCAAATCCATTCGTCAGTACGCAACGCTATCGCCAACAAATAATTAATTTAAAACACGCATTAATCCAAAGACGACCGAAATGGGTCGGCAGACATGGCACTGATTCTGTTACACGACAATACACCGTCTTGCACAGCAAAACCAGTGAAAGACAACGTGAAAGCGCTTGGATGGAACATCTGTTCACACCTGCCGTACTTCCCAGACCTCGCGCAATCTGATGCAATCTCCTCTTTGCATTAATGAGGCAGGCGCTCGCAGAGCAGCACTCCAACAATTTCGTGGAAGTTAGAAAGTAGCTCGACGACAAGCAATTATTCTGGCATGTATCCATAAATTATATGGAAAAAGGGGCGAAATGTGTAGAAGCGGATGGCCAATATTTTGACATATTTCAGAAACCTACTTTGTTTTAAATTCTTCGTGCTCCTTATAAGATTTTGTAGACTTATTGGCTCATCTTCATAATACAACCTGAATGGATCTAATCAATCATACTGTATATATTACACCAACCACACGTCAGATTTTATTATTAATCTTCCAAAAAAAACATAAATTGATAACCAACTGTTTTTCGACTATAAACTGCGTTTGAGAGAGCAATAAAAAAAGGTTGGAAAATGCCTCTAAAAACAGATTAAAAAAACAATTAGTAGCGGAATTGAAATTTCAGCCAGGGTGTTCTCAATCTTGTAAGCTATTCAACAACTAATTGATAGAGAATATGGGCTTTTCATTAGACCATTAAATAAAAAATACACTTCTTAACTCTTTAGATGGATTAACCAAGATAAAGTCCTTGTATTATAGAATACCTACTTATTGATAGAAACATTATTAGTTTTGCTTTAACTGCAATAGTGCTAAAAACTTTTTTCTTGACACTTTAGTAACTTCAAATATGGCACCGCCATGCTACCAAACCAGCTAAAAGCTAATTAAACTCGCCAATGTGTTTCAGCCTTGCAAATATGCAAGTCCATTGGGTAATTAAAAAAAAAAAAACTAAGAAAATAAATTGTATCACAAGTCTTTACAGACATAGAACGTTGTGAACATCGTATTCAACAGCCAAATGTGGGGTGTCGCTTAGTAATAATTACACTTTGTCAAAGTGGCAGTTACGACAAATACCAACATTACAGCAGCTTTGGCAAATGCTGTTTTACAATTTCCCTACAAAATATATAGTTTTCTTTTATTCAATCAAATAGCTATAACTTTTGTATTGCGAATTGTATACACGAGATCACTTATTGAACGTTTTATGATGGCAAAGATGTAATAAAACAGGAATCATTTTAGATTTCCATTTGGAAATTGTAGTTATGTCGTCTTTAATAAAAAGTTGCAGATGATCTTCTAAATCAGATTATTTACCAAAAGCAGACATTCACTTGTTTAACAACTCGTTTCTGGTTGATTGGGGGAAGTATGCTAAAGTGAAATGTATAAAGCAAAATTAACTCCCAAAAGTCATGGATAAATTATTGCCCTTTGAACGCGCTTCGACTTCAGCATATACACAGTTTAGATTTTCATGATAAACATCGGCGATATATAGATCATAACAGGGTCCTAAGACTATACCGACTCCTGCTTTCCATTGTACTAGATGACGTTATGCTGGCAGCAAATTCACAGGCACCAGGCCGGCGGCAGTGTATAGACGTTATCCAATATTTTTGCTATCTGGCTGTACCATTTCGAGAAACAGAAAAAGCAGTGCAGATGAAGATGGCACGACCCGTATAGGTAAAACACGCTATGATCTGTAATCATCAAGGAAAGTGTTGATATCAAATGATTTATCTCAGGTCCTGAGTACACTTAAAAGATCAGTGGCCTCGCAGGTTGACCTCAACTATTATGATTATAGTGCAACCAACTGGAACATTTATATGAATTTTTTAGAAAACAAAATCACGTTAAATTCGGATATATACAATACCAAGGTAGTAATTGATCAGGAAATACAAAAATTTATAAATGTAGTCTTCGAAGCAAGGGATGCGTCTACACCTAAAATAACTCAACAAAATAATTACACATTACCAGAAAGTACTGTGAAATATATTAAACTAAGAAGAAGCTTTAAAAGAAAAAGGCAACGATCTTCAAATATAGCCGAGCAAACTTTTTATAATCAATGTACTAAGTTTCTAAGCAACATGATTGATAAAAGAATTAATTCGGAACGCAATAACAAATGGTGTCAATTATTATCCAATTTAAAACCAGGTGATAAATCATTTTGGAGAATAAGCAGGAACTTGCGAGGAAAAGGAAAAAATCAAATATCTCACCTTGAGGTTGGAAATACAAGGATAACATCTGATAAGGACAAGGCTGAAGTCCTGGCAAATACACATGTCAAAGCAAATAACCTCACTTCGAATTACAACCACTCAGCGGATATAGTAATAAATTCAACAGTAAATAATTTTAAGAAGGAAAATCCCACTTCTGAGTCAGCAATTTATACATCTCTAGAAGAAGTAATGAATATTGTCTCATTAATAAAACCCTCAAAATCTCCTGGTTTTGACAATGTTCCCAACCTGCTCTTAAAGAAACTACCACTCAAAGCTCTAAAATTACTGGTTATAATATTTAACAGCTGCATCAAACTCAACTATTTCCCAAACCATTTCAAAAACGCTAAGGTTATAGCTATCAACAAATCTAGTAAGCCAAAAAATAACCCAAATAGCTATAGACCTATTAGTTTATTAAGTAACTTAGGTAAAATATTTGAAAAAATACTACATTCTCGTCTTAGTGAATTTGTAACGACCAATTCTATTGTTGCTAAAGAACAATTTGGATTTAAAAAAGGGCATAGCACTACTCACCAAATAAACAGAATTAAAAATCAAATAATCAGCAATAAAAACAATAAACGTTCAACGGGTCTAATATTGTTGGATATCGAAAAAGCGTTTGACACCGGTTGGCATAATGGCCTAGTATTTAAACTTCTTGATGCAAATGTACCAAAATATTTATGCAAACTTATTTCAGATTTCATTCACGGCAGAAGCTTTAAAGTTGCGATTAATAATGAAACATCATCTCCAAAAACCATTACCACAGGGTTACCTCAAGGATCAGTCTTGTCGCCATTGCTTTACTCGATATATACATCCGATTTCAAAGTCCCGAAATATATGAAAATTGCTTACTACGCAGATGATACTGCGTTAATTTCTTCAAACAAACTTACAAGTGCACTCCTGAAGAAAATGGAAAAGGGACTTGTAAATTGCAGTAAATATTTTCACAAATGGAAAATCAAAATTAATCCAAACAAGACCCAAGCAATTATTTTTCCGTTCAACAAATCTCCCAAAAGATTGCCAAGACGTCATCTTCATATTGGAAATAATACCATAAATGTAGTTAATCATGTCAAATATCTCGGAGTTGTCTTGGACAAAAAGATTACTTTTAAACAACATATTATGGCTACGTGCCAAAAAGCTATAAAATCATTTAAAGCATTATGGCCACTTCTAAATAGAAGGTCATTTCTAAACCCCAAAAACAAAAATCTCCTATTCAAAAGTGTTATAAGGCCAATATTAACATACGCGTGTCCTATTTGGAGTGACGCTGCCAACTGCCACCTAAAACGCTTACAAATTATACAAAACAAATGTCTTAAAATGATAAATAAAAAGCCCTGGAGGTATCCTACAAATCTTCTTCATGAAGAAACAGGTTATGAAAAAATTATCGATTTCATAACAAGGATTAACAACAATTATTTTGCCAAAATTGAAAATTCCTCTTACCCACTGATAAGAGAATGTAGAGAAGTAACGTAAAATTAAAAAGAAATCACCAAATTGAAAATTATATGCTTATAGAGGTCTATTATTTCTAATAAACCTTCTATAAGCATATAAATATTTTCAGATAGTATTTGAATTTATTAAATCATATAAAGGTTTTTTCCCTCCCATTTTCCTTTAAAAATCATTAAAAAATAAAATAAAAACTATTTAATGTCTTTAGATCCCATATATATTTTTTGTTGAAATATCTATGTAAAGATAAGATCTCATATGTAAATATCAAATTTGTTAAAATATGTAAATAAAGGAAGAATATATAATTGAAAAAAAAATCTCAGGTCCTGAGCATAAAACTAAACAATACCTGAAATGAATGCTACCGTTTCTTGCGCTGCATTATCCGAAGTTTCTGCCCCAATAGAATAAGCCATATGAATCTTCTTAACAAGACATATCAGATGCATTATCGTCTAGATAACTTAACGCGGAAATACGGATAGATCGGACTTACAATTTGATTTAATAATATTATAATACAACCCGCAAGGCTCGAGACGTATATCGACGTTAAACGCATTAGCCACAGCTCTATTTAGATGGAACGAAGGAAAAATGACATCCCATAAAACTCCAAAATGTGACCGTTTGAAAAGAGCCAAAATTTTAAAATAACTAGACTAAAATTTCTTTATCCAAATACTCGATCAAATTGAATAAAAACAAGTAAGGAAATTGTTGACGCTTAAGACCGAATACGATACCCTATACCATGAGTTCCGAGAAATGGTCTTAGATCCAACTTTTCTAAGGTCATATAGAAAATAAAAATAAACCAAGTTTAAGTGGAATTGTTCTTAATTTATGCCCTACAGATGTGAAAAAGTCCATATCGTATTCTATTTTGCTAAGGTGATCAGGTCAGAAAATGGACCGCTATTTGCATCTTTAGTGAAGTCCTTATTTTTCTTAAAAACACATACAAGCCATGCTTGAGAAAGATCTATGCAATGTTTGTTTGATAGATTTAAGTAAATATCGGGAATCGGGAAGCAGCTTTATATGGGAACTGATTCGAAATGGTTCTACAGGGTTTATTTTTAGACTACTAATTTAAGTGTATAATAAATCCAATTTCATCGATATCTATATGACAATATGGTTCTTACGGAAATTTATGCCGATCTCATAGGGTTTATTTGTATGAGGCTAGGTCTAAAAATAGACCAATTTTCACCAATTTCATGACAAAAAAAGTTTATATACCAAACCTCAGCAAAATATATTTATACTTTTGATCTGGTCTTTGATTACAAGGTATACAGACATACGGATGGATGGACAGACGGACGGACGAATATCGGTAAATAGACGGATATTATAAAAGGTGGGTCTAGATTAAGTATTTTTTGTAGCTAGAAGCTCATTATACCCTGGCTACATAGTGGAAACCGGCTGACAGAGCTCAAAACAAATCAATAGGGGTTGCATGCAAAAAATATTTAAGAATAATGCCCAGAAGGGCTAGTATATTATATGTACAGGGCGTCCCAAAAAATTTACACACAGTTTGCATGATTATAATTTTAGTTTATATTTACACACAATAATTTAATTGCAAAAGAATACACATAAAATGAAAAACTTTTCAGTAATGTTCAAAATTTTTGATTCGCTTAAACAAATATTCATTTGACACTTTATATCTAATGTAACTCAGACGAATAAGTTATGTGGGGTAGAACTGGGAAATGAGCGGGGTATTCTATTTCAGATCATCGTACAAGTTATCTATTTGGAATATTCTATTTAAAAATTTAAAACAAACTCTTACATCACGAAGAAATTGGGGACTGTTAAGCTGCAATATTTTTTTTTTTTACTCTATATATCCAGAATCTTTCGTAGTCAATAAATTTATAAAAAAAATTAGGGTGGATCAAAATAAATATCCTACAGGAACACAGAACTTGTATAAATTGAGGCCAAAATAATCATTTCACTATCTAGACAACAACCCCTACCCTTTTTCCTTTAATAAAGGGCAACGAGAACCAATCGGATGTCTAGTAGTTTTAATCAGAAGACATCAATTTTCACTCCAACAGACCAAATTTTTTAAATTTTTCAAAATACAGGGTAATACAAATTGTGTGATAGCCCTGTCATATATAGTAATATAATCAAATATCTCGAATAAGCAATAATGACTCCGAGGGAGTTTTGACAATTTTACCAAGCAGTCTTTTACCAAAAACCAAAACCTTTACGTTAAATTTTGGACCTACAGAAAAGATCCAAAGATCATCGAGATGATTTAAAACAAGAGCAAAACTACACTTTATCTTCTATAAAACCCAAATTTTCAATTTATATGAGCCCAGATTTAAAATATAAAAAAGTAAAAAAATTATAGTCGCTCTGGACCGAGTATACGATAGCCTATACCATGCGTTTAGGAGTCTCAGATTCTACTAATTGGATAAAGTAAATAAGCTTAAACCATTTGAGTGGCATTGTTATTAATTTTTTTGCCTGCAGATATGAAAAAATTCTTATCGGATGCTATATTTACATGGGGACTAGGTCAAAATATGGAGGGATCCTGACCATATTTGATAAAGTCAATTATTTTTTGCAAAAACATATAAAAACCAAGGTTCAGAAAACACACACATGAAACACACAATGTTCTGTTCAAAAGCAGCCAACACATATCTTTATTTTCATATCAATTATGTGCGTTTCTAAATTTTCTACGGTGCCCAACACAACCATGACTGTGTTCGTTTTAATATTTCGTTATTTACACGAACATTTTTGTATCACATACTTTTTGTTTCAATCACACATAAAGCACACATTTTTGAGTGTTGCTTTATTTGAAGTTCATGTTCTGGTACGTGTAGTGAAAAAAAACACAGAACATGTACAATAAACAGGTTCGAGTTCAGTTATATTTTAAGTCGTGTTGTGGCTCGTGTAGTAAAAAAAAACACAACATGTACAATAAAGAGGTTCGAGTTCAGTTATAGTTTAAGTCGTGTTTAAAATATAACTGAACTCGAACCTGTTTATTGTACATGTTCTGTGTTTTTTTTCACTACACGTACCAGAACATGAACTTCAAATAAAGCAACACTCAAAAATGTGTGCTTTATGTGTGACTGAAACAAAAAGTATGTGATACAAAAATGTTCGTGTAAATAACGAAATATTAAAACGAACACAGTCATGGTTGTGTTGGGCACCGAAGAAAATTTAAAAACAAACATAATTGGTATGAAAATAAAAATATGTGTGTGTTGGTCTAAGTTATGTTTGTTTACATATATGTACGAGTTTTTTATTAAGTGTTTGTTTTTTTCTGAACTCTGATAAAAACCAAATATGAAAAGAATCTGTGCAATAATTTTGTTCTTAATAGATTTAAGTAAAGATCAGGAAGCAGCTTTATATGGGAACTGTGATTAAGAAATCTCCTACAGGGTTTATTTGTGGACTACTGATTATTGGGTGTAATAAGCCCACATAAACCCAATTTGACCAAGATCTATATGATAATTTGTGTCTTATGGTAAGTCGATTTCATGGGGGTCATTTGTATGGGGACTATATCTGAACGTGCACCGATTTTCACCAATTTCAATAGCGTGCATCCTATGGCCCCAAAATATATTCATATTTGCGACCTGTTGTTTGATTACAAGGTTTACATGGACACACAGACGGACGGACAGACGGATGGACGGACATCGCTAAATCGATTCAGAGTGTGATTCTGAGTCGATCGGTATAATAAAAGATAGGTCTAGGTCAAATACTTTTGGTTGTTACAAAGATCAGCACAAACTCATTATACCCTGACCACATAGTGGTATAGGGTTAGCACGGTTTAACCTAGATTGAAAAGATCGCAGCCAATAGTTAAATGACACTTAATCTTCTATTAAACCCAGATTTAAAATTATTTTTAAACCATTTTTAATCCATAAAAACCGACGCTTAAACCTAGATTGAAAATATTAATTAACTTAAATTTGAAATCTAAAATTTTAGTTAATCATATTTAAACTATACTCAATCTACGATTAAATCTAAATTAAAAAATTATTGAAATCAGATTTAAATTTAAAAAATATCTAAAACATGAGCTAAACTATGCGAAATCTGCAAATAAAGCCAGATTTTAACCCTTCTGCATCCCTTGGGTCAATATAACCCAACATAAAATTGTAAGCAAAATTTCATATCTAATATAGGAAATTTATATGTTTTGTTGTTTTTTTAGTATAGTAAAAAATAACGAAAACTAAAATAAATAAGCCCTTCCTGAGCAATTATTAAAAAAATATATATATAAAATAGAATTAAATTTGAAATTCCGCTTTTTTTTAATAATAAAATAATAATTAAATTTTTAATACTAATATATAAAAATCTAAGAAATTGTGTGACAATTTATACACATTGTGACCATGTGCTCTTTGCAAATAATTTTTTTACACGAATCACGTTTAGTGGAATACTTATTTGAATTCCATCCATGTTGACAAAAGAAACACCGCTGCCGTTTATTTGGTAAATTACTGGACAATGATGTATTTGTACTATTTTGTTTATAACAATGCAATGCTCCTGTGAGATCCTTTTGTTCTTGAATATTTTTAACAAGATTTCTTGTTGGTGGTCCATGTGGCAAAAGCTTTCTTCGCAAAATATGTTCATTTATTAGCTGATCTGCAAGTTCTACTAGATAAACCCTGCGTCTGAAAATTTATTTAGAATCCCAGGCAGCATTCATATCAGTCCATATGACGTAGGAGTTATATGCTGATACATCTATCATATTTGAAAACAATGCAACACGCCATCGCCTAGTCATACGCTTACATCTGTAATTAGCAACTAGTTGGTCAAGCGCATCAACTCCTGCTTTCGTTTGGTTGTAATGATGTAATATTTCAGGTTTTTTTTCATTGTCTCTTACATCAGCTGAATGATGAAGCGAACTTAAGAGGAGGACGTATTTATTTTTTTTTTTTTAACTTAGGATGCTATAGTTATATGATTTGTAAACAATAAATCAGAGTGCATAACGGGCTTTTTTCATATCCAGAATTTTTAGGGCAAAAAAGTTTTATTTCTTTTGTGTACAAAGTTCAAGTGTCAATGCATTACCATATCATCATAAAACAGAATTCAAGAGTACCTTTGCGGGATTCCCCAAATACCATCCACAGTTTGAGAATAATAAAATTTTGAATGAATAATGTTCAATGAATGCGATTTTATTGATTATTTGACTGAAAAAATTATTGATCGATGATTCTGAATGAAGATGAACTCAATTCAAATATATTCAATAGGAAAACAATGGTAAAATGGAATTAAACTTGCAATATCGGTTGTTGGGTCGTATTGACCCAAAGGATATTAAATGTGTGTAAATCGTGTTTTGAAATGCGGAGGGGGGAGGAAAAATTTAAAAGTTTCACGTTCATATCTTATAATTAAAGGGAAAAATTTTGCGTTTGAAAACCAAAATTGGGTCAAATTAACACAAGGACTGCAGGAGGGTTAAGTTTATATAAACCCATATATAAATATTGAATAAATTAATAAACTAGATTGAAAAAATTAATAAACTTTAATAAACCACATTTAATCTATGGAAAAAATCGACGATTAAACCTAGCTTGAAAAAATTAATTATCTTAAAATTCAAAATTATATGTACCTATATTTAAACTACTATTCAGCCAAATTTAAATTAACATAGATTTAAACTAAACTAAATATATGATTAAACCTAGATTAAAAGTTTATGAAATCGGATTTAAATTTCAAATATATCTAACTAAACTATACTAATCTTCTATTAAAGATCAGCGTGATTCGGCCTTCTTTATCTTATTTAATCTAAAAGAAAGTGAGTTCTTAAAAAAAAAACAAATTTGTGTTCCTAAAAATTGACCAGCTACACTGCTTATGGACGTAATGTAAGGCACTCGCGCAAGATAAGGTATTTTGAAAGCCTATCCAACAGATTCCATTTTACGTCCATATATTGCCAATTTCTCAAGTCATTGAGGTTTGAACTTGGGAAAAACTTAACTTTTTGTTTTAAAGTCAGCCTAGTACTCTTCAAAATTAATTAATTTTGTTTTGTGAAAGTAAAGCACGAGAGAAAAAAATAAAAAAAATTCTATTTTATGGATAAAATCGATTTCAGCGATTCCGTACCAACTTTAAAGTCTTTTGGGGCATAAGAATTCATAAAATATGAAAAACAATACGGTTGAAACGTCCAATTATTAAATAAATGGAAGTTCCATTTGTAGTGTCACGAAAGGGGAACCCAGTACCTCCGTAGGAAAAAAGCGCTATTAATGCTATCGGTTGCTGAAGTCTCTTCGAGTTATTCTAAAGTTCCAGTCTGTCAATTTATACAGTCCCCCTAATAAGAGACGTTATGGTAGATCAATTAGGATTAGCTAGTTCGTCCATTCCGTGATTCCCAGGACTCGAAAAAGTTGATTTGTTTAAAGGACGTCAAAACAATTCTAGTACAAGTTTTGATGTATATGACCAGGATGAATATGCTCGCACTTTATACACTTTTAAATATTAAACCTAGCAAAAGTTGTAACTGCCTAAATTTCGACCTGAAAACTGTTGGAAATCATACAAGCCAACTCAAAACCCTGCCATAATTTGGAACCAGTTAAGGCTTGGAGTGTCCACAAATGAACAAGCCTCCGCCCACTTTGATCTACTTGGTTTAATAATGGATTTAATAACGGTTCTAATTTTTATAGAAAACTAGATCAATGGGGCATGAATTTGTTGTAGAAGTCCTTCGTGAATCCTACTTTTAAGGAAAAATCCTGTCAAACTCATTTTTCTCTTTCAGAGTTTGCTGATATATCGATTGGATTATAGGTGATATCTACTGAGGTAAAGTTGAATGAGGAAATCCTACAATGATGGAACTTTCTCCTTCCGAGTTTGCTGATATCAAACAAATCTACTCGCTTACCACCTTCTGACTTTAAGTGGAATGTGAAATTTCCTGGTAATTTCTCTGGGGGGGGTGAGAAATTCCAAGCCAGGGTGAATGAGAATAAGAAATTATCAATGTTTTTGAGTTATAGCTGAAAATGTAAAGAAACAAACATCAAGACAAGGAAACAATATAAAAGGTTGGAAAAAAAACTTTGATCTGTCAAAACCCTTTTGAGGTTTTACACATACTGATTAGCTACTTTCACCATGACTTGAAATTTCTCCCCCCTCCCCCTCCAATGACCGCGAAAACGTACCACAGTGTTATTAATGTTTCCTCCTAAGCTAAACTGCAAAACATGGGACTTCCACAGAATTTTAGTTGTAGTTGGTCGATTGGAAAACTTCCCTTTAAAGCTGTACATACTACATATTTATGTGCTTGAGAGTATAGTGAAATGGATGCCGAACAAATTCACTCACTCATAATACAATTGCAAATTATCATGGATGTTCGACACATGCGTTGATGTTTTTTTTCATTCGTTGTTTTACGTTCAACTGCAAACAGAATCAAATTACGTTGGCTCGCTCAAACATTCCATGGCCTAATGGTTTTTTTTGTGCTTAGTTTAAAGGCGTGGCAAACGTTTGATATGTTTTCTAAGCTTCTCCAACTAAAGTTCAGTCGTGCATATACGTTTTTGAGATGTGGCATGTTCGGTTACACATTTGGCTCTATGCCGCCAATATACAACTTGGCATAACATGCGTAACAGGATATTCGACCATGATGTGTGAGTATATTTCTTTTAGATTTTTCACTTAGATTCGATTAAACATACTTAATGGCCATTGTTACACGCAAGTATGAGGAAGGTCTCTTTGATACCACCATACCATACTAAAGTCTGTTATAATAACTACATAGTACATAATACGAGTATCAAGTTGCATTACGTTGCATTACTTCTTCTAACTTGCATACTTCAATTCATTGTGTGTCGTGTGGCATAAGCGTGACTATAGTTTTGAATTGGCATGGATTAGTTGCGGCTTCATTATGCAAAAACAACAGAAAAAACAATACAACTCTTATTGTAGTTCTTTTACCACATTAGTAAGTGGATTTTTGTTAAAGTTAATCGAGATTTGTTGTTGTAGCTCTTTATCTAGTAAAATAATAGCTGAAAATAATGATTGTAGCGGATATAACATGTGTTTATCATTAAAAATGTGATGAATTATGAAATGTTTGTTATGACGTTTACACTTTTAGTGGGTAGTGGAGTTTTCATTGGAAAATCATTATTAGTCATAAGGTTATTAGACAAAACGGAAACTAAGGAATTACAATTTGCTATGTTTAACTACAATCACCGTCGACACTTTATATTCAGCTGAAGGCTTATTCATAAAACAAAAGATGGACATAGATAGGTGGGCTTACATGATTCTTTTCAGATTAGCAACGAGCTTCTCATTAGGTCTGGTCAGTAAAAAATAGAATGAAATAATGCTGCCGCGTCATTTAATTTGTGTTGGACAGCCATTGAAAGCAGTGAAGGAATTTTGTTTTACAAAACAAGTGAATTTCGAGTGCTCATAAAAATTTATTTTTTCCGGCTAAAAGCCAGAACCGAAACCAAGGAAAAGCTTGATAAATGCTTTGGTGACTCTGCACTTCAATGGTTACTGGTACAACCACAATTCCGTTGTAACAAGGGTACTTTGACTGGTGAATGGCACAGAACCATGGTCATAGATGAATTTAGACTGGCGAACATATCGTTCCAACAGAATGGTGCAACTGCACGCACAACATGCGCGACAATGGCATTTTTACAGGAGTGTTTCCGGGTCTGATGTCTCTTTTTGCCGATTTGCTTAAGCTATAGACTTCTTGGTTTAGGATTTTTTGAAGTCACTGGTATATGTGAATACGCCACAGACTCAGAATGCTTTTAAAGAGAATATCGATAAGCGTGCAGAAACTTATCGCCGAAAGATCTCACGAGAACGTTTGAAAATGTCGTTTCATTTTTAAAGTATAGCAAATCAACATCAGATGAGTGTTTTTGGGCCATTTTGTGGTTTGAGAAAAGTTCATATCACAAAAAAATGGTCTTTGTGCCAGAATTTGTTGCAATGGAATGGTATAGGTCGATCAGATAATGAAAATGCGTGAGGTGACTGAAGCTGTATGCATCTCAACTGGACATGAAAAATCAATTTCCGCGCTAGGTGGGACGATTGCAAAAAATCGGCCATAAGCGCAACCGTCTGACCACTTTAATGAAGTGTTTGGCGATATTCAACCACAATCCGAAGGAGTTTTTGCATCCTTTCGTAACCGTGAACGAATCGGGGATCCATCGCAACACACTAGAGAGCAAGGAACAGTCAAAGCAGTGAATTTCTCCGGGTGAAAGTTCTGTCTGCCAACAAGGTCATGGCGACAGGTTTTTTTAGATGCATGCTTTGTCATTTACCTTGACAACGGTAAAACAAGCACCGGTGAATATTATTGCCAGCTCTGGGACAGATTCGACATTGATTTGAAGAAAAAAGTGGTATTCCACCATGACAACGCACCGGTTCACACCTGTGTAGTCGCCATGGGAAATATCCATAAATTAGGCTACGAACTGCTAGACCGCTTCCGACTATTTCCCGTTTCCAAATCTAAAGAATTGGCTCGGCGGTAAGAGATTTGGGACGAATGAAGTGGTTGTCATTGAAATGAATGCCTCTTTTGAGGATCTTAAGAAAACCAACTATTTGGAAGGAATAAATTGAAAAAATACTGGACTATATGTATCGAGCAAAAATTGGACTTGGACTTTGTTGAGAAATTAATTGCTTTTTGCCGAAAACGCCTCTTTTGAGTATCTTATGAAAACCAACTATTTGGAAGGAATAAATTGAAGAAACACTGGACTATATGTATCGAGCAAAAATTGGACTATGTTGAGAAATAAATTGCTTTTTGCCGAAAAAAATATTTTCTATCGAACAACTTGTAAATGAAAGGAGAGCACGTAGAGCTTGGCAACGCTATAGATCCCCACAACTACGAACATTACTAAACAGCTTCCTCTGCGAAAATCAAATGGTGAATGGGCAAGAAATAGTTCGGAGAAGGTATTATTGTTCGTAGAAAATTTAAGAAATGTATTCACATCACATACATGTAGCACCACAATAGACTTGCCGCCAGTTATACCACAACAGAGAGCTATATTTGAATTAAATCCAAAAAAAGCACCAGGTATCGATAAGAACAGTAATAAAATGCTTTTAGAACTAAACATTTTAAATGTCATCTTACGACTTGAATATTATCCCCCAAAATGAAAAATTTCGCTCGTAACAATGATAACCAAGCCAGGCAAAGATAAAACAAAAGCCGATTCATATAGAGCAATCATATGTCTCGCATATGTCTAAACTGTTCGAAAGACTGCTAATGAACTCATTAAACTTGGCCGTAAATCAGTATTACTCTATAACAGACCATCAATTTGGCATCAAAAATAATCATAGCACCACAGAACAGGTACATACGCTTGTAACTGTTATTAGAAACGCCTTTAAGGAAAAAAATATTGGTATGCTCTGTTTATTGATGTATCACAAACACTCGATAATGTTTGGCATGAGGGTTTAATCTATAAAATTAAACACATGCCTCCACCCAATACACACAAGCTGCTAGAAAGCTATATAACTGGTCGTAAGTTCACAGTTAAAGCCAACACTCATATAAGTTCACCACAAGATATAAAGGGTGATTTTTTAAGAGCTATAGGAAAGTTTTCCAAAAAAAAACACATAAAATTCAGAAAAATTCATGAAATCTTTATTTGAATCGATAGTACGGTCCATATAATTTAATGTTTGGAGATTATTTCATGCAAATGTTGACCGTGACTGCGCCTCAAATGGTCCATCCGCTTAGTCCAATTTTGGCATACTCTTTCCAACATTTCGGCCGGTATCTCACGAATAAATGCTTCAATGTTGTCTTCCAATGAGTCAATTGAAGCGGGATTGTCTGTATAGACATGAGCTTTAACAAAGCCCCACAAAAAATAGTCTAAAGGCGTTAAATCGCACGATCTAGGCGGCCAATTGACCGGTCCCGAACGTGAAATAAAATGTTCACCGAACTCGCCTCTCAATAAGTCCATTGTTGCGCGTGCTGTGTGGCACCGTCTTGTTGAATCCACATGTCATGCAAGTCAAGCTCTTGCATTTTGGACACGTTGCTTTCCACGTTGTTGAGTAACAGAGGCCCAATTGCTGTGAACGGCGACGAATCGATAATTGATGGTCATCAGTAGCACTGGCAGCTGCGATATTTTTTTCAGTTCGCACTCTACGTAAGCGTGTTGGTGGTTTAATGTCCAACAATGTAAATTTGGTGCGAAATTTAGTCACAATAGCCCGAATAGCCGCTTTACTGGGTCGATTAAACTGACCATAAAATGGAAGAAGCGCGCGATGAACTTTCTTAACAGAGCACGCATTTTGATAATAAAATTCCATAACTTGCAAGCGTTGTTCGTTTGTAAGGCGATTCATGGTTAAATTATAGACCAAACTGAAGATGTTTGACAATGAAACAAAACACGAAACGTGCTGTTTCATTTCACCAGTGTTGCCAAAAAGATAATAGCTAATAGCAAGCCGGAGTCTCACAGGGAAGTATTCTGGGCCAATTATTATTCATACTCCACTTCTGATTTACCAACAAATGTTAATACTCACACCTCAGCATTTGCTGATGATACGGTAATAAGAAGTATTCAAGAGAAACCATCAACAGCATCTTGGAAATTTTCTGGAGAAATGAACAAAAATACATCCATATCACTTTTACCCTAAGAAGAGAAACATGCCCAACACACAAACGTAAAATATCTCGGATTTCATTTCGACCGCCGTACAGTAGAAGAATTTGCCAATCCAGGAGGACTTAATTCAAGTTTAAGAGCTATCGCACTGAAATTTGGTATATAAGCTCTAATTATGAATGCGGAAGTTCAAACCTAAGAAAAAAAACTAATCCCCAAAAAAGGCGTTTTTTAAACTATAGCTCGAGCACTATAAGAGTTATTAACGTAATTTTTTGCACAGTGCCGTAGCATAGGGGGCTGCTTGGGGGATGAAACCCCTCCCCCCCCCAAAAAAAATATTTGTTCGAATAAAATTCAACTTTGATATTATAACTTATATCGTTGTTTTAAGTAAAATAAAAAATATTTGTTGCTGTTTCCATGGTTGCAATTACTTATTAACAATGGAAAAAAACAATTATAAATTTCATCAAATTAATCTGAATCGGAGCTTTCTTAAAAAGTGTGATGGTCCAACAATAATGCAAGAACTTCCGTAGATAAGGCTCCCCGCTTGGTTTTTGGAGTTGTTCGTAAACTTGCTATGAATGGGCCGAATGAAATAAGGGGCCTGTGCAATAAATCAGGGATCTAATCGTCGCATTCGTGATCCAGTAAGCTTTCGTATCGAATGAAATTTCGAAACGTATCGAATAGCCAAATCACGGCATACGATTAGAATCGAAACGAAATCTAATAAAAATTGTAAAAGATTTATTTTTAATGTAAATAAAGAAAAACAACACATGTTTAATGAAAATGAATTGAAATTTTAGAAATTGTGGTTTTAAAAACATTTAAAATAGGAATTTGAACTACGTAAATATACGCTTTTAAATTAAATAATATTAATAAAATAAAATGTTTCTAAAATAAAATATACTTCACGTATTGAATATGAATTTATAAGTTAAAATATCAATTTTGATTAAAAAAAATTGAGCTTGTATTACTTCGACAGATAACCATTTTCCTCTAGCATTTCTAGTTCAACTGATTTTATTTCATAATCAATTTTTTTATTGAAATATTAGCAACATGTTCTTCTTCCTTTAATTTTAACGATCTTTCTTTTATATTCAATAACCGATCAAGCTTGCAGTTTATGCTTCATTGGGAATCTTCATATTTTTCGATGTGACACCTTAGAAGGTCTAATTTAAATTCACGTACAGTAACTTTTTTTTGCTTTTATAATGGGTTCCTTCTCTACTGCCTCAGGTTCATTTATATTTTCGTCGTCTTCCTCATCTAACATATCATTAAATGCTTTTTCGATATCATCAACACAAATTTGTTTCGTAGTTTTAGAAGAACCAAAAGATTTGTTCGATGAAAGACCATCACCAGAAACTCTTATACCGGCAGCCTGAAGAATTTGTTTTCTCTTTTTGGATACCTTATTGAATGACAGCTTTTTTTTTTGACATTGCGTTTTTGGTCGGCATAAACCTAGAAAAATGTATCTATGTTCGTATAATTGGAACACTTAAAAAACACCTCAAAATAATTGTACCTTTCTCCACATTTTTCATCTTTAACTGGAGGGCCAAACTTATTTAGTTGTATTGTAAGCTGATCCCATAATCGCTTTGAAACAGCTTTTCCCTGGCCACAATTAGGTAAAATATTTTTTGCCAAATTTGGGTGCTCAATCATAAATTTAGCCATGAGTGCCTTTTGTTTGCCATTTATTTTAAATATATTTGCCCTGAAAATTTTTAATTAGATTTTTGAAATTTTAATTTATCAAGTGATTAACATTACTTAAATTTTAAGACCTTTTAGTTATTATTTTATATATCCCACTTTTATTTTTTCGCTTGTTGTTCTCAAGAAGTTTAACACTTTTGTTTACGATTGGCTTTGACGTATCGAATGACATTTAGAAAAAAGACACTCGATCGATCGCTAGTTATCGATACTACTTACACGATAGCGAATGCCGTGATTTCAAAATGAAAAATTTCGATCAAATTCACTCGATCACGTATGCGACGATTAGACCCCAGTATCCGTGGTAACTCGTGATGTTTTTCTGGTAAATAATCTATAATATTAATAGGCTAGGTGATTTTTTTTTACCGATGTTTTGTTCTACCGTTTTATCCCGATTTTGAACATATATTATTTGAAAGGTATTTCTTTTTAGCTGTTCAACAGATTTACAGATTTAAAAATTTTTTCCTTTATTTTGAGTAAATTGCATATGTGTGTTTATTAAATTTGTTAATGTGTTTATTAATGAGTATGCTTTCTTCATTCACAACAATAATAAACCAAAAAAGTGTTGGTTTGTGAATTGGCTAAGTTGAAAAATAAAGTTGCCTAGAAATTGCACTCGAATTTCGATCGCTGGAATTTGCTAGTTGTTATAATTATGTATTAGGGAATCCACTTCCTATACAAATAAGTATTATGCGGAATCTTTTTATAAGGTTTATATTTAGGCTCGTTATTTCTGATGATTTTTCTGCGTCTTTAAAAAATCTTCTGGCAGTGTTACCATCATTAGTATTGCCAGTTTTTTGTTTTGACATATTGACTAAAGGACCCAGTTTCTTTTTAAATCGGTTTTGAACTTAATTCTTCCTTTCAGCTTTATTGTCTTCATCTGACACATGGCATTTTTATTTCGATTTTATGTAGAGCTGAAAGGCCAATAGCAAGCATATTTTTGTCGATTTTCCGCTCTGATAAGGCACTTATATTGTTCATAGCTTTTGGGGTAGTACCACACAAATATCATACTTGCGATGATGTGTATGTTGATAGCGCTTTGCAGACTTTTCCGTGAATCAAACATAAAACCATAGAAGCTCTAATGAATGTGCTTCATTTGCTTCATAATGACGTGTTTATTTTCAGACAACATTCTTTTTCTTTTCTTCCGCAATTGGAACTTTTTTTAAGTGGATGGCGGCGCAACGTCAAGAACGAACTCTACAGCATTAATTTTTGTTTTCAGCCAAACGGAATTATCATGCACAAATCTAGGCTTCTCTCGTCGATATTTATTCCACCTGACTTCAAAATCGTAGCAAAGGTTTTGTAAACGTACTTTCAACTTTTACCAGTCCACATCTCTTCCAAAACCTGTTAACCTCTTCAAACCTTTGGGATTTAATGTTTCTCAACCAAACTTTAAACAGTTCCTCTGGCGATATTGTAAAAAAAAAGATTTTGGGCAAAATATAGACAATATTTTATTTTTGGAATCAATTGTGGGAATGTAATCGATGATCTCCTTTGTATTACCAACGTAGAATCTGAATTTGTAAGTTTGACTCTATGAAAAGTTTAAGATTCCTTACTTTTTAGCTGATTACGAAGCAGTAAAAATATTAAAACTCTTTATTGTAATTTACGATAAAAAAACTTTTTAGGAAAAAAAAAGCATGCACGACACACTTTTAATCACTTTAAATTTTGTAACTAATGCAAGCTGTCAAATTTGTTTATGCATGCATTTTAATAAAACCTGTTTGAGAGCTGTTATCAATGTAATGATATATCTGTGGTCACAAGCATTAACCGCCTAAGTCGAAAATCATGCTTTTGAGAAAAATAACTTTATATATAAATGTAATGGGGCTTCATTACGACTTAGGTCAGAATGTTTTCATTAATAACTTTTTAATACACAGCGTTAGAGAAATGGGGACTTCACGTAAATATAAAGCGTTTTTAGTAGAACATGATAGCAAAGATAACCCAAATCGTCGAATACCATGCTTTCGAGAAAAATGACTTTTTATATAAATGTAATGGGGATTCATTACGACTTAGGTCAGTATGCTTTCATTAATAACTTTTTATTAAAAAAATTTTAGAGAAATGGGGATTTCACGTAAATATAAAGCGTTTTTAGTAGAATATGATAGCATGCACAACTCAAATCGTTCTTAAGTTGACTTAGGCGGTTATCGCTTGTGACCACAGATATTTTCTTTCTATTTGGTGCTTATTTTCATAACAATGGAATATTTTTCTAACATGTAGAAAATATCATCGAATTTGAAACATATTTTATTTTATTAAGTCTTGCTAGATTGGCAAAATCTTCCACTGTGTGCCGCCTCACTTGGAAAATTCACATAGATGCGAAACTTACCCAAATTAAGTTCAAAATTGTACATATGACATGGCTTATTGACAAAAACTCTAAACTAAGCTTAGATTGTAAATTAATTATTTACAACGCAATTATAAAACACATATGGTGCCATGGCATTCAGCTATGGGGTACTGCCTCTGCGTCTAATGTCAAAAAATTCCAAAGAAGGCAGAAAAGAATCCTACGAATGATTACAAGTGCAGCACCCTGGTATGTCAGAAATTCCAACATACATAGGGACTTAAATGTACCCTTTGTGAAAGATGAAATTATGACACAAACTCAGAGATATTTTAATAAACTTGTAATATTCGTTGCCACCTAAGCCTTAGGTTGGACACAGCCAACCTGATACACTGAGACGCATAAGTGGATGATTTTTGAAAACATTATTGGATTATTTTTTATATTTAATAAATCATTGAGCAATTTATGTATTGTCTGGCACTGGCTGGACATTATATTAAGTATTTATAAAATTATTGTTTGTTAAAAAGTGAAGATTCAATAATTGAAATACAAAAAAAATAAAAAATGTTGTGCCCTTGAATAACAGTTGTTTAGCGTCTCTGTTTATTTTTTTCCATTCATTTGATTAGAGCCGCTAAGTATTTTGTATCAATTGTGAAGCAAAATATTGCGTTTTGTTAAATGTTAATGTCATGTCTTAATCCGAATCAAACAATATTGGTTACTGCAGAATAGTTGATTACCATAATTAACCTTTAAGCATGATAAAACCAAATCATACGATAATGATAGTGATGCCTACATTGTTGGAGGAATAATAACGATCATTCCATAAACAATGGAGTGTAGTGGTTTGTTAGTTACAATGTAACATATTTTCAAATAAACAATGACCAAAATGGCATACCAGCCATTTATGGGTAACAAATGAAATTAGACCCCAATGGCGCAAGGAACAAAATGCACACAACGGCTAAGCACTGTTAAATTCAATAATAAATTCATAAAATCCACATGAACTGACTTCGACGACCACATAAACGCGTACTCAAAAACGATAGAGGTACATCAGTTATGGTTGTTGCAACTTATTATCTACCACAAAACTGGTCTGGTAAAGAAGTTAAGTGCTGTAAAGTGGAGAAGAACCAAAAGAAGATGCCTTACTCCATTAAAAATCCAAATGGCTAGAGATGTAACAAGTCATGATTTTGAGGCATTGCATTTATTTGGTAGTCAAATTATAGCTGATGTTTTACTTGCCCAAAAAGAAAGCAGCTAGTTGGTTTAATTTGCATAATGACGTTGATTGTTTGTAACAGTTTGATTATAAGGATAAAATTACGAGTTAACTTAAATGATTAAAATGATTGAAAATAATGATGTTTATCGCCTTAATATGGTGGTCAGAATGGCTTTGTATTTAATACTCTTAGAGAAAGCTTACAAAAAAAAAAGTTTTAAAAAAAAACTAGCTGCCTTTTTTAGAAATTTTATTGGCAGTAGTAAATCATATTCGGTAGCATTAAGCCATTGGAATTGTATGTACATTTAGGCAAACTTAATAGTTATAACAAATTTTATTGCCGTAACATGTTAAGATAACGTTAATTTTTCAACATATAAATCTAAAAACATAAAAATTTTATTCTATTAAGTTTTATGACTTTATGGAAACATTTTTATTTTTTATAAAATGCCAAAGACGAGATGAGTTCATATGAATGTTGAAAGTATTTCTATACTCTACACTGCGGTCAGGGTATAATGAGCTTGTGCTGATGTTTGAAGCTACCAAAAATCCTTGACTCAATTTATAAAGGGTGACCCTATAAAAGTGCACGATTTAATCTAAAGGGTGTCCCAACAAGAACGCAATTTTTAAATCTGGCAACATTCATTGTTTGACATTTGAACAATTTTTATTGTTTGCTAGTAGAAGGTACGAGGTTAGTAAAAATGGAGCGCTACACGAATGAACAACGCATTCTCATTGTGAAATTGTTTTACCAAAGTGGTGAAAGTTTTCCGGCTACAGTTCGCAAATTGCGATCAATTTGGGGTCACAATAATGCTCCAAAAGAGTCAACTGTAAAGAGATTAATGGATAAATTTGCCGAAACTGGGTCTGTTAGTGATGTAAAGACAACAACGCGCCATCGACCAGGTCGATCGACCGAAAATATCGCAGCTGTACGTGATGATGTCGCTCAAACTCCATCCACCTCAATTCGACACCGAGCTCAGCAAATTGGTGTCTCCAAATCCACTATGCAGCGAATTTTGACGAAAGATTTGCATCTTCATGCATACAAAGTTCAATTGACTCAGGAACTGAAGCCAGCTGACCATGGACAGCGAAGGGAGTTCGTTAATTGGGTATTGGAGAGACAACATGAAAATGCTGATTTTGCCGCTAAAATCATCTTCAGTGATGAAGCCCATTTCCATCTTGATGGCTTCGTCAATGGGCAGAATTGTCGCATTTGGGGTGAGGAAAATCCTCGAGTGATTCACGAGAAGCAAATGCATCCTCAACGTGTCACTGTGTGGTGTGGTTTTTGGGCTGGAAGAATCATTGGACCTTTTTTTTATGAAAATGAGGCGGGTCAAGCGCAAACAATCAATGGTGTTCGGTATCATGAAATGATAACCAGTTTTTTCTTGCCTCGAATTGAAGAAATGAATGTGGAGGGCATGTGGTTCCAACAAGACGGCGCCACATGTTAAACAGCCAGAGAAACAATTCAATTGCTGCATCAGTCATTTCCCGGTCGTGTTATTTCGCGTTTTGGAGATCAGAATTGGCCGCCTAGATCGTGCGATTTAACACCATTAGATTTTTTTCTTTGGGGTTTTTTGAAGTCGATGGTTTACGCGAATAAGCCAACGACGACTCAAGCCTTAAAAGAGGAAATTGGACGCTGCATTAATGAAATACCGCAGCATTTATGCAAAATGGTATTGAAAATTTCATTAAAAGATTGCGTGCATGCCAGCAAAGCCGCGGCGGCCATCTGCACGATATATTGTTCCATACATAACCTCATTCTGTCTACTTTACGATATAATAAAGTTTCACGATTTTTTTTTAAATATCTGTGTTTTATTTAAAATTTAAAAATTGCGTTCTTGTTGGGACACCCTTTATATTAATATAATAAAGAGGTAATGTGTATTTGTTTGTTTGTTTGTAGGAGGTAATCAGCTTTTGTTTATGTTAGTAGCCGTGCCGAAAATGGGCAGTATCGGACCAATGGGCGTGGCATCTCCCATACAAAGTGATATATCTCAAGTACTATGATAGAGACAGCTTTGAAAATTTGTCTGCGTCCATCTACTATTAATGTGAGTAGTCGGACAAAAAATGGGAAGGATCCGACCAATGGTAGTGGCAACTACCATAGAAAGTAAATATAAAAAGTCATATCTCGAGTACTGTAATAGTAAGAGCCTTGTGACTTTGCGTGAGCCAGTAAGTTATTCGTGTGATTAGTCGAACAAAAAATGGCCGTGATCGGAGCATAGGCCGTGGCGCCGCCCATACAAAGTAAATATATAATATCGTATAACTGTTGTACTATATAAGGGAAAGCCTTGACACTTTGTACGACTTCATCAGATATTAATGTTAGTAGTCGGACTAAAAGGGCAGGATCGGACCAATTTGCGTGGCACCCCCATACTAAGTAAATATTAAATGTCATATATCTGGTGTACTGTAGTAGTGAGAGCCTTCGAACTTTGCTGGAGCCCATAAGTTATTTATATGATTAGTAGCACAAAATATTGGCATGCTCGTAGCAGTGGGTGTGGCAACGCCCATAGTACTGGAATACTATAAAAGGGAAAACCTAGACACTTTGTACGAGTTCATCAGATATGAATGTGAGTAGTTAGATAAAAAATTGGCGAGATAGAATTAGTGGGCGTGGCACGTCCTATATAAAAAATATAAAGTGCGATGAAAGCGAAAATCATGAAAGTTTTGACAAGTACATTAATTACCAATGTGAGTAGTAGGCTGTCCCAAAAAAAAATTGTCGCCCAGCTTTTTTTAAAAGCTTATAGTTGAAGTATTTTTGGTAATTTTTTCGGATTTTTCGGAAGAGGTTTAGAGGTCGCTAAAGTCGAATTTTACCCAAAAATCGGGTTTTCCAGACATTTTTTTAGTTTTACTTATTACTTTGCCTATAACCACGGTATTCTTTGTTACGAAGTCAATAATTTAAAAGAAAAATTTTCAAACTTTATTTTTCTGTGTAAAAATCATAAGTTTCACGTTTCTGGGGCACCAGTGGTACCTATCCGCGAAGTTGGCTGCCTTAGCGTTTTTTGATGAATGCACACACAGAAAACAGATTTGTTGTGGCTAACAAATTTATTGCCAACCGAATTGCAATGATGATAATAACCGAATTTTGAGTTGATTAGAATTACATTTCTATTGTATTAACAGTAAATATTTTATCACAATAGAAAATGGTTAGTTGCTATAAAATGTCTGTTGATACAATCGAAAATGGAGTTGTTAAAATTTAGAACAATTCGGTTGGCGATTTTTTTCTGTATGTGCATCGACACAAAAACTTTGCTTTTAAAGGTCCGAAATCTAAACGTAGCAAGTAACGGTAAAGAGTTAGTAAAAATCAGTATTATCCGAAAACATGCTTAAAAACAAACAAATGCAAGATTTATCCGAAGCCAGCCTAGCCTGTTTTGAAGCCTTTAACATCTCTTTTGATTTTTTACAAACTGTTCCGGATAATTGGCATAACAACAAATCTTTTAGTACAGCAAAAAATAAAGTTCAGCAATTGCACGTGGTAAATTAACGCGGCATGGCTCATTCTTATATTAATGTAACAATTTCTGAAACAGACTTTCAGAATTTATTGCAGGCCATAGAACTACATCGTAAAGGCTCTAATAAATAATTGCAAAGCAAAAAAAAAATTTTTTATTTATTTTGGGTATGAGAAGTAAGCTGCCTAGAGGGGTTGGGGTTGGGGGGTTTTCAAAAAATTTCAACATCAACCATATTGACTCTCATTGCAACAGAACAAAAACCACCAATATTTAATATTTGAAAAGAAAAAATAAAAACTAACATTAAAACAAATCCGATGCATAACAGGTAAATACCTTAGAATATTTTAAATTTCACAAAATGAGTACAAAGCATAAAGAGGGTATAACTTTGGAACGGTAAATTCAAAATTTTTTTCTCAAGATGACTCAAAATTTATCCACCTTTTAAACTGTGTCATTAGTTTTTTTTAACTTTGATAGAAATTTTAAAAGTTACAAAGCATTACTTTCAAAACTTACGAAAAAATTAGGTACCCAAATGAGCAAAAAAATTACCGAAACATGATTTTTACACAGAAAAGTAAAGTTTGAACATTTTTCTTTTAAAATATTAACTTCGTAACAAAGAAGACCGTGGTTATGGGCATAGTAATAAGTAAAACTCAAAAAATTTCCGGAAACCCGATTTTTGAGTAAAATTTGACTTTAGCGACCTCTAAACCTCTTCCGAAAAATCCGAAAAAAATCACAAAAATACCTTGCCCTATAAGCTTTCCAAAAATGCTGGGGGACCCATGAAAATCGAAAAACAAATTTTTTTTGGAACACCCTAGTGAGTAGTCGTGGAAAAAATGGGCGAAATTGCCAAATGCAAAAGTCGCCAAAATCAAAAATAAAAAATAGCCAAAACCGAAAATCGCGAAAAACAAAAATCGCCAAAAACAAAAATCTTCAAAATCAAAAATAGGCGAAATCAAAAATCGCTAAAATGAAAAATTACCAAATAATATTCTAAACTCAAGGCCAATAGTTAAGTGTTGCCGGATTTAATCTGGAAAATCCATGTTCTTCTCATGGGCAGCTATATGTTTGTAGCTTGCTTTAAAGTAGGAACGCCGAAAAATTTGATAATTGTTGCACCGAAAAAAAAACAAAAAATATTCTATATCAACAAGCATTGAAATAAAAAAATATAAAATAAATAAAATCAAATATTTTAATTGCACAATATAAACTTCGTAGAAAAATTTATTATAAAAGATGTAAATAAGTCTCGGTAAGTCGTAGCGAAGCGCGTAAGGGCACACCAGTTTACAAATAAAACCCTTTTTTTTGCGAGCGAGGGATGATATTTTTATAACATTTTAAAGTAGACATAATCCGATTATGTATCGAATAAAATATCCAGCATGTGGCCGACGATGACAATTTTGACAAAGATGTGGCTCTATCACACCGATGACGCTTTGGATCTCGGTCTTGAGCTCAAAAATTGTTTGTGGTTCTTTCACATAGAAATCGCACGATCTTGGCGGAATTTCCGGAGATGATTCGGTCTGGAAATCGTTGCTCCAACAAATCGACTATTTCGTGTGCGGCGTGACAGGTGTCGCCATCCAATTATAACCATATGTCATTCAGATCCATGCCATCCAGTTGAGGCCACAAAAACTCTGTTATCACGTCCCTGTAACAAATGCCACAGTCGTGCACTCTTATTGGGTCACCCTTTATTAAACTAAATTTTATTTTTTAACACAAATGCAGTGAAAATTGCCTGTTGTGGACAACATTCTATAGAGGATACATCCCTTTTATGGACAAAAACTCATAAACGTTACACCAAACAATAATTTCCATGTTAATGAACCCTCAATACGTGCGCACTCCCTTATATGAACATGGACAAACATTTTGTATATATTTTGGACATTTTCATAGAATCACAATTAATATTTCAAATGTTATTAAATAATTTCGTAAATCTTCGCTTTTGCATATTTTTGGTTTGTTTTCAAATATTCTTCATTTGGCAACTCTGCAGCAATTACATAACTACGGCACAAGCTACAGACGCTTTAATTTTTACTAACAGAGCCCAGCCCTCGAAATTCGAGTGGGACTTCTAGGAAATTTTATTTTTTCATTTAATAAATAATTTTATAAGAGCCTAAAAGTATGCTAATCATTTTTAGCTAATTCACAATTCAACACTTTTTAAACAAAATTCATTAAATTTCATTATAAATATTTGTTGACCACACAGGAGATATAAAAATGGGTTTGTTAATAAATAATTTTATAAGAGCCTAAGGGTATGCTAAGCAATTTTAGCCATTTCACAATTCAACACAGGGCTTTTGGTATTTATAATAAACACACACACACAGTATGTGTTTTATGCATGTGTTAGTAGCAACTTTAAATGAGCATTACTCCAAAAAAAATGTGGCATACTGTGTGTGCAGAGGTAATTTTAACTAAAGCTTTTTTGTTTCTTATTTTTGAAGATGGATATATCTCCGATAAAACGTGAACACACATCAATGACAAGAAGTTTGCTGTGAGTTTTCGAGTTCTTAACAAGATTTTGAAGCAAAAAAGGGAAACTGGAACCATAGAGGTGAACAGAAAAGAGTAATGTGGAAGGAAAAGCAAGATTGCAGCACGAGATGATGCCTATCTCATAAGGGAAAGTAAATTGAACACTTGAAAAACCAGCTAAGAACTTCAGCAAGACTTGGCGCATGTTGGGGTTATTGTTCATGACTCCACCATATCAAAACGCCTTATTGAAGGTTGAAGAAAAAACAGCAGTTATTGAGGGTTGCTTTGATGAAAAAGCGTTATGACTGGGCGAAAAAATGTGTAGGCCGGACTGTTGAAGACTGGAGAAAAGCGTTGTTCTGAGATGAGAGCCCATTTTATTACAAGGTTAGCGATCTTTTTGTTAGAAAAAGCGACAACGAAAAACTTACAACAAAAAAGATGTTCCTGGGCTACTTTTCTTATAAAAGTACATAAGCCTTGTGTTTATCGAAGGCATGATGAACACTCAAAAATAAAAAGACTAGGTAGAACAGAGATTGGAAGCCGAGCTCAGAAAAGTTGATGCCAACGGTCAAGAAGTTTTTCAACGAGATTCGTCTCAATGTCATTTGAAAGACAAAAGAATTACGTATGGCCAGATAACTCCTTGGATCTTAATCCAATTGAAATTGGAATTGGAATTTAAATTGCATATCAGATATACAAATATCAGTCAAATTTATCAGTAGTCCAAAAATAAACTCTATAGGACCGTTCTTAGGCATAGTTCCCGTATAAAGTTGCTTCCCGAAATTTATTCAATTTTATCAGAAAACAAAAATATATCCCAGATCTTTCTCAAGTATGGTTTGTTTACGTTTTTGAGCAAAATAAGTGACTTTACTGAAAATGGTCATGATCGGTCTTTTTTTGAGCTGGTCCCGTATAGAAAAATATATGCAGGGCACAAATTAATAAAACTGCCACCAATTATGACCGCAGCATAAAAACAGTTCTCGAAACTCATGGTAGAGTGTATCTTATAGTCGATCTAAATCGATTGTAATTTTCCTACTTGTTTATTTCCTAGTTCAAACAAAAATTAAACCTCAAGGTTGGTTGTTTAACATAAATAAAAAAAAATTAAGTTTAGAATGTAGTAGCAGATTTTGCATTAGGCTAACGTCTAGAGTTTAGAGAAAAAAACCGCCAAACCGTGTTTAGATGTCAGCACTTGGCGCAAATATTTTATTAATCACAGCAATTAGCTTTTGTGTTAAATGCCTTTTTGTCTTCTTTCTCTTATTGAAAAAAAAAAATAACCATCATCATCCCAACACATGCGGCCGGCCAACTGTTCCCCTTAGGCCTTGTATGTTCTACAAGATTCATAGGAGTTGCTTACAATCTGACCATTAAATGATTAGATTTCTCTGGCACTGTAAGTGCTGATGTTTCTATGTACGAGTATCAATGTTTATTTGTAGGCTGTCCTGTTGTGGTTCAGTGTTGGAAAATGGGTTGTTTGCAAATTTTAATTAAGGTATTTTATTGATGTTTAATTTACTTCCTAGCATTTCTCTAGTTGCAGTTAGTTGTTGGTGTCGTTTTAAATGATTTGAGTTTGTTTAGCAGTAGCTTTATAACATCTTAGAGGATCAATTCAACTTTAAAGAATGTCGGCTATAAGATTATAGTTAGATGATAGATATTAAATCAAGTGTTTTGTAAGCTGTTGACACGCCCACTTATTTTAGGAATTAATTGCAGTCAGTTTGAAATGTAGGTTGTGGTGTTGTTTACACTATGCTTCAAAAGAAATGGGAAGTATGGAATACAAAATAAGATTTGGCCGAAAAACGTAATTCGCAATTAACTTTAATTTTGTGTTTAATGTATAAAAAAAATTCACAAAATTTAAAAAAATAAATTTTTTTAAAAACACGCTTTTTTGTTTAATCTTTTTAAAAAAGTGCACACTTCTTATTCGGCATTCATCGTCAAAAGACATTGGAATCACGCAATAAAGAAGGAAAATACCAATCTATATATATAAAATTCATTTTCTGTTTGTTTGTTTGTTTGACCGCTATACAAATTTTTATTTTTCAACGGATTTCTCTGAAATTTGGTACGCACGACCTCGGTACTCCAGGAAAGGTCGCCATATCATTCTTACCGGCCATGCCTACTTTTACGCCCACTTTTTGTATACAGTTCGTTTTCTGTTTTTTGGTATATTTGTTCGCTATACATATTTTTATTTTCCAACGGATTTCTCTGAAATTTGGTACGCACGATCTTGGTACTCCAGGAAAGGTCGCCATATCATTCTTACCGGCCACGCCTACTTTTACGCCCACTTTTTGTAAACAGTTCGTTTTCTGTTTTTTGGTATATTTGTTCGCTATACAAATTTTTATTTTCCAACGGATTTCTCTGAAATTTGGTAAGCACAATCTTTGTACTCCAGCCAAGGTCACCATATGATTCTTACGGCCATGCCTACTTTTACGCCCACTTTTTATACAAAATTAATTTTCTGTTTTTTTGGTATATTTGTTTGCCATAAAAATTTTTATTTTTCAACGGATTTCTCTTAAATTTGGTACGCATAATCTCTGTGCTCCAGGCAAGGTCGCCATATGCTTCTTACTGGCCACGCCTAATTTTGCGCCTACTTCTATGTATATAAAATTTATTTGTTGTTCTTTTATTTGTTTCTTTGTTTGACTGCTATAGAAACTTTTATTCTTCAACGCCTTTCTCTGAAATTTGGTACACGTGATCTCTGTACTCCAGCGAAGGTCAGATTATATATCTTTCTGGCAACGCCTATCTTTACGCCCACTTTTTTTAACTCATTTTCTGTTTTTTGGTACATTTGTTCGGTATACAAATTTGAATTTTTCAACGGATTTCTCTGAAATTTGGTACACACGGGAATAACTTTACGATGAACAAATTCCCTAAATTTAAAAAAAGTCCCCAAAAGATATTAACAAATTCCCCATTTTTTTAAAAACGAAATAAAAAAACAAGTAAGAAAATTATAGTCGGTCTAGACCGACTATACGATACCCTATACCATGCGTTTAAAGAACCTATCTCTTAGGTCCAACTAATTGGATGTAGAAAATAAGCATAAACCAAATTTGAGTGGCATTGTTATTAATTTTTTTGGCTGCAGATATGAAAAAGTTCATATCGGATGCTATATTTATATGGGGACTAGGTCGAAAAATGGACCAATCCTGACCATATTTGGTAAAGTAACTTATATTTTCAAAAAATATAAACAAACCAAATTTGAGAGAAATCTGTGCAATATTTTTTTGTTTTTTGATAGATTTAAGTAAAGATCGGGAATCAGCTCTATATCGGGCCTATGACTAAGAATTGTGCCATAGGAATTATTTTTGGACTACTGATTAATGGATCTAATAAACACATTCAAACCCAATTTGACTGAGATCTATATGATAATTTGGATCTTATGGCAATTTAACTCGATTTCATAGGGGTCATTTGTATGGGGACTAGGTCTGAACTTGGACCGATTCTCACCAATTTCAATAGCGTTCATCCTATGGCCCAAACCACATTGTGGTATTGGGTATAATGAACTTACTCCCCAAATTCGTTCTTAAATTTTTTATTTTTATACCCTATACCACTATGTGGTTTGGGTATAATGACTTTGTGCTGCTGTTTATAACTACCAAAAATATTTGACCTAGACCCATATTTTATTATACCGATCGAATCAGAATCACTATCTGATTCGATTTAACGATGTCCGTGCGTCCATCCGTCCGTCCGTCTGTGTGTCCATGTAAACCTTGTAATCAAACTGCAGGTCGCAAATATGAATATATATTTGATGAAATTTGGTATATAAGCTTTTATCGGCCATAGGATGAACGCTATTGAAATTGGTGAGAATCGGTCCATGTTCAGACCTGGCCCCCATACAAATGACCCCTATGAAATCAACATAAATTGCCATAAGATCCAAATTACCATATAAATCTTAGACCAATTTGGTTTGTATGTGTTTATTACATCCATTAATCAGTAGTCCAAAATCCTTATGGGACAACTCTTATTCATAGGCCCCATATAGAGCTGCTTCGCGATCTTCACTTAAATCTATCAAAAACAAAAATATTGCAAAGATTCTCTTCAAATTTTGTTTGTACAGTGAAACTTCGATATAACGTACTTCGTTAAAACGAAAAACTCAATATAACGAATTTGTTGCTGAGTCCCTTGAAAAAACCTCTTTACTGCATAATTTTTCATACAAAAATGCTCTATAGTTATAACGAAGAAATTCTGAGCTATAAAGCCTCCATATAGCGAATTATTTTTAAAAAGTTTCTATACAACGAAATCATACTTGAGAAATATAACATTTTTGTAAGTCGTTAAAGTCCCGTTATCAAAAGCCTCTACATAACGAAGTATTGATTCTATAGCCTCTATATAACGAACTCAGAATGAAGCAAATTTAATTGGTAAGCAAAACGGTAAAGTCCCGTTATCAAAATAACGAAATCTAAATGTGTTTGCAAGCGCATATGTAATGCGTCACAAACATAGTCAGCCTCTTTTTTATTCTGGTCAAAATGAGTGCATTAAAGCGTAAATCAATTTCTATACGAGAAAATATTTATATAATTGATGCCGTTGATCGTGGTGACAAATCTAAGCAAGACATTGCTAAAAAAATTAATATACCGCCGAGTACGAGATTATTTGCAATACTTAACCTTTAAAATGCAAAAGAATGCGCCTTGCAGAATATGAAGACGTTGAGCAATGTTTATCTAAATGGTTTACACAATGTCGAATTCAAAACATTCCTTTAGGAGGACCGATGGTAAAAACCAAAGCTGAACAGTTTGCAGCACGTCTGGGATACAAAGATTTTAAGGCTAGTACGGTTGGCTTAATAATTTTAAAAAGCGCCATGAAATCGGATTTCGAAAAGTGAGTGGAGAAAGTGCCAGCGTAAGTGATAAAGTTTGTACTCAATGGAAAACATTGTTACCAAGTTTGTTGGCAGAATATGAGCCGCGCAATATTTTGAATACAGAAGAAACTGGATATTTTTTTAAATGCGCACCAGACCGAACAATGGCGCTTAAATCCGAAAAATGTCACGGTGGAAAACATAGTAAAGAAAGATTATCTATTTTATTTACTGTTAACAGTACAGGCTCTGAGAAGAGAAAATTGCTCATAATCGGAAAATCGACTAATCCAAGATGTTTTAAAAACAAAAAGCTTACCAGTGGACTACACTGCGAACAAAAAAGCTTGGCTGACCAGCGATATATGGTTTGATTACTTACAAAAATTTGACAACGATACGACTAAAGCCAATCGTAAGGTTTTATTGTTTGTGGATAACTGCAAAGCACATAAAAATGTTCCATCACTTAAGTCCATCAAGTTACAATTTTTGCCGCAAAACGCAACAATGAAACTACAACTTCTAGATCTTGGAATAATAAAAAATTTCAAACACTTTTATCGCAAAGAGGTAGTCAAAATTTTAATCAACGATCTTGAAGAGGGGCGCAAAAGCTCTATAAATGTTTTACAAGCAGTAAGAATGGCACATAAGGCATGGGAAAGTGTCGAAAAATTAACAATTGTAAACTGTTTAACAACTTGTGGCTTTAACGAGCGCCGAAATATTTTGGTTACAGAAAATGTTTGCCTCCAAGACAACGAAGTATGGCTTATTCTAAAAAACCATTTTAAATTAACAGAACGGTTTGATGATTTTGTCAATTTCGATGACATTACTTCTACCGGGTCCCTTACCGATGATGACATTATTGCTAGTGTAACGAAACCACAAGATAATGGTGAGCAGGAAGATGACGAAGCTGAGGAAATCGAAAATGTTGTATCTGCTAGAGACGCTAAACTAATTGTCGGAAATCTGCAAACATTTTTGGAGGCACAGGGATTCTACACCGCAAAATACATTTTACAGCTTATCTGTCGAAAAAAAAAAATTGATGATTGCATTCTAAACTTGCGTAAACCAACAAAAATAACACAATATTTTATAAATATGTAATAAAATAAATACAAAATTATAAAAATACAACATGTTTAATTTTTTAGTTCCTTCTTGAATAGTGAATTTTTAAATAGAATTTGGATAAAAAAAAAAATTAAGTTATAACGAATTTTTTTTGTATTTCTTAAAATTTCGTTATACGAAGGTTTCACTGATACATATGTATAACGAATCAATAGCTATAACGAAGTATTTTTCGATTATCTTAAGATTCGTTATATCGAAGTTTCACTGTATATATTTTTGCAAAATATAAGAGACTTTACCAAACATGGTCAGGATCGGTCCATTTTTGGGCCTAGTCCCCATATAGATATAGCATCCGATATGAACTTTTTCATATCTGCAGCCAAAAAAATTAATAAAAATCCCACTCAAATTTGGTTAATGCTTATTTTCTATATCCAGTTAGTTGGGCCTGAGAAATAGGGTCTCTAAACGCATGGTATAGGGTATCGTATAGTCGGTCTAGACCGACTATAATTTTCTTACTTGTTTTATTTCATGAATTTTGTTAAATATTTATTTAAGTGAAAATTTGCATACTGATCTGAATATCTGTCCGGCAATATACGCATTTAAAATTTGTATTATTTTCAATAGCACCATTTCGACGCGCTGCGGAACGCAGCTCAGCAAGCTTTGTTAAGAGAAGCGGAAATGCCTGAATCTACTCAAATGGTCTAGAAATCCAGCGGCTAAGATAAGCTAAATCCAGGGAATCTGAAACTCCTTAAACGACTGATTTTCTCATAGATAATTTTATGGCGCCTGCTCCAGAGTATAAGATTTTCGTATATGCGCCAGAAGGAAAAACCAGAAATGTTGTATATCACAAAGCTCTAGAATAACTAAAATTCGTAACTTTTAGACATCATACCCAAAATACACCATGCAGAAACATAGTTAATTGTAATAGTAAGCAGGCGCTGAGTAATTAGTCCCCAATGAATAAACTCCCAAAAAAAATTAACTTATTCCCCAAAAAATTGGGGAATAACTTCACGATGAACAAATTCCCCAAATTTAAAAAAAATGTCCGTGAAAGTAATGAACAAATTCCCCATACTGTTCTCAATATCTGTAATACAACAGATATTGGTTAGCGAGAAGGTCCCTGGGGACCTTTTCATTTTCAAACTGAAATTACTCCTATTTCGGCCAGGAAAGGTACCCCAAAAGTTACCCTGTTTTCCAAGAGAATTTTGTCAAAAATCGTTTAAAAGAAAATTCAAGGTGATACGCCCAATAGTTTAGTTTTTATTGAGATTTAAAGGTGAGTAGTACGGGAACGCATGACAAGGTCCGTAGGGACCTTGTACTGAAATTACAAGAAATCATTAAGACATAAACTTTATTTTGGCTTCTTTTTAGCTGTTTTATTGTTTGAACACGTTTTAAACGAGTTCTTCAAATTTAACATTTGTTTTTTACCTACTAATACTAATCTCTATTTGTAGATATACTCGGATGTTCAAGCTAGAACACAAGTAGGCAACGGAAAGGGTATAAAAGCGGCTCTAGTTTCGTAAACTAAATCATACACAGTTTAGACACTGAAAACTCAACATCTTGTTTGAAATTTTAAAGTGATTGTACGAAGGAAACTAAAGGCGATAAAAATAATATGGCAGAATCAAACATTGAAATTGCTGAAATGGTGGTGCGTCGTAGCACACGCTACCAAAAAATGTCTGAGGAGGAAAGACGTGCCGTAGATAATCAATTTGCTGATTTTATGAATGCAGAGGATCATGACGAGGAACTTGATATTCCGGCATTTGATGCTGAAGAACTTGCGACTTGCCCTTTCTACCAAATTTATCTTCTGTGGACTCCGATGCTGAAAGTGAGTAGATATAGAAATCAATGAGGAGGTTTACGATGACGATGACGATGATTATGAAGAAGAAGAAACACCAACAAGCGAAAGTTATTTTATTGCGAAAGACGGCACCCAATGGAGTAAAAATGCACCACCTACTTCCCGTATTCGTGCTCATAACGTGGTCAACTACACAAGGAGGAAACCAGGACCAGTAGGAACCACATATGATCCCTTTACCATATTCCGCTCGCTCTTCACTGAAGACATGGCGTACATAATAATACGCGAATCTAATCGCAAAGGTAGGGAAATAACAGATGCATATAATTTGGCAAATCCAACAAACAAAAAGGAATTTAAAACCATCACACTAAAGGAGTTTGATGCCTTCTTGGCTATACTCTTGTATTCTGGACTCAATAAATCAAATAATGAGCCTTCTGCACAGTTATGGCCCCAACGCGTTGTCCAATATGCAAGGCAGCATTGTCGTATAATCGCTTTATGTCCATAAAACAATGCCTTAGATTCGACAATGGAAATACGCGACAGCAGCGACTAATCAACAGCAAAACTGCGGCAATCGATAATATTTGACAAATGTTGCAGTCTAACTTAGCAGCAGCTTACACTCCGCATGATTCACTGACAGTTGATGAGCAGTTATTCCCATACAGAGGCCGTACCCGATTCACACAATATTATTCCGTCGAAGCCAGCCAAGTATGGTATAAAGGTATGGTGGTTGTGTGACTCAAAATCATTCTATCCTGTCAAAGGAATGATTTATTCTGGTAAATTGCCTGACCAGGAGCGTGAAATAAATCAAGGGCAGAACGTTGTACTTGCTATTGCGGATAAATATTTGGATTCTGGCCGCACAATTTATGCTGACAATTTCTTCAGTACATTGAACTTGGCGCGTATTTTAATGAGAAAGAAAACTGCATATGTTGGAACAGTACGCTCTAACAAAACATTTGTGCCACGGGAGTTACATAAAAATCGTACGCGGCCAATCAACAGCACATTGTTTGGGTTCAACGAAGGCGATATAGCACTATGCTCATATGTGCCCAGGAAGAATAAATCAGTAATTTTGCTATCTACACAACATTACACTTGCGATGTGAACATGGAAACTGAAAAGAAGAAGCCCTTAGCCATTCTTGATTACAATGCCAACAAATCCGGCGTTGATACTATGGACCAGATGCTTGGTACGTATACATGCAAGCGCTCAACAAAGCGCTGGTCACTTGCCATGTTTTACAATATGCTCGACATTGCTGCATTAGCTGCATTCATAATATTCAACGAGATATAGCCAGTGAAGAGAAGTGACAGACGGCGCTCGTTCATCCTTATGCTTACTAAGCAATTGGCATTACCCAACATTGAAGAACGTGTCCTGAATACTCGCATAACTGCATATCCAAGGATACGGAATGCAATGGCGGAATTTGATGTCAAAGTAAGAATTAAGAATTCTAAAGGTCAAAAGCAGAATGATTATATATATATTTTCATTTTAGATAGTACCAAGACCAACAGAAGCAGCTGCACCGTCGTTTGCGCTAAGGACAAACAGGCCATCATGTCGACTATGCCGTTCATAGTACGGTCGTCAACGCAAAACAAGGGCCTATTGATGTTCCTGCAACAATGCAGTTTGTGCAGAGCATTCAAGATTAATGCATCGGTGCTTAACCTGCACCCAAAATGAGGAACAACCATCGCAACAATAGTTTTTTTTAGTTTTATTCATTGTAAAACTAAATTTTCATAATAAAATTCATAAAAATTAATTATGTTAGTATAAAAAAAAAAATATTTTAATTTATTTATCAACACTTTAATTAATAAACAATAATAAAATAACAAAACAAAAATTTTAAAATGTCTTTTTCGTAGAAAATGTCATATCAACAAAAATAGGTCCCTACGGACCTTGTCATGCGTTTAAGGGTACCAGAAGTGCTGCTAGACGGAGAGTTAATATCTTAATTTGACATTTAAAATCGGTGAACGACACTTGCGCGGAAGCGACGCGCTCGCGGAGCACAGCTCAGCTAAAATATCGGAATGATCTGAAAAATATATTTTGCCGATTAAAATAAGTTGACGATAACTGCGCGGAAGCACGGGTGTGGCTGCCAAACGCTCGGAAGCGGCGCGCGGACGCGCTCGCGGAACACTGGTCAGTGAAAAGTCTTATGATAAATTTGATCTACGTATGTGCAATAATTACCTGTTGATCCAAATAAGCCACACATATACTATAAGCATTTGCTTAAAGCAACCTTGCGGCACAATTTTAAACGTCGCATCCATTTTCCATTTTTGAAACTTCTATAAATTTGACGTCTCTGCTCAATGATGATCACTTATTGAATGAAGTAATTCAATTTTTAAAAGTCCTGATTCCTCTAATTTGCAAACGATTCCGTTATATTTGGCGTTAACAAAATAAATAAACTTAAAAAAAAAACTTAAAGCGGTTTCGCAGCATTTTTTTGAAGCATTTTTGCTGTAGCGTCTTATAAAAAAACTTCTGATTTAAAACATAAAAAAATTTTAAATTGAAATAAAAAATTAGTTTACTCCCCAAAAAACGTAAACATTGGGGAATTTTGTCATCATGAACAAATTCCCCAATCTCATGAAAATTTTTGTGGAGAAAGTTAATTTTTTTTTTTTGAGGAATTTGTTCATTGGGCAGTAAGTACTCAGCGTCTGGTAAGCATAGTGAACCATTTTATAAGTCAAAGGTCTTTGGATCCCGGGCAAGACCGGGTAAAAACAGCTAGTTTTCTATAATTTAAAACAAATCAAAAATTTTTTAAACTATTCGTAGTTTATTCATATTGTCTGTATAATCCAGCAAGTAAAGGTTTAACAACGAGTAAACTCGTGATGGCAATATCCATAATCGATAAACCGATTAATAGGACAAAAATATAATTTTTAAATTATCGATGAATCTTTAAATATTATCGATAATTCAATAAACAGTGTAACCATATGTTAAGATTTATCTGACAATATTTATATTCAATTACATCAGATAACAGAAAAAATATGATCAAAGCTGCTGAATTACTAAAAGACGAGTATTAAAAATGAATTTGACATGAAAAATGAATTTGACGCAGATGAGGCAAATGCGCTTTCTAATATTGAACTGGAAGAAGCAGAAACATTAGCACATTTACAGCCAAATATTATTAATTTCAGATGTTTTTCTCAGTCCTTCTTTTAAGAAAATACTTGATCAATGCAATATTTGCAAAAAATTGCTAACACCGAATATTTCTTTTTTAGCTAAGGAGCGAAGCTTTAAAAAAACGTACTAGACTGTCAAACTGAATGAAATTCCATTTATGACATGGTTCAAGCCTTATTGGAATACAGAAGTTTTTGTTCGGAATTAATAGATGATGAATTAACTATGAATGATAGTATTCAGAAGATTTTTGAAGAATTCGTAGAAGTTGTTTGCATCTGTTAAAAATTAACAAGAATCTGGCTTAGTTTTAAATTAAAGCTAATAAAAGATTACAAAACAAAAATATTTTCAAAAGAATTATATTTAAATATTATAAAAATAGAAAACCACTTAATTAATAATCCAATTTTGATTGCAGCAGTAAATCTAGATAGCAGATTTTAGTTAAGTCCCGAAGATGTTGAAAATGCTAAAAACGACATAAAAACAAAAAAAAGTTTTAAAAATTGACATATGGAAAGAGAAGAATAGAATTTTATGAGAGAATCAATATTATCTTCTTTAGAAGATTATGAAGATATAATCGAACAAGTTCTAAAAAAAAGAAGTAAAGATTTTCTAAATCAAATTCTTTAAATATAAATGTCACCGCTTCGATCGATAACTGAGTTAAAAATGAAATTAAAATATATGAAAAATATCCAAGACGATAAAAATATTTTACTATTTTAGTAGCAACATGAAATGGAAACGCCATTATTATATCAAGCGACTCAGATTATATTCTCAGTACCTAATACGCAAGTAGATAAGATAAGATAAGATAAGGAAGGCTAAACGCACTGCGACCAATTTGATCTTTTGTGCAGCCTAAAGTTGTCCTAAAGATTAAGGGTTCTTATGAAGCCAATTACCCTATTTGGCATTAGTTTCCATATGTCTCGGGGGGATACAATGTATCCTCCAAGCGCAATACGCAAGTAAGCGTGGAGAGGTCCTTTTTAGCCTTGAAATTTATTTTGTCGTCACAAAGAACAAATTTAATAGATGGAAACTTGAAAATTTCTTTGAAAAATAAATTAATTTCCAGTAATAAAACAATTACCTTTTTTTTAATTTAATTTAACCCTGAACCAATACCAAACCTTAAATTTTTATTTAGATTAACCTGCCCCATTTTTCAGGATTTCAATCCCTGGTTCTAAATGTTTAAAATTTCTTTCTTTTCTTAAGGCATAATAATCCTTGATATAAAGGGTTTTTCAATAAGAGCGCTACAAAAGTTTTTTTAAATAAAACAAAAACGGTTTGGGATATCAATGAAATTCTTTATTCCTGTGAAAGTACGTTCGATGCCATTACGTATGGAAATCGATCTATTTTGCATGGCCACCACGGGCACGCTTGCAGAAGTCCAGATGCTGAACCCAATTTTCGACGGTTTTCAAGCATAAATCGGCCGATACTGCTGCAATTTCACGTTCGATATTAGTACGAAGTTCATCAATCGTCACTGGCTTGTTGGCATAGACCATAGACTTGACGTAGCCCCACAGGAAATTGTCCAACGGCGTCAAATCGCACGACCGAGGCGGCCAATCGACTGGATCATTTCGTGAGATAACACGATCTCCAAACTTGGTTTCCAATAAATTGATTGTGACATTCGCTGTGTGGCTGGTGGCGCCGTCCTGTTGGAACCACATGTCCTCCAAGTCCATATCATCTAATTGGGGCCAAAAATATTCGGTTATCATTGAACGGTAGCGATTCCCATTCACAGTAACGTGCCGGTCTTGATCATCACGGAAGAAGTACGGCCCAATGACGCCGCCGGACCATAAACCGCACCAAACCGTAATTTTTTCGGGATGCAATGATGACTCATGGAGTACGTGTGAATTGCGCTCTGACCAATAACGCATATTTTGTTTATTGACGAAGCCATTCAGCCAGAAATGAGCCTCATCGCTGAAGATGAATCATTTTCTAGTGTTTGCTCAGCCCAATTCACGAACATACGACGCTTCTGGTGGTCAAGCGGCTTCAGTTCTTGCGTCAATTTGATCTTGTAAAGATGTAATCCAAGATCTTTTCGCAAAATTCGCCACAACGACGTCACAGAGATGCCCAACGCTTGAGAACGACGTGTGAGAGACACATTTGGGCTGTCTTCAACTGAAGCCGCAGCGGCAGCAATATTCTCGACACTACGGGCACTCCTTTGTCTCACTGGCACGGGAACATTTTGCACTGTGCCTGTGGATTCAAATTTTTCCACTAGAAGCTCAATTGTTGATCTGCTAGGACGATTATGACGACCATAAATTGGACGTAGCGCTCTTAACGTTGAGGCCACTGACTCCGAATTTCGGTAGTAAATTTTAATAATTTCGACTCGTTGTTGGCTCGTATATCTTTCCATCATGAAATGGCAAATCTTACTAAAGAGAAATGTCAAAAGAGCGGCAAGAAATATGGCGTCCTTTGCTGTCCCTGTCTTTCTACTTTTGTAGCGTCCCTGTTGAAAAACCCTTTATCTCTTGTTTTTTTTTTGCTAATTTTTATACGAATATTTTGGGATCAATAAATTGAAATTTAAATTGAAAACTGTTAAATAATAATTGAAATAATATTACTATTGTTTGATGACTGAGTACTATTAAAAAATATATTTAATAGCATAATTAAAACATGGCAGAAGTAAAAGACTCCATTGAAAATTTAAGTATGGGAACACGTAAGAAGCAAACATTTTAAAATGTACGAAAAAATTTTATTTTTTTGAATTCAACATACAAATTATTATGTTCAAATTCTTAAAGTGGGGTCTTTGTAGACTGATGCTACTGCTAAAAATTATAAACATAATTGCAATCAAGCGGGAACTAGAAAGTTTCAATGCAAAAATTTTGGTGAACTCGATTATGCAAAAAAACGCCGAGTATTTTTTTTTGACGACCGAACACCGCCACACACTTACCCACCCCACCCGATCGACGGGATACCAAGAGCTGGCAAGTAGATTGTGTCGTCGTAAATCAGCTACAGACTATGTCATCAGCTGATATTAGGAATAGACAGACTTAAAAACATAAAGAAAAAAAAATAGTTAATTGAGGTATTCAATTATATCGCGCTTTACTTTCAGTACATTACAATTAAAACCAACGAAATTGTGTAACACATTATAAACATGACAAATTTTGTGGAAAGGATAAGAATTAGCATAAGTAGTCCTAAAATAGTCCAAATGAAGCGGATTAAAATGTCTTGTGAATCTACAAGGTATGTAAAAATTTAAATTTGATTAAAGAAACTCCGAGTCAACGTCACCATAAGGCAAGGTTGAAAACCAACATGTCCTCCTACTCTCAAGAATTTGTAGTCTGATAAGCATTATGCCGTTTTCTTTTCCGACAAAAAATGTCGCATTTTATTTTTACTTTTTTGGAAAAGTTTATTTTTTTATATATTCTGAATTAAGAGCAACCTTATCTTATACATCAATCGAAAGGTCTTAAAGTGCAGTGTTCATAAAATAAATAAAAAAATTGATTATTATCCTCTTTGAAATCATAAAAAAGGGAAACAACGGGGAAATATTCTCACAGTATGACCTGAAAGAAGTCAATGGCTGCAATTTTTTGCGATTTACGAGGGCTCGACTTTGAGACCTTTCGATTGATGTATAAGATAATGTTGCTCTTAATTCAGAATAAATAAAAAATTACACTTTTCGAAAAAAGTCCAAATAAAATGAGACATTTTTTTATCAGAAAAGAAAACAGCATTAGTCTATATGATGGTAAGTCAAAAACTTTTTCTGCACAGACTCAATAGCATTGGCGTGAACCTGATAATATGGATTCCATATTATTGATGCATATTCCAAAATTGGTCTTACAAGTGCTGTATAAAGCTGTTTAGTAACATATGGATCTGAAAATTCCTTAGCCCATCTTTTAACGAAACCAAGAGTAGGTCTTGCCTTATTAACAATCATACTAATATGACCAATGAAGTCAAGATTCCTATCCATAAGTACACCAAGATCCAGAAATGTTTGAACGGTATCCAATACTATTTCATTAATGCAATACTCGTTAGAAATTATCCCCTTTCTGTGAAATACTATATGTTTACATTTCTTAAGATTCAGTTCCATCAAGTTTACACCATTTAACTAATAAATCAAGTTCACGCTGAAGAGTAATATGACCATTTATGTCATTGAAACTGTGAAATAACTTTACATAATCTGCATACATAAGGACTTTGCAATTCGAAATTACAGTCGGAAGATCATTTACGAATAGTAAAAACAATAGCAGGTTCAAATGACTACCTTGGGGAACGCCAGAAGTAACTCTTATAATTTTAGATTCAATATTGCGAAACATGACCCTTTGGGATCTATACGTGAGATACGATTCAATTCACATAATAATAGATTCATGTATGCCAATGAGTCTTAGTTTGAGAAGCTTTACTAATCAAAAGCTTTACTAAAATCAGTGTATTATATAAAAATAAAGATAAGATAAAGCAACAAATTTACGTAACAAGACTAAAATTACCAAAAATAATCGCCGAAGCCACCAAAAAATGTTTCGATCAATAAGAGAGAACAACAAGACGTCTATATAAAATTTAGTAAATAATTTAATAGTTTGTAAAGCATACTAAAAGAACGCACTTTTAATGGTGAAATTCCAACTGATCGAAGAGGTTGATATCATCTGTCTCAAAAATTTATTGCCAAAAAGAAAAGTGTCAAAAAAAAATTATTAATTCCTTTCCTGCTACTGAGATTCATTATTAATCGATCTAAATCCACAGCAGCCTTAACATTGGGAAAATGTTTTCGATGTACCACAAATCTGTTGATGCTAATTTAAAAGTCAGTCAAACTTTGTTTCGCCAAATATTTTCTAACATTATAAGCTGTGATTGATCTTAAGAAGAGAGTAAAACTCATCACAGATATACGAAGTCATAAGCTTAAGCATTTACGAGAGACCAGAAAACAACACTGTTTTTGATATGCAATAAGTTCAAATGTTGGCGAAGTGTTCTATACAAGATGCTTATTACTCTCGGCAACTAGGTTCTTACAATTTTTGTATTATAGACGTTGTAGTTAAAATCCATCATATGTATGCTGGACTGAAACCCAGACTCGTCGACGATCTACGGAAATCGGCTTTGTCTTTGCTAAATTAATTCAATTAATAAACTAATAAAATAAAAAAAAAATGCCGTCAGTTTAAAGGGTATTAATTTTATAAGATTTTTTGTAGTGGATCTGGTGGTCAAAACAAGAATTCTCATATAGTTCAAAATGTTTTGTTTTGGCTCCAAACGAAATCACCTTCCCATTTACAAAATATCACTATAACATTCCCAGTAAGAGGACACATTTTTTACTAGCTGATAATAGTATTTAGTCCTATTGAAAAAAGATCTGAAAGCATGCTGTTATAACGACAATAGATGAGTATTGTCAAAATTATTCTAATTATAGTAAAATTTTAATGAGAGGAAAGGACTGAAGTATTGTCAGTATAAAAGATCTTGAATCAATTTATAAAAAAAAATTTTAATATTCAAAGTATTAAACGAATAACATTTTATACAAAGTGTTTAATTAAAACTTTCGAGTCCAATAAATTTGAATCAGCAGAGGAACGAAGAAAATACCTCTTCAATTTCTCTAGTTTGGTACAAGGATATTTTGTATAACCAAAATAAAAATATTGAGGCTTTGATAGAAGAAGATATTGAATGTACTTGCCTAGAAGAAGATATTGAAACTAAAGTTTAGTTTTTTCAAAAAATATTCAGACCAATTCTAAACAAAAATTCCGCATGAAATTTCTCACTTTCCCTCTTCTCCTATTATGAATAAAAATTGCTTCTCTTAACGTTTTTATCCCATTTTTATCAGCCGCGTGAAGGATGGGAAACAATATTTATTCTCAATGCAATTGAATTTGGTTTTTTCCCTAAAAAATTTCACTTGCAAAACAGACGGGGATTTACATAAAAACTTAAGTAGTATTTTGATAAAACAAAATTTGAATAAAAAAATAAATATTTTAATGTCCTTGTAGGTCGAAGACCAAAAATAAAGCTCAACTGCAACTTTTGTTAACTTTAATGGAAGCCAATTCAAGCATTGATTGCGGTTTCCATATATTCATCCCGCAATTGTCTTCTAGCAATCCTTTGGCTATTTCGTTGTTGTTATTCTACAACATCAATTTCCTCCACAAGTGCTCGAATCACAGTTATGTTATTTCTTATCCAAAAAATAATAGAAGTAGACGAAGCGACCTTTACCCGAGGGATGAAATTCATTAATTTCGGCTTTCGAAATTCGATGATGCCGCTTTTACATTTTTTTGTTCAGGCGGAATTTATAATTGGAGGATTTTTGTCTCGAGAAACGTATTTTCCATGAGAAAGAAATTCCATGAGAATATTCGTATATACATATTTATATTTAATAATTTTAAGATCAATATTAAAGTATAAGAAAGAAATGTTTAAGTTGCAATATAAATAAAATATTCGAGTTATTGTTTCAATGGTGCGTGGTAGAGAAGAAGAAAGCATATATTTCAAAAACTCATAACTACACTGTATTCTTAATCGGACCGGTTGCTGGCATTTCAGCCTTCATCAGCGATTTATTGAACATTGTGATAATTGTTATGTTATAATTGAATATATTGTTTTTATATGAAACTTTTCTAATTAGGGCGGCCGTGAGGTTTTGAACCACGAACCTTCACATACACTCGTACTTGCACTTTTTGGTCAGCGCTTTATTTGACTCATTTTTCGTTTTTTATTTTGAGATAAAATTGACATTAAAGTACACAAAAGCAGACATTGTAATATTTTTAAGCATACAATTTTACTTAGACGATTTTTTGAGTGTAATTTTGACAAAATTGTTGTATTTTTTAGACGATATAACCAAAAAAAAAAAAAAACTGTCGCTAATAACAACAAAAAACTCTAATTTTAAGTTTTTCATATATTAAATCAGGGTTCGAACCGCCGCATTCGTTATCGAAATTTTTCGATCGAAATTGTTTCTTTATTTGCCAAAATAAAATACTAAGAGTAATTTTACTCTGTCACAGCTAACGAGTTATGGTCCATAGTTGATAGTAAAAGTGAAACCAGGTCTGAATATTGTCCGCCTTCATTAAATAATAAACCAAAATATTTAATTTCGATTGATTTTACGAGATATCGAAAGCGACGATTTGCATTCAAAATATCGTTTAAAAAAACGCACTCAAGAACGTCCTTCTTTCCTTTTATATTAACATAACGTATTTTTTCCAATATAAAAGTTGTTTTATATCAAACACTTAAAACACTTAATGTGGTGATTAGTATGATGCATTTTGTGATAAGTAAAAAACTTGCTGATGTTGCCAAGTTCATGCTGTTTTATAAGGAGGCAAACTAAATACCCCTCAATTTCCTAAAAATTTGTAATGCGGCTCCTCAATTACGTTATAAATAGATGGACGAATATAGACCAGAAAAATACAATTATGGCCATATTTCTGGCGACTTGGTAGAAAAATATTAGTTCACAAATTTACATGTATGGTATCAGGGAAAACGAATTGATTTGATTCAAATCGAAAGCAAATGACAATGATTAATGGCGTGAAATCAAATGAGATTTACAATGAATATGGTGTTCCTCAAGGGATTGTTCTGGGAGCACTATTGTTTATAATATGTATATATACGTTAACGACTTAGCAAACATCTTAAGCAATTGCAAAATTATATGGCATGCAGATTACGCATTAATTTATGCAGAAGGATAAACTAAGGCACGACATAAATAAAATAAATAATTAGCCATTTATTTATGAATGGATGAAAATAAAACAAAACTGTTGGAAATAAATATGAACAACAACGCAGTCTTTAAAAGAAATAACAAAACAATGGAAAAAGTAAATGAAATAAAACACCTCGGAAAAAAACGGATTTTTTAAACGGGTTAGAAATAAAATATCGTCAATAACTGCAATAAACATAATGATAAAACCACACTTTGAATTTGGTTCTATATACATGATGGACATTAAGGTGGTTCGGTCGCCATAGAAAAAAAAAGTCGAGCCAGTCACCCCCTAGGATTAAAGATTAGTTGAAGACGATTCGGAAAAAAAATTTTTGCTACGCCCCTGGATGCCGCCCTTTTAGTTTTTTGTACATTTATAGTCCGCTCATAACATATTGTATATTGTAGTTCATGCCTCGTAATAGCTACATTTCCTCCGACGTCAAATTCTGGTAGTGACTTTGACAATCTCAGTTCCTACCCACCCTAACGCCCACCATTTTGAAACACAAGGAAAGCGGCTTTAATTTCATGAAATTTTTTCTTCAAAAGTATTAAATCATTAAATGCATTAATCAAATGATCAAATATGTCAACTCATATTGTGTTTTTGAGATATGACAACTCTTTTTGTGAAAGCCACATTAATTTGAGGAAACTTTTAAAAATAAAACGTACAACTTTTTTAAGACAAATTTTGGCGGGAATTAAGATTGCTATACTGTTCGCGACTTATTATTTTAGCAAATCTAAAGCCCATGTGCCTTTCGTCTGTAACCTTATTTGCGGATTCACTAACAACCCGCACAAAACGTTCAGTATTTTGAGAATGGCATGGAAACTCTAAAACACAAATTATACGTTATTAGTTATTATTGATATGTAAAATTTTGGATATAACTACCTTGTATTTCAATTATTTCATGAGATGAATTTTGGTATTGCACCAATTAATTGTTATAAATATTTTTTGCACCATTTGTCCTAATATATAAAAAATATTGAATGACTTGGCGTTTTGTTGGTAATTTTGTTTTTCCGATATCACACGTTTCGAAATGCATTTCGTTTCAATGTTAAATTTAATTAATTATTATTTATTGTAATTAAATGTAATGCAATATATATATTTGAAAATGATAACCATAACGAATTTAAATAAACTAATTTCAGAATGAAAACAAAATATTTTTGACATTTGATAAATGAACGACAAAATCGAATGTAACTTTGGAATGTCAACGCATTTGTTTTTGCACTATTTTATGTTCCCTGTTCTGTAATATTATTTTTTAACCTCTGTAACTTTTTTGCTTATGAATAGAACTGAATACTGTAAAAGCAAAAGTTCCATGAAATTAGTGCGGTTTTACTTTGACGTTAGATTAAAAAATTATTAAAGAAAGAAATGTAGCCAAAATGAAACCATGCACAACGACATGCAACATGTTATGATAGGACCAAAAATGGCGCTGCAGTGAACAAAAAACTAAAAGGGCAGTATCCAGGGGCGTGGCAAAAAAATAAAAAAATAATTTTTAAAGAAAAAAAACAAGCAAATTATCAAAGCTTTTAAAAAAATTATAAAAAAATAATAATAAAGTGTTTTCAAAAATAGATAGTGACTATTATAAAACATAAAACAATATATACCAACTGAATAAAGAAAAATATTAAAGAATTAATTAAAAAAACATAAATATGGCTGAATGCAGTAAATGCAGATCAGCAATACGAGGTGAAAGTGGTATTCGTTGCAATGGCGTGTGTGACAAAGTTTATCATTTTACGAAAAAATGTGCCGGTATTGATCAATATTCGGCAAAAATAATTGATGAAGATAATTTCGTCCGTTTTATATGCGACGATTGTTTGCAATATATCCATAATGTTGATCTTGTCTTAAAAGAAATACAAGATGGTGTTGACAAAAACAAAGTAACATTAAAAGAATATAAACATGAATTTGAAAGCTCACTGAAACAAAATGAAATAGAAATTAAAGAATTACTTGAAGCTATAGAAAAGAGATACGATGAGAGATTTAAAAAAATTGATAATATCCAAAAACTATGTGAAAAAATGTTCAAGAAGTAAATAAAATTTATGGAAATGTAAATGAAATAGAAAACAAAAATAAAGATATGTTTAGCACAATTGAAAAGAATAATTTCAATATGTGTAATGAAATAAAGAAAATTGTAAAAGAAACGAATGTCAAACCAAAAATGACATATTCACAAACAGTGGCAAATAAATTGGTGATGCCAGATTTAGCAAAAATGTCCCCTTAATAATAAAACCTAAGGAAAAGCAGATTATAGAAAAAACGAAATCTGATTTAAACGAAAAAGTGGACCCAATAAACTTTATGATAACTAATGTTGAAACCAGAAGAAATGGTACTATTGTTATTCAAAGCATAGATAATGAAGAAAGAGAGAAAATAAAAGAAGCTATACAAAAGGAAATAAGTGAAAATTATGAAGTCAAAGTGCCGAAACAAACCGAAATGCAATAACGGACATGAATTTTAAATTGCAAGAAAATGATTTGTTAGAAAAATTAAGAAAACAAAATGAAATACTAAAAAATACCGAAATTGAAATAATAAAAATTTTTGAAACAAAAAGGTATAATAATAAAGCAGTATTTAATGCAAAAATAACAAGTAAGAAAATTATAGTCGGTCTAGACCGACTATACGATACCCTATACCATGCGTTTAGAAACCCTATCTCTTAGGCCCAACTAACTGGACATTGAAAATAAGCAAAAACCAAATTTGAGTGGGATTTTTATTAATTTTTTTGGCTGCAGATATGAAAAAGTTCATATCGGATGCTATATCTATAAAGGGACTAGGTCCAAAAATGGACTGATCCTGATCATGTTTGGTAAAGTCTCTTGTATTTTGCAAAAATATGTACAAACAAAATTTGAGAAGAATCAGTGCAATATTTTTGTTTTTTAATAGATTTAAGTGAAGATCGGGAAGCTGCTCTATATGGGGTCAAAGGGATCATTTTTGGACTACTCATTAGTGGATGTAATGAACGCATACAAACCCAATTTGAGTAAGATCTATATGACAATTTGGATCTTATGGCAATTTATGTCGATTTCATATGGGTAATTTGTATGGGGGCTAGGTCTGAACATGGACCGATTCTCACCAATTTCAATAGCGTTCATCCCATGGCCGATAAAAGCTTATATTCCAAATTTTATCAAAATATATTCATATTTGCGACCTGCAGTTTGATTACAAGCTTTACATGGACACACAGACGGACGGACGGACGGACGGACGGACGGACATTGTTAAATCAACTCAGAAAGTGATTCTGATTCGATCGGTATAATTAAAGATGGGTCTAGGTCAAATATTTTTGGTTGTTACAAACAGCAGCACAAAGTCATTATACCCAAACCACATAGTGGTATAGGGTATAAAAATCGATAACGATTCGTATCCGAAAATATTATCAGGCCAAAAGATTAATGTAGGATGGGATAGGTTTTTGACGGTACAAGTGTAACACAATGTTTTAAATGCCAAGGATACAACCACAAATCATCAGAGTGCAGAAATGAGGAAATATGCTACAAATGTCACGGTAACCACAAAAGCAAAGATTGCAAAAAGGAAACGGTAAACAAATGTGTAAATTGCATAAAAGAAAATAAAAGGCTGAACTTAGGACTTGATGAAAATCATTGTACAAACAACAGGGAAGGTCCAGTTTATCAAAATAAACTAACATTGAAAATGAAGAGAATAGGTTTGACAGTTTAACACCCACAGAAAATATATGGAATATACACAAACATTCAAGGACTTTTAAATAACTTCGCCCAGTTGGAAATTATAGTCGAAACCGTTAAACCAGAGTTTATATTGCTCTCTGAAACTCATATCACAAATAACATTGATGAAAAAGAATATGAAATAACAGAATATGATAACTATCCAACAATTTCGAATTCTTCGAAGACTGGAGGTGTAATATTATATATTAAAAAGCAATGGTATATAAATAAAATAAAGGAACATATAGTAGACTCAAAGCATTGGATTAGTGCCTATATGGCTAAACGAGAACATACCTCATTTATTATAGTAATTGTTTATAGATCACCAAGCTGTTCTAAATCCGAATTTTGTGATACATTTCAAGAGTTCCTAGATGAAATTTGTGAAAAAAGCTGTGATATTTTAATAGCAGGAGATTTCAATATAGACTGGTATAAAGATTTTTATAAAGATAAATTTGAAAGTGTTTTAAATGACAATGGGCTTAAACAAATTATAAGTGAATCAACCAGAATAACGCAAACCTCGAAAACATTAATAGACTACATAATAACGAACAATGAAATAATCTCGGCAAAAAATAATATAAACAATAAAATAGCAGACCATGAATGCATAGACATTTTTATTGATTATGAAAGAAATTATCCTGAAAAACAAAATAAAGAAATAGAAATTTTTAAATACAATAAAAATAGTTTTAAAAATGAAATAAATTCAATATTACAATGTAATGAAATTAATAATCTTAATGAATATGTTCATGATATTGATAGATGTTTTGAAAATACTATACAAAAATTTACAATAAAAAAGACAATAAATGAGAAAATTAACAATAAATGGTTCAATAACGAACTCAGGCTTCTCAAACAAGAAAAAATAAACAAGTACCAAAAAGCTACCATAGAAAACACTAATGCAGCATGGAATAATTATAAATCAATAAGAAACACTTACAAAGTTAAAATTGAAAATGAAAAACATAAATAATAAAATAAATAACACAAGCAATCAAAAAGAAATGTGGAATCAAATAAAAGAATTAGTGATAAAGAAACCCAGAAATGTGATAAAAACTGTGATATTTAACCAAATAGAATATAAGAACAACTTAGATATAGCCAATAATTTTAATAATTATTTCGTAAATAGCATTGCTGATATAAGAAACTCCATTGAAAATGTGCAATATGAAAATAAAATACCTGTGATAAATGTTAAATTTGAATTTCGTGCAATATCCTTATTAGAATTAGAAATTATTTGTAAAAATATTAAGAAAAAACCTGACTATAAGAAAATATCAAGCAATATAATATTAGATAACTGGGACATAACTGGCAATATTTTACTCAACATTATAAATAAATCCCTAGAAACAGGAGTTTTCCCAGAAAATTGGAAGGAGTCTTTAATTACCCCAATTGAAAAAGTAAAGAATACTAATATTTGCGAAGAATATCGCCCAATAAACATTCTAAAAACATTTGAAAAAGTTATGGAAAAAGTAGTAAAAAATCAACTTGAAAACTATCTAGAACAGAATAAACTTTTATCGAAATACCAATCTGGTTTCAGAAAAAATTATTCATGTGAAACAGCATTGAACTACACAATAAACAGGTGGAAATATATGAAGAGGAACAATAAAATACTGGCGATTTTTCTTGATTTCAAAAGGGCTTTCGAAACAATAGATAGAGACATTTTAATAAAAAAATTATACAGGTATGGAATTAAGGACAAAGAATTGAAATGGTTTCAGTCATATTTAACCAATAGAATGCAAATTACTAGAGTTAATAACGTGGAATCAAGTGCAATAGAAAATGACTATGGAGTACCACAAGGCTCAATATTAAGAGCACTCTTATTTATTATATACATAAATGATATGGAAAAAGTATTGGAGAAGTGTGAAATTATTTTGTATGCAGATGATACATTAATTTTTACGGAAGGAGAAACAGAAAATATATACTACGAAAATCTTTCAAGTGATATGAACAATATTAATAAATGGCTAAAAATGAACAAGTTAAAATTAAACAAAAGTAGAACCAAATTAATGGAGATAAATATGAATTCAAATATAACATTAAAAATAAATAATATAATAATAGAAAAAGTTAACACTATTAAATATCGGGTTTTATTATTGACAATGACTTAAAATTTAAGGAACACATTGAATACGTATGTAAAAAAATCGGGAAAAAATCGGATTTTTTAAACGAATAAGAAACAGCTTATCTAAAACCACGGCAATAAACATATACAATAAAATTATTAAACCACATTTCGAGTATAGATCAACAGTTTTATACACATGCTGTACAGATACACAAATAACCAGACTACAGAATTTACAAAATAAGGCAATGCGTGCAATATTAAAACTAAACAGATTTGCTTCAGTAACATTTATGCTGAGTGATTTAAAATGGCTTAAAAGACACAAAAGACTAAATACAATAAACTTTATTCAAAAAATAAAAATTGGAGATGCTCCTGAATATTTGATCGAGCAAATAAGATATGTTGGGGAGGTTCAACCATATAACCTGAGGAATGCTTTAGATTTCAGGATACAACGAGCAGACACCAGCGCGATGCAAAGATCGCTATTTTATAAAGGACTAAGCATTTACAACAAGATGCCAATTGATGTGAAAAACGAAACTAATAACAATATATTTAGAAAAAAATTATCATCTTTTATTAAAAATTTTAATATATAACAGAGCTAAATTTCTGTAAAGTTATTAAATGATATGATATGTAATCAAAAGTATTAATAAAATACTACTACAAAAAAAAAAAAAAAAATCGTCTTTAACTAATCTTTAATCCTAGGGTTGGACAAGCTAAACTTTTTTTGACGAACCACCTTACTGGACATGCTGTACCACTACAATATTGAAGTGTGATAGATACACTCCAATACAAACAACGCTCGATACGTAAAAATGGCTTAATATCCAACAGAGGCTGGAAATAAATACTATGAACTTTGTTCAGAAAATGAAAATAGGAAATGCACCGGATTACCTATAGATCAGCTTAATTATGTGAGAGAAATACAACCATACAATCTGAGAAATGTATAGAAATTCAGACTTCCCAGTCTAACAACAACAGCTATGCAACGATCACTTTTCTTCAAGGGACTACAGTTATACAATATGTTCCGAATAGTGTAAAAAATTAAGGAAATATTAATATAAGTATTAAGAAGAAATATCACACAATTTGATTTACTAGTTTATAAATAATTTTTCAAAAATATACATACATATCTATATTAATATAATTTTAAAGTATTATATATGTATATATAATAAAGAAAAATGGTAATGTTATCGACAATAAAATAAAATGATATCAATTTGGAATAAGATGTAGAGCAGAACAGGTGGGTAGAAAAGTTGTTGCAAGAGTTAATAGGTTCCATGCGCGTTTTTTTATAAAAAGTAAGTATATTTTTGTTAAATCTTAAATGTCAATAAACATTAATTTTTGGTTTAACTATAACGCATTTTTTTCTCTGAAACGAACGGACGTTTTGATCGGGAAGAAATCAGAAAAAATTCAAAAGGTGTTTTGACGGGTAAGAGCACTAATTTCACATGCCTTAACGTGTTAAAAAATATTAATCGCGTTGTACTTTACTAAGCCAAAAAGGAGTTTTGAATTTTTAGATTAGGATTTTGCAAAAAAAGAGAAATTCGCGAAAGAAATTATATCCGATAACACATAAAATTATTGAAATCTCGAATAAATAAAACATTAGACATTGTTGGGCACTGCACTTGTTAGTTTTTCTATATGAATATATAATACTGATTTTGTAAATTTGTATTGTAACTTACTTGTTAACGTTCTTTATCTTTGTTTCCTTCCCATAAAACAGTGTGATATCTAACTTTAGGTTTTCCGTTCTCATCTTGACATTCATTATCCAAATATGCAAACACACAGTGTTTGTTAACAATCACAGATAAACGTACTTTGGCCACTAAATCCAAAGGATTAATTTCGGAATTCGCCATTAAAATAACAAGATGCGAAGCATGATAGAGTAAAGGATCACCAGGATAAATAAGAAAATCAGCACCAAAGGCATCACCACAAGTGACAAATTTACCCTTTAGCCAAAAATCGCGAAAAACTAAATATTTAAGAGCATTTTCCGGGAAAGGAAGATCGACTTTAAAAGCAACTGTAGAAAGATACAAATTAGATAAGATAGAAAAAATTAATAAATCATAATACTATACCATGAGGATCTGCATGAGCACAGGATATATCTAATAAAGCATTTTTACGCTCAAATGTAAGACCAGCACGTATTTCGTTTAAAACTTCATCAGAAGTTATACAGATTGCTAGGAATAGTCAATAATATTTATAAAAAAAAAAAAATTGTTTTAAATAGCTTACATGACCTTACCTTCAGCTGGTATGCCTTGTTTTAGTAACTTTTTCCTTTTTCCCGCCATAATTTTATCCAAATTCCGTTCAGATTCTTTAAGTTTCTCCTCTTTTAAAGCATCACTTTGTTGATTTATACGTAAATCATATTGTTGCTGACATTTTAAGTGTTCCTCTGCACTCAAGGTTTTTAATAAATCCTGTTGTTTAGACACCAATACAGCTATATTCTGTTCGACTAGTAAATATGTTTCCAATTTTGTTAATTCCACCGGCATAGCTGTAATAGTTAAGTTATTTGTTAGATTATTTGCAAAAGGTGTATGTTATATTAAATTTTGACGCCTACTACAATCATTGGCCGACCATCCTCTGGTAGTACATGTTCCGACCAAAGCTCCCACTATGTGATGTTTCTTTCTTAATATCAGATAATCTAAGCAATATAAAAAGCATTTACAGTTATTTTCTAAGAGAGCTCAACGTTTTATTACCTTCTACTTCAAAAACGTAACCTGTTCCATTTAATAAAGTTAATTTTATTTTATTATTTTCAATGCCTGCTTTTTCTTCTATGTTGCACATTTTTTGCACTCTTAACACAAATAAAATACATATAACAAAATTTATGAACAGCTGATAATGGCAGAGCTTCCTAAACTGTTTAAGAAGCAGTGACTTTCAACTGCAAAATGGCATTGAACGGCATTGCCTGCAATAATTATTAGAATTTTTGTCGGTGCCTCTTTTTGCCATTTTGATTATATTATTATCCTATTCAAGGACATAACCAGTGCTATATAATAAAGTTAATTTAATTTTATTTTAAATGCCAGATTTTTCTTCCAGTTTACAGAAAAAAAGAATTTACGAACAGATGATAACGGCAATGATTTTTAAACTGATTGAAAAGCATACACTTCAACTGCAAATAGACATTGCCTCCAAAGGCATTTAAAATTTTCTTGGTGTCCTTACTAGAAAATATATTTTACTACCTTCCTATTCAAAAACAACCTGTGGCATTTAAAAAAGTTAATTTTACTTCTTCCAGTAAATTAGATATTTTTCGCATTGTTTACATAAAAATAAATACAGTATAACCCGTTTAATTACCCCACGCTTAATTACCTTTCACGCTTATTTACTTCGAATTCTAAAATCCCATTTTTTTTGCTCACTTGTTCTAACAAAACTCCACGGTTAATTAACTTTCGCTTAATTACCCGAATCGGGTAATTACCTCATATATATTATCCCGAAAATAAAATTTCCCTTAAAGTTCTTTAGTTTAATTACCCAAAATACTTATTAGCTACAACTATGCAACTAAATGCAACCAAGTTTATGTTGGCACTTGTTAATCGTACGTATGTGTGTGCACTGTTCTGTTCTTTTTTTTTTAAATTAACATTCTCGGAAAAAAGAAAACGAAAACATTGTTTTTATTGTGTAATTTGTGTAATAATTTAAAGAAATGGCTCCACGGAATACTGCTTTGACCATAAAGCAGAAACTTTTGCTGATTTCCTTATTGAAAAAAAAAGAAAAGACAAAACAACAATTGGTCGTATAATTCAAACGTGACATTTCAACAATAAATCGAATCATGAGAAATGAGGCAAAGATTCGTGAGGTAGCAGAGTCAAACAGGAATGTAGAATTGAAGCGCTACCGAAAATCTAGCCATACAGATGTAGAAAAAGCCCTTACGATATGGTTTAACCAGATGCGTCTGAATAATGCTGTAATTTCTAGCCAAATGGTAATGAATAAAGCAAAGGAGTTTGCTATAAAAATTGATTCAGATTTTGAACCGAACAGTGGTTGGTTGTGGAGGTGGCAGAGGAGAGAAAACATAAAATTCACAAAGATACATGGAGAAAGTAATGAAAATGATCGTGAAGTGCCCGAACTTTTCTTGAAAGTAGCAATTTTTCCTCTATTCTTCAAAATTATACTCCTGAAAATATATTCAATGCTGATGAGAGTGGCCTTTTTATAAAGTTTTGCCAAGTGGAACATTAGCTCGAAAAGGGGACCCAGTCAAAGGCAATAAATCCCAAAAACAACGTCTAACACTATTATTTTTGTGCAACTCTGTGGGAACATACAAAAAAGTGTTTGCAATTGGTAAATTTCGAAATCCACGTTGCTTTAAAGGTAATAATAATCTTCCTGTTCCAGACTTCTCCAATCAAAATGCATGGATGACAAATTCTTTGTGGATGTCTATTCTTGAGCAAATTGACAAAGAAATGGTTAAACAAAACAGGAAAATTGTGTTGTTCGTTGACAATGCATCATGTCACAAAATCACAGGTGACTTACAAAATATAAATGTACAATTTTACCCCCAAATACAACGGCACTGATTCAGCCTCTTGACCAAGGCATTATTCATTATTTTAAGTCAAATTATCGGCAGATTATGATAAGAAAGCAAATAGTCGCATTAGAAAAAGGTCTACAGTTACAAGAATTCATAAAATCAGTAACAATTTTAGATGCTTTATATTACGTTAAACGAGCTTGGTGGCTTGTCAAAGAAGACTCCATAATAAATTGTTTCCGCAAGGTATATAGTTGTATGTAGTATATACATTTTATTTTTTAATTTATTTTAATGAAAACAATTTTCAGGCAGGTTTTTCGGCTCACGAACAATTGGTCAAAGAACAACTTCATGAAACCTTCATTGATGTAACCACAACAGCATACAATTTTGACGAATATGTTACTTGTGATGAGAATCTGCAGTGCTATGGGTTACTAACTGATGACCAAATTCTGGACGGATTGTTGGATAACAACGCTGAAAATTTATCTGAAGATGAAGTTGTTGCAGTAGAAGAGCCCATAGTTCCGAGTTTTAAAGAAGCTTTGGTAGCCGTTGACGTCTTACGTCAGTATTTCAAATATCGAAATTATGAAGCAGATGAAATCGAAAATTTAGAAACGACAATTTTTAAAAACGAAATATGTAATATGTCTCAGACAAAAATAACGCATTATTTCAAATAAGCATCAAATGCTTTTTATATAGTACAAACATTTGTTATATATGTACAAATGTACATTCTCTTATACTTTTTTTTATTACATATAATCTTTTTGTTTGTTGAGTTGCGGTTCTTGACTTGTTTACTTTTTTACGTGATAAATATGAATTATTTTTATTTAATATATGTTTAAGTTGTTTTAATAATTACTTATATTCGGATAACTGCCTTTTTATGGTATTTAAGAGTATTCGTCTAATTGCCTCTTATGAGGTAATTAAACGTATTCGTTTAAATACTTTCTCCGCATAATTGCCCAAAAATATTGTAAATTTTGATAAAGTAATTAACCGGGGATTACTGTAGATTTAACGAGCAGCTCAGAATAGCAAGGGCCTCTAAACTGTTTAAAAACTATGCTCCAAAACTGTAAGATTGCATTAACTACAATAAAAACAATGTTTATACGAAATCTTACTAGATAAAAACAAGTCATTTAGTCGGGGGTCACACAAGGCAATTTTTATTGCGCAAGTTTTTGGCAATTCTCTTTTGAACTTGCTTTTATGTCCACACACGACAATTTCTTCGGAAATTTTACTGTTTTGTTTTGCTTTTATTTTCTTATAATTTGACTTTTGTGCTCTAGTCCCGATCCAAATATTCTTTGCATTTAACATAATAAATGCAATGGTTTTCCTCAACCAAAGTTATTAATTTTTCAATTAAGTCCCGATTCCATTTAAACGCCATTTTAAAAAAGTAAACAATAATTACGAATTATTCACACCAAGAAGCGAAACACCGAATGAAAAGAAATGTCAAATATTCAACCAAACATAAAAAAGCGAATGAAAGAATTGCTTGAAATAGCCGAGAACCGGCAATTATTTTTCCCTTTTTATTCCACTCACTGCAAACATCTATAAAATCAAGAATTGCGCAACTAAAATCATCGTGTGTGAACTGCGACTTAATAAATTAATATAAATTGGAATTTTCAATTTACTTTTCTCAATTTCATAAAATTTTCATTTTTCAATTAGACTTAGTATTTTCTAAATACTGATTTTTTCTCAAAAACAATTTCGATTTCTTAATTTCAACTCATATTTTCTCAATATTTCAATTTTCTTTTTCAGTTTTAATTTTTTTTTCTTATTATCAATTCCTTTTTTCAATATCAATTTATATTCAATATTAATTGGGATTCATCAATATCAGTTTAAATCTTTCCAACGTAATTTGTGTGTGCATGTGTGGTTATACTCCACGATCCAGAGTTACAAGTCGTGCGGCTTAAAGTCGGTCATTTCCATATGGGACTAAGTTTAACTTTTCGAAATTAAAAATCACACAAATAAAATTACCTATATTTTCTGCACAGGGTTTCCACCATCAAACATAAGAGATCTCTTCGGAAAAAATCGGCTAAAACACGAATTATACGCTATATCAAAAAAAAAAAAAAAAAAATGCGTCCTCACTAAAACAGAACTACGAGTAATACTTGTGAATTTTGATTTAAAATTCATATGTACTGCATGGCAGGCCCCCTAAAATTTTAAGGTTTTATTAAATGCAGTAAAAGCTCTGTTTTCCGGAGTAGTTGTGGATGGGAGCATTCCGGATAATCGGAAATTTTATTGTTTCATTAAAACCAGAAATTCTACGAGAATTTCGCTTGATTTATTATTGTTCATTATTGTTTAAGGTACTATCGCACGACATGTTTTTTACATATGGACTATCAAATTTTCCCACAACATAAGTTGTACACATCGTGTGATACATATGAAACATTGTTTATGTACAATACATGAGGAAAGTCACATGTACATTTTTCAATTAGAACAGGTTCTAATTTGGCATGACAAATATGAAAATACAACACTGCTTGTGGTGAAAAAAACAGAGTAAATTATAGAGATTAATATTGAAAGAAAAATAAATTGTTTAATATTAATTAACAATCAAAACATATATAAAATATATAACTTTATTTTTAACAATAAATTTTTGTAAGTTCACAAATTAAATCAACTGGTGTTTACATTTAGAGGTTATGTCATACGGAAATACATATGCACGTGTGATAGCAAAAATTATGAATCGTATGTAAAACGATAATTTTGATAGACATACCGAATTACATATGGATAAAAAAGTGACAGTATATACTTAGGTAAAAAAACATATCGTGTGATATGGCCTTTAGGATTCTCGTTTATTTATTTCCCAATTATGTGACAGAAAACACTTTATACATTCAATTTAATAAGAATAATGCATAAAACAGAAATAAATGTAAAGTCTTTTTGCAAAAGACAAAAAAGCAAAAAAAAAAAAATCCTAAAAATTAAAATTCCGGTTAACTGAATGTTCCGGTTAATTGTATGCCGGATAATCGGGCTTTTACAGTAACATGAAGACTTAATCATGCACATTTTATGTGCTACTGTATAGGTCTTGCAAATGCGTCATATGTATGATATATTTTGATCAAATGTAAAAAATTTGAATAAACAAAAAACGGCCTTTTCAACCCCCCTAAATATGAGATTGGGTGCCCGCATGAGGCCTTCCTTAACATATGAGTTCAAATAAAACGAGCTGTTAATTTAAATATGAAATTACAGCAGATCAATCATATGTTCATACATTTAAACGATAGGATCTATACATACATTATGAAAATCAGATCCATAATAGTAAAAAGGCAACAAATATAGTAGGTTTCGGCCGACTTATACGTACCCTATTCTAAATATGGAAAATGTAGAAAATTAAATTTATTTTTTTTGACTGCAGATATCAAAAAGAGGATATCGGATGATAAATTCATAAGGAGACCTGGTAGTTACTAATTTTTTCTGCAAAAACATGAACCAAATTTGAGAAAAATCTGTGCAATATTTTTTTATTGATTTAAACAGCTTTATATGGGGAATACTATTAATTTATAAAATAAACATAAAGAAAATTTGACTAATAATTTGGATCTTGTGATAATTTGGGTTTTAAATCGATCTCATAGGGGTCATTTGTATGGGGACTACGTCTGAACATACACCGCTTATCATCAATTTTAATAGCGATCATCTTATGGCAGACAAAAGCTTATACATAAAATTTCAGCAATATATGTATGTATGTGTATATTCATATTTGCGACGTGTAGTTTGATTACAACGATGGTTAGACAGACAAACGGATGGATGGACATCGCTAAATCGACTCAGAAAATTATTCGAAACGAGTTGGTCGGTATAAAACAATAAAGCAAACATCTGCACTACCGCATTATACCCTGGCCCCAAAGTGGTATAGGGTATAAAAACCTGCATAATTTTTGATGTGTAAACATCTATACGCGCATGGGGGTAAATTTCAAAAACAGCGTAACATTGTAAGCGTATCATGGGAGACATACTGTGATTGTATTGGTGAAAAAATTATGATATTATGATAACCTGTTTGAAAATTAAAACTGAAAAAAAAAAATAAAAAAAAAAAATGAAAGATGAAAAATTAAAAAAAAAATGAAAAACGAAAAATTAAAAATAAAAAATGAAAAATACAAAATTAAAAATGAAAAATAAAAAATAAAAAATAAAAAATGAAAAACGAAAAATTAAAAATAAATATTGAAGAATGAAGAACAAAAAATGAAAAATACAAAATTAAAAATTAAAAATGAAAAACGAAAAATTAAAAATGAATATTGAAGAATGAAGAATAAAAAATGAAAAATACAAAATTAAAAATGAAAAATGAAAAATGAAAAATTAAAAATGAAAAATTAAAAATTCAAAAATAGAAAATGAAAAATTAAAAACGAAAAACGAAAAATTAAAAATAAAAAATAAAAAACGAAAAATTAAAAATTAACCGGTTAAAATAATAAATAATAAAAAATATTTTTATATTAACAGAGCCCCTGCAGTTGATTGCTATAAGTGATACACTTTCTGTTTGATTTTAAGAAAGTGCTATAAAAAAATCTATAATTACTAGATGTTTACACATATCCCCTGCGATCGGACTCACATGATTTTTTTTAAATTTATCGTTCTAGCAAAAACGAAGTGAGATCATTGAAATGTACTTACTCAGTAGGTCATTACAAGGCTGATTGATTTCAGTTTGTTGTCATAAGCAGAGCCGGTGGATGTATCCTTCATGTGCAGGTTTTTTTCTTCCCACGAAGTGTTGATCGCTCTTTTCTACGTTGCCTACTAAAGTGTTCATTTTCAAAAGAGTTTTGGATAAACTTTTTTATTTCTTATAATAAATTTTGAGGCGTCTTTTATTGACCACATCATAATTTTCCTTTTGGTATATTTTTCATCGTTGCCTATTTTCAAATCATGCTGGTCTCGCTTGCTTGTTTTTCGAATGTTTTTTTTACATACTGAGTTCTTTACTTTTACACTGATGAATAGATATTCAATAACTTTCGCGATTTTTCAGACTTTTCACAGGAGCTGACACTAAGTCTGCTTAATATAACAAGGCATTGATGCTGATTTTGTATAGAAAATATTGTTACTGTCATGCAGTTATAGTAAATATTAACACATTTAGATCCAAATTAGTAGCAAACAATTGAATTTATATTAATTTAGCACTTATTTTTCATATTTTTCGCGTATAAAGTCCAAATATTTCTCTAAACATCCGTCCACTTCGATTGAAATTGTTTTACTTAAGGTGCGTTTACACTATGTGTATTTTCCATATGTAAATTCAGTTTTACGATCCATACGTAATTCCGCGTGTGTGTCAAAATTGGCGTTTTACATACAATTCATCATTTTTGCGTTCAAACGTATTATATGTATTTCTGTATGACAACCTCTAAATGTAAACAACAGCTGAATTAATTTGCGAATTTACAAAAAATTAGTGTTAAAAAGAAAGTTATATATTTTATATATTTTTTATAATTTACTCTGTTTTTCTTTCGCCACAAGAAATGTTGTATTTTCATATGGTTGTCATGCCAAAATAGAACCTGCTCTAATTGAAAAATTTACATATGTCTTGTGTTGTACATAAACAATTTTTGAAAGGGCTTACACTATGTGTACAAATTGCACGTGCTAAAAAAATAAGAAAAACACAAGCAAAACACATAGTGTGAACGCAGCTTACTGATGGTGATTTTTTGTTAATTTGGCTCCTAAACTTTAAATTAAAGAAAAAGTTTGATAACACAGCTACACAGCTTCTCTAGCGTAAACCGTCACTATTGACCCTTAAAAATATAACGTAGCTTAGACAAAACTTGCAGCCATCAAACTGTGCAGTTTCAGATTCTCTGCTTATACATTAACAAAGCAACCGTTTATCTATATTAAGCTCTACGATAATACTGTTTATGATACAATGTATTTATGAAGAAACAGTTAAAGGGGCTTTGCTGATAGAAAGTAATATACACTGGACTAAAACAAATTAAAAAATATTAGGATTTTATTAAAATTGTTCCCTTAAAATGACCAAAAATTGTATCGAAATATGTGTTAATAAGATCTTAATATATAAATATATTTAATAGTTTTTTTTTATAGAACATACATATGTCGAACAATAAAATATTTAATAATAAATCTTGAACAATAGAGAGGACTGAGATATTACAAATTACGTTGGAAACATTCAAATTGATGTTGATGAATGCCAATTAATATTGGATATAAATTGGTATTGACAAATGAAATTTGATAATAAGAAAACAAAAATTAATATTGAAAAATGAAAATTGATATATTGAGAAAATATAAATTGAAATAATTAAGAAATCAAAACTGATACTTAAAAACAATACTGAGAAAGTACAAATTGTTATTGAGTAATGCAAATTTGATGCAATTGAGAAATAACAAATTTATATTAATTTATTAAATAATTAAATAATTATTCAATATCAATTTTGATTTCTTAATTTCAACTCATATATTCTCACTATTTCAATTTTAATTTTTCAATATATTTATATTTTAAAATCTTATTAACGAATATTTCGATCAAATATGTTGGTTATTTTAAGGGAGCAATTTTATTAAAATCCTAATAGCGTTAATTTGCGTTGGCCCAGTGTATATTACTTTTAATCTGCAATGCCCCTTTAATTGTTTCTATATAAATACATCATATGTTAAACAGTATTATCGCAGAACTTAATATACAGAAACGATTGCATTGCTAATTTATAAGCAGAGAATTTTAAACTGTTAACAGTTTTTGTCTATGCTACGTTACATTTTTTGTTGCTATAACTATTGATAAAGTCTAAAATATATCTTTAAGAGTCGAATGGTGACGATTTATACTAAAGAAGCTGTGTTGTTCAAGCTTTTTCTTAAGTTTAAAGTTTTGGCAGCGAGGTTTTTTCGAGACGCCTAATATATACACTGCTGTATTGTAGTAATTTCACAAACCAAGTACCATCGCTCTGCGCTATGCTATGGCAACACTGTGCTAGTTGCACGCGTCTGCAATAATTGCGCAACTTTTTTTTTTTTTGTGAAAAAGCGCATGATTTTTTCATCGCTTCTCAACATATGCAAGAAAGAGATAACATAGATGTACTCTTGCAGCTCTAAGAGTCACTGTAATTTGGGGGGTCGCCGCGTGCAAGTCTCCAAGAGACAAAGAAGAAGAAGCAAATTTGTAGATAGTCTACAATTTGTAGAATATCTATAAAAGAAGATATCTAGAAGAAGAAGAAATTTTTTACAAAATGAAAAAAGGAGTAAGTATATACTTTTTCCCCATATAAATTTAGCATCCGATATCTACTTTTTAAAATATGGACCTAAGACCTCTTATCTAAAAGAGTAGTATAGGGTACGTATGTCGGTCTAAACCGACTATATTTGTTGCCATTTTTACAAGTTATGGATCTGCTTTTCATTTGTTAGAAATGTATAGATCCTAATCTTTAATTTGTTGTGTGATTAATCTGCTTCAATTTCATATTTAAATTAAAACCTCATTTTATTTGAACATATATGTTAAGGAAGGCTTCATGGGGGGTTAAAAAGCCGTTTTTTTTGTTTATTCAGAATTTTTACATTTGATCAAAATAAATTAAACATATGAAAGGTATTTGCAGGAATATCTATTGTCATATAAAACATGATTGTTCTTAAGTGTTGTGTTATTGTAAAAACCCGATTATCCGGCAACCAATTAAGAACAAGAACAATTATTTTATCATTCTGGGGTTTAAAGAAAATATACTTTTCTTTACTTTTGTTTCTGCGCAAAGTATTTTCAGGTACATAATTAGAAAATAAAAAACGAGAATCCTTGGCGAAATTCTCGTAGAATTTCAGGTTTAATGAAACAGTAAAATTTCTGGATTTTTCGATTATCCGTAATGCTCTCACTCGCAATCATTCCGTAATGCTCTCACTCGCAACCATTCCATTCAAAATTCGCATGTATTAACCGTAGCTCTATCTTAGTGAGGACATATTTTAGCCGATTTTTTCGAAGAGATCTCTTATGTTTAAAGGTGGAAAACCTGTGCAGAAAATATAGGTAATAATTTTGTTTGCATGATTTTTAATTTCGAAATTTTAAACTTAGTCCCATACAGAAATGACCGGCTTTAAGTTGCACGACTTGTAATTCTGGATCGTAGAGTATAACCACCCATGCACACTCAGAAAGCAAATGCTACCAATGCAATGACCACAAGAATAATTACAGCTATCACACAAAAGAAAAAAATTTAGAATTACAATTATGACAAGAACAACAAAGAAAAATTATATTTTTCCAAGTTTTTTCTTAAATTTTTATTGAAATATTATAGTGCGTTTACATCTGAGGAAAATCTAGTAGATTTTAGTTGAAATCTATTTCAAAATCTATACCGTTTACATCTAACGTTTTTGACATTTTGTAAGATTTTGTTTCCACAACAATAAACAGCTGATTAAAATAAAACATATAAAATAGAAATACCAAAAATAAACAAAACAATAGGAAAATGGAAATATGGAAAATTCTAAAAAGGAACAGATTTTATAATTATATTATGCATCAAAAATGAAAAAAACACAAACTGAGATAGAAATTTTGAGAAAAAAATCAGCATTTGTTAAATGCATTGTTTGAACAGCAAAAAGCAAAAAAGTTATAACTTTTCAATTACTAAATATTTTTTATTATATATTCGTAATTTTTTTTGTTAATAATTAATATTTTATTTCCTTTTTATTCAACTTGATTGCTTTTGTTTTTAAATGACAATTTTTCAGTCACTGCGTTGAAATTTTCTACTACAGTATTAAAAAAACACAGTAGTATCATTTGGTAGTGCCGAAGTTTGACAAGATTTTGTGAGATTTTACACAAATCTAGTAACGAGCTGGATTTTGTTTTGTATGGGAAATCTAGTAAAATTGAGCTAGATTTCGCTCGAAATCTCGTATATACTAGATTTTGCTTAGACGTAAACGCACTATTAACCGATTTAACCGATTTTGATGATTTTAAACACCAATCGGCTCAGGATGTTAATATATTATTTTCATTAAAAATAAGTAACACTGCTGACTAATTTCGGTTGTTAGTAGATTCAAGAATATATGTATATAATATATTTGGTCCAGCTTTTTTTTAATTATTAAAAACGCAATTACAATTTTATATATACCCTCTGCACTCTGGAATGGAGGGTATAAAAAATTTTTAATTGCAATACCAGGAATTTGTTTTTTATAAATTCTTTAATTTTTCTCTTAAAAAACTTTTGTCTGATATGATTTCTTTTTGGTCGCTTGATGGTGGTTGCCCTTTTATTAAATTGGCAACTTTCTTTTGGTTCCCTGTATATAAAAATATTAAATTAGCTTCTGATAATATAATTTTTATACCCTATACCACTATGTGGTCAGGGTAAAATGACTTTATGCTGATGTTTGTAACTACAAAAAATTATTTAACTAAGACCCATCTTTTATTATACCAATCGACTCAGAATTACTTGCTGAGTCGATTTAGCGATGTCGGTCTGTCCGTCCGTCCGTATGTCTGTGTGTCCACCTAAAACTTGTAATCAAGCTACAGGTCGCAAATATGGATATAGTTTCATGAAATTTGGTATGTAAGCTTCTACCGGCCGTACCTGAACGCCATTGAAATTGGTGAAAATCGGTGTATGTTCAGATCTAGTCCCCATACAAATGACCCTTATGAGATCGACTTAAATTGTCACAGTATCCAAATTATCATATAGATCTCGGGAAAATTGGATTTGTGTAAGTTTATTACATCCGTTAGTCAAAAAATAAACCATATAGGAGAATTTTTAGTCACAGCCTCCATATGAAGCTGATTCCCGATCTTCACTTAAATCTATTAAAAAACAAAAATATTGCACAGATTTTTCTCAAATTTGATTTGCATATGTTTTTGCAAAAAAATAAGTGACCTTACCAAATATAGTCAGGATAGCTCCATTTTTCGAAATAGTCCCCATATAAATATATCATCCGATGTGAACTTTTTCATATCCGAAGGCAAAAGAATTTGGTTTATGCTTATTTTCTATATCTAATTAGTTGGACCTAAAATATAGGGTCTCTAAACGCATGGTATAGAGTATCCTCTATTCGGTCTAGACCGACTATAATTTTCCTGCTTGTTTTATTTTGAAAAAAAAAATTTTTTTTTTTGATGTCAGTCACATTTTTTTCTTCATGGAAGTATATTTCGTGTCTTTTGTGTTATTACGTAAGAAAATTCTGTGGTTTTCTAGAATAACCGCGTATGTCATAAAATCAAAATGTTCAGGGGAGCCAAAAAACGTTATATTTGAAATTATGGGCTCGATATAAAGTTTTTAGAGCGTTTTATTTAACAGTCCTGTAGATATGGGAAATAAATACTTTATATAAAATTTTGAGTCAAAAATCTTCAGAGGAATAGATCCTAAAGAAGGACGAAAAACAATATGTAAATGACACTTAAAGTGTGTGCAGATAAAACAACTTATGTCGACAAACGTCGTTTTCTTTGAAAAAGAAAACTACCAATGCAACCACCCATGCTGATATAAGATGTTGTTGCTTGATAAATGGATTTTTTTGTTCGTCAACAAAAAGTTAACGGGGCTGAGGATGAGAATATAACAACGTATCAAGAATAATAGTGACAAAAAATAACGGAAATAAACGCACAAGTTTTTATACAAGTTATAAACTGAAAAATAATCCAAAGTTATTTTGCATTTTTTTCATTAATAACAACGTATTTTGCTATGTGTCGTTTTTTGAGAAAAAAATTTGTCAGCCATCAAACGTAGGTTGACATACGTCGATAGTGCTGCAAATTAATTTAATAAATACTAAAGGACCCCTGCTGCTCCGCAGCATTATATTATATTATATTATATTATATTAATTTTTATAATATAATACCAAAATTTGCCAAGAGAAGTTAACGTACAGTAATGCCAAAATATACCAAGAGAAGTTAACGTACAGTAAAAGTAAAGTTGATTGTCCACGCATAACTTTCCTCAAACCCAACGAATTTAAGCAGTAAATAGCTCAAAAGAAGGAGCTTGATCCACCTATGTCAACAGCCTACGTTAATTAGAACTCTAGTTTTAGAGGTTTGAGAGAAGAAAAATTTTGAAAAAAATCTTGAATGCAAAGTCTATTCATAAATTCTTTTAATATATAAGATTTAAGTTACGTCATTATTTAAAGAAAAAACTCAGAAATGGTTAATATTTTTTAAAAAAAAATTTAACACATGTAAAGAGCGTTAAAAATTAATATATTTGGCATCGTTAACTCAAATCTGACAAAAAGTGACAACGCGTTTATTCCAGAAAACCACAGAAATATTACTTTAGAAAATGCGTCTACATAAATAAATTTGTATGGCATTAAAATCTTTTTATTGTCAAAAAATAAATTAGAGGTTTTTCTTCAAAATTTACTTCTTTACTCCAAACGTTGCACATTGGGTTGAATAGTGTTCAAAGTGGCGCTTAATTGATTTTTTAAAACTCAAGTTTTCTTACAATTTTTAGTTACAGTATATTAAATTGGTAATCGCTACTGGTACCAATCATTGTTCTAAGTTACATACTTTTTCTACAGTGAAGTGTCAAAGTAGACCAATTTTTCGTGTTTTTGCAAGAAGTGGCAAGAAGTGAAATTTAACAGATTTAAAGTTAATTTTTTTTACTTAAAACTTTTAAAAGTAAACATTTTATTATGGAACCATCAACTTCAGGTAATTTAACTTATAGTTACCAAATTTTTGTTTAGATTTTTGTTGTAAAAATATTTTTGTTGTTTTTATTCGTAATGTTCCAAATAAAGTGTATTTTTTATGTTTGATGGAATGGAACTACAAATGTTTTAGCTTGTTTGTTCTTATATTATTTTATTAAAAAAGTACAACATTCCAGCTTTCATATTCAGGAAAAAATATTTGCGCGTTTTTGGGCATTTTTTAATGTTTTAAGTTTTATGTAAAAATACTTGTGAATTAAAATATTTATATAAAAAAATATTTTGTTTTTTATTTTCTTTTCTTCTTTATTTTTCTTATTTAAGTTACTGTTGTTGTTGTTAGTATGCTAAATTTTATTAGTGATGGTCGCGCGAGTTTCATAAAATTGCGTTGACTCACTTAAATATATTAATAAGTTATTTTTATTACATATAAAGATGATACTTTACTTTAATTCCATATAAAACTGTTCAAAATCAGATTTATTTACAATTGACGTAACTGTTAATAACTCTAATAAAGTATTGTTATTAATAGATATTTCTCAAACTAGCTTTACGGATCTTGCGTGATTGATAAACAAAAGTCGTCTCACTCACACATCCCAATTATAAGTTATTGATAATGTATGATTGCGAGACCGGTAAATACAGAAAATTTGCAGTTCGGTTTATCTGTTCTTCATGGATGGATAAGATTTTTTGAATGCATTCTACATCTGGCATATAAACTCCCAATAAAAAAATATAAAGAAGTGACAGATGACGACAAGAAAATCGTGGCTGAAACTAAATCACGCATTCAAAAAGAATTTAAAGAGAAAACTGGTATTACTATCGACCAGCCAAAACCTGGTTTTGGTAATTCCAATGACGGCAATACCGCCAGGCGCTTCTTCAGAAATCCAGAGCTATCTGCAGAAATAACAAAAATTGACCTAGACTTAATAAAAAAGTTGCATACAATATTAATTGTTATTTCTTGTAGTCAGGAAGTCAACATTGAACGTTTTAGAAAGTTTGCCCACAATTGTGCAAAGTATTTTGTTGAAAAGTATCCTTGGTATTATATGCCACCTACATTGCATAAATTTTTTATTCATGGTCCAGAAATAATAGCTTATGTCCTCTTGCCAATTGGACAACTTTCTGAAGAAGCGCAGGAAGCCAGAAATAAGGACTTTAAAAACTACAGAGAACATTTTTCACGTAAATGCAGTCGAGAAAAGAATAATGAAGATATACTAATGCCGGTTTTCTCAATGTATCGTCAAACTGCCTGTTACTTAACCAGGACATAAATTTATTTTACCAATAAACTGCCGGTTAACAATTTTGGTTTTCTCAATGTACCGACAAAAACATTATTTTCAGTTGGCAATGCCCCTCAAAATACGTATGAAAGTTGGGAGAATTATTTTCTGTTGGCAATGCCTCTCAAAATTAATATGAATGTTCGGAGAATAATTTATCTGTCCGATAAATAATTAATTGGCAGATGAGTGCCGGTTAGTTTTGCGACAAAATGGAAGCAAACCAGACATTGAGAAAACCAAATTTCTTTAATCGGCAGTTTCTCGTTGGGATAAAAGATAATCGCCTAGTGAGAAAACGGGTATAAATATATATATTATATTATTTTTTTTTGCTAATTAATACTTTATAATACTTTATAATACTTTATTAATACTTCCCAATAATTATGTTAATGAAAGTGATAATGTTGACGATGATAATGATGGTTATAATGATCACGATGATGATGATGATTATGATGTTGTTGACAGTAATGATTATAGTGAAGGTAATAATTGTTGATCATAATATATTTAAAAAAAAAATAATTCCAATTTATAGAATTTAGTATATATTTTTCCATTTATTAAAAAAAAAATAAAAAAAAATTTATTTTCAAAAGTGGTTTTGTTTTTACTTAGAAAGGCATAGATTATCAAAAAAAATTCTATCGCCATGCCCTGAGTTAAGCGTCACTTTGGACATGATTCAACCCACAAGCGTTGGTTTCGTTATTTTATAACTTAAATTTTTTTTTTGCTAATTGACAACACTCATTTAACATACACGAAATATTTATTAGAAATTAATTTATTTTTAAATAATTATTTTAAAAATTTATAACTCGTTGTTACTACCTGCGATTTGTGATTTTGTTTTTTTTTTTAAGATTTTGCGCTTTTGGGAATTAGCGATTTTAGATTATGCGTTTTTTGTTTTTGTAATTTTGTGATCTTGCATTTTACTATTTTTCTTTTTTGTGATTTTACGTTTTCGCGATTTTGCGATTTTGCATTTAAAAGATGTTACGTTTTTATGTTTTTTTAAATTTTACGTTTTTGTAAATTTGCGTATCTACGATTTTGCTTTTTTGTGATATTGGTTCTTTTACGTTTTTGGTATTTTACTAGTTTGCAAAAATTAAAAACAATTCAATTTCCGGACATTTAGTTTTTTTGTGTATACCAACATCGTTACATATTCAGCGAGTCAGTGATAAGCTTAACTAATATGTTTCAGTTTCATAATCAATCTCGAATTGTGATGCTTTTTAATAATTTTAAAATTAAAATTATTTTTGTTTGCCAATATTCACTGTAGGCAGACCCATTGTGCCTCTTAAAATGAAACTCATATAAGGAAGTACCAATGTTAACAATGTTTTGGGAAAAACTTATACAGCCTTTAACAACTTCAAAAGAAAAACAAAAGCTTTCATGTTAAATTTCAGCTCTCTTCAAATCTTTTTTTTTTTGTTGTTTTTTTACTTTACTTTTTACTTTAAGATATTGAAAGTTGCAATTGCATCATAGCTACTCGTACATACCTATTTAGCAGAGTGTTTTTGTGAAATTAACCAAAACGTGATTTTTATGAAATATCTGATAAAAGACACAAATATATATATAAGTATATATGAAGCTGATATTATCATATATTTTTATTTATATATGTATGTATGTATATACATACGAGTATATATAACATTTAAGCTGATTTTTTGAAATTTATCAACAATATTTCTTGTTTCAGAAATTAATGGGTTTTTAGAAATGTAAATTACCAGCTAAAAAAAAAACAGTAAGAATTTTTAACAATTTAAAGTGTCAATAGTTTCTTTCAAATAAAGAGGTTAGGAACTGCTTTTTCATAAATGCCCATTAACCCATTTTATACCATACACAAACGTTGATTGCAATTTACCAATCTTGAAACTAACTAATTCGGGTAAATTCTTCTTTCTCACATTGGCATAAATCTTTGCCTTTACGAAACTACTGTTAAACAAAAAAGAACTTTGGCAAATATATTTTCAATAAATATTAGCCTATATGCCACCTGAGTGGACCATCTAAGGACGTGTTAAAAAAATGTTTTGCGGAAGATGTTTCGTGGCTTTTATATGCCATTGTTTAGTTCAAGACACAAAACACTTTTTTTATGGAAACAGATCTTTGATTGAGTGGACCACCCCCGTCAAATTTGTAAAAAAAATTTTACACTATTGATCAGATGGGAACACTATGTTTGGATTGATTCTAAACATGGATTCTAAATAATATGCAGTTTGACGACTCCGTGACTTTTTGAACTTCCCTCATAGTTATTTGAAAACAACACGGCTCCTGTGAAGTAACATCTCCTAATAGATTACTATAATTTTGAGCAAGCTACGTTAATGTTTGACAGCCATTGAAAGCAGACAATCTCAAGAATTTTTGGAAAAATAGAAAAAATTGCATTTAATGAATAAGTAACCAGCATTTAGGGATAAAAACTGTATTTTAGTTAAATTTTTTTAAAAAAGATTTTTCACATTTGATGCAATTATGTTTAAATGTTCTTGTTATCAGTTTAAGCGCCCCGGTAGGTGAGTAGGTAGCGTGCTCGCCTATCATGCGGGGGTCGTGGGTTCGATTCCCACCATAGGCTTTGGTATGTCGCTGCAAAAAAAAAAAAAAAACAAAAAAAATGAACTACTCCCTATTGCCTCCTTAACCTATTGTCCTGAGATCAACACAATGTACTGCATCTGTAGGGGGCATCCCCTGAGTGTTGATTAATTAAAAAAAAAAAACAAGTAAGAGTGTTAAATTCGGCTGTGCCGAATCTTTGATACCCTCCACCTCGGTTTGAGTATTGATAATAAATGTAAACAAAATATTGGAAAAATAGGCATGCGTTTCCTATATGCCATATAGGTCGGATAACAAAATAATAACCAAAAAAAGCTCTCTCAACTTTTTTATTAAAATATTGCCATATTTGGAAAACATAGAGAATAAATTTATAATAATAAATAATCAAATTAAGGATGCCAAATGCAAAAAACCAAATGAATTTAAATTAATATTTTCTGTAGTCCGATTCTGTAAATTCGCAAAATATATCGACTGCTATTGTTGTTTGCACTAAGGATTAAGTGATTCACTAAGTACATACATCTTATCAACAGTCGACAAATCTATTTTTCTATTTATTTAAACGAGTGGCATCTCTGTCAAAATAAGCGAAAAACACAAAGAATAGAAAAAACAAATTACTTCGTGTTTGACAGGATGATTTTATGTTTATGTTTAATATCTTTATTTTTTTTTACTAATATTTCTGTGTATTTATTTGAAAATGAAATAATGAATTGAATATGCTATTTAATTTTTTTATTCATATAAAAAAGTTTTTTAACAAAAGCAAAATATTTTCACTATTTCATGACTTTTATTTATGTATGACGACATTTCAACCTAAAAATTTAAGTTTTTATCGATTGAATAAACAACACAAAAATGGTTGTCGTTTAGATAACAACAACAGCTGACTTTAACAATAGCGGATATCGTTTAAAAATTTTACTAATAATTTTGCTTTTCTTTTTTTAACGATTCGACTATCGTTAAAAGAAGTTACTGAAAAGCTATTAATTTATCCTGAATGCCAATATTTTTTTTTTAATGTAAACATTTTTTAAATGTAAACATATTTGGTGTTTTTTTTTTTGAATTTGATACAATTGATGTCTTCTAAATTTAAAATTATTATTTCCGACGTTTTGATATGATTTTCTGAAATCCAATTAATATTTTATAATTTATAATTGGAAATTTTAATTCCAATTTTTAGAATTGATATTTTCTAAAATTTGAATGGAAAATTTAAAAAGTGCAATTTTGTATTTATGTGAATAATACTGCTTTAGTAATTATAAACAATTTTTAAAAATTAGATGTAATCGCAATCAGATATTTTGTAGGTAAAGCAGAATTATAATTCTATGTAACTATGTAGAACTGTTTTGAAAGCAAAAAACTCATTGATGAAATCGGTAACTCTATTTTGTAAAGACAACAAAAAGTTAATATGCCAAACTTATGTTCATATTTGTAAAAGAATAATGAAAATACGTATGAAATAAAAGACCAGCCCGTGTATACTCTTAACATTGTTCTGTACTATATTCAGTTGAAAATATTGACATTCATGTTAAAATAGAAATAACTATTGCAAAGCCAATTAGAACAAAAATTGTGGCGCCATCTATTGTGGCATAGTCACGCTGAGCAAAATGAAGTGACACTCTGTTAATGCAAAAGAAATGTATTTTCCCCACAACAAAATATTGCAGAATTTTATGTAAATAAAATAATATACCGATTTATTTCTAACATACAGTTATTATGGATATACATATATAGAATATATGTATATTATGTATATTATGTATATTATGTATGTATATTATTACACACATCTCCATTTATCTTTATTTATTTCATTTATTCATCTTTATTTGTTTATATTTTTTTGTTTATTTTTGTTTACTATATGCACATGCACATATTTATTTGTATTTATTTGTTTACATTTATTTATTTTTTTTTGCATATCTTTTCTTTTCATTCAACACATACCACAAAGTACACTAACCTTGGGTAAAGGGTTGAATTACAAAACAATAAATTATTGTGTAATTAAATATCACTGGAATGCAAAATGACAAATTTGTGAAAATTCAAATTGTGTCAATAACCCATGACAAATAGGAATGTCACTCAAATTTTGAGGGGAAAAATTTAAATTGATTATTGAACGTTTTCTGATTGGCTATTGAGCCCAACGTTCAAAAATCAATGAATTTGTAATATGCGAATGTAAAGAAAAGAGAAGACTATTATTTAAATTAAGTAAAAATATTAAATTATAATGATATAAAAGACCAGCATTTTAAAATAAATAATCAATTGTAATTCTGATTTGAAAGGGTTATAATTAAAACTAAACAGAGATTTTCTTTTTTTTTTACTGGCATATTCTGCCAAAGGGTTCAAACATTGGCATAATCTGCCTACGTGCTATATAAAAAAGTGCATCTAGCGTGCACGCGGGAACTGCTTTGAGGAAAGCACTTGACAAAATTCCTCCTGAGATTGGTCCGGTTCTCACCCAATCTTAGTGTCCTTTTGTACACCCTCATACACTATATGGCGATCCTGCCCCCATACATACACTATATTAAATTTAAATGCCACTATGTACGTAGATTGCTACAAGGCATACATTATATAACGGTCCAGCGATTTTTATAATATTTGGTGATCCTAGCTGGCGTCCCACCTACACTATAATGTGTATGTATGTATATGTAAATATTACACACCAAAAATACAACATCAAACGTTATTTTTGTGTTTTTCTCTTTAAATAAATTAATACTTAAAATTATTTTTTTGCTAAATTTACATTGTTTTTTTTATTAACAACTGGGTATTTTAGCATTATTTGCTTTATGCTGGTTAATTTTTACTCCCTTTATATTAACTCGTAGTGTCTGCTTAACGAAAAAATTTTGGATCGATTTTAATCCCTTTCCCGTGACCCAATCGATCTGAAACTTTACAGGCATGCTCGTGGCAATGACAGAAAGGATCCAGTAAATTTTTTTAGTGATGCCAAAACAATGGAAACTTTTAAATTTTTCTACCAGAGTTGATAAAAAAAATGTACAAAGGGTTAGTTTTTATTATATTATTACCACAACGACCACAAAAACAACAAGTCCAGCTATGACAACGATACAGCATTTAGAATAACAACAAGAACAATATAGAAACATCATATTTTTCTTTTTTTTTTTAAGTTTTCAGAGATTTCCCTGGACCTGTTTCGCCGATTTTAACGATTTTTGAAATAGAAATCTTCCCATTAATTTGTTGAATCATTCTCACTAAAAACGATCACCTTATCTATCCTATTGAGGGCGTGATCGTGACAAGAACAACATAGAAAATTATATTTTTCAAGACTTTTTTTAGTTCTTTATTCAAGTCTCGGGCCCTAATCGACAGATTTGGACGATTTTAAATAGCAAACTTCTCAGGATATTAATGAATCATTTTTTATGTCAGCAAGCACCCTAGCTGCCCGATTGATGCCGTCATCGTGATTTCCACAGACGGACAGACGGACATCGCTATATCAACTCCGGTTGTTATAAGGATCACAAATATATATATTTTATGGGGTCCAAACTTTTTTTTTCTAATTGTTACAAACGGAATGACAAACTTATATATACCCTCTGCACACTGGAGTGGAGGGTATAAAAATGTTCTTGTTATCAGTTGTCTGTTATACCCTATACCAGTCCGTGGTCAGGGTATAATGAGTTTATGCCGATGTTTGTAACTACAAAAATATCTGGCCAAGACTCAGCCCTTATTATAACGATCGACTTAGCATCATTTTCTGAGTCGATTTTGCGATGTCTGTCTATATGTCCATGTAAACCTTGTAATCAGCCAACTGGTATTGGCCATTGCATAAAAGAGCCTTGGCCAATACGCCGGAGTGTGACTGTGGACCTTTTAGGTGTCGTATTAGCGGACGATGATTTTGAATGATATGTATGAATGTGTATTCGTGTGAGGTCTTCAAAAGAAGACGTGTAAGAAGGGTTTGATTGCACGCGCATGTTTACATCCACAGGATGTAGGCATGCGTTTATACTGAAGACCTTCTAGAAGGGCTTAGTTGTGTACCTACGCACTCACCCACAGGGTGGATGTTTGGGTATGAAACTGAGCTTTTCGATGGCCACCAGTACAAGCTGTTTGGACCTAAACTGGTAGTAGCTTTACTACGAAGTCTGACTGGAAGTTATATATGTATATATATTTGGTACCACGGGTAGTCAGGAGCCCTGGAATCACAGTTTCACATACAATATTTGAAAGGTATTTCTTTTTAGCCGTTTTGCAGATTTACAGATTTTTAAATTTTTTCCTTTATTTTGAGTAAATTGCACTTAAAGTTGCTAGTAACACATACATAAAATTATACATATGCTATGTGTGTTTTATAAAATTTGTTAATGTGTTTGTTAATGAGTTTGTTATATTCATTCACAATAATAATAAACCATAAAAGTGTTGGTTTGTGAATTGGCTAAGTTGAAAAATAAAGCTGCCTAGAAATTGCACTCGAATTTCGAGCGCTGGAATCTGCTAGTACATATAACTGGGTTTCTTAATAAATAATTTTATAAGAGCCTAAAGGTATGTCAATCAATTTTAGCCATTTCAAAATCCAACCCTAATTTAATAAAGACACACACATCATTGTATAGTTTTGTGTTTGTGCTAGTAGCAACTTTAAATGAAATTTACTCAAAAAATGTACCAGATGGTGGAAATCTGTAAATATGATGTACATCTGCAAAGAAATTTCTTTCAAATAGTATATTTTTTTCAAAATCGGTTGGTAACTAAAAGTTTCAAAGTGACCTGAATACCTACTAATACTATAGATAACAAAAATAAACCCTGTGGAACAATTTTAAGCCATAGTCCCCATATAAAACTGCTTCCCGATCTTCTCAAATTTGGTTTATATACGCATTTCCAATATATTAGTGACTTTACCAATTAAAGTCAGGATCGGCCTATTTTTCGATCTAGTACCCTTATAACATTATGATTCGATAAAAACTTTTTCATATCTACAGGTTACATCTATAATATTGATCGGTAAGGCGATTTCTTGGGACCGACGATTTGTTCCAGATTTACAGATTTTTAAATTTTTAAACTCTTTTCGAGTAAAATGCATTTAAAATGCGTGTTTATTAAATTTGTTAATGTGTTTGTGAGTTTGCTTTTTTCATTCACAATAATAATTGTGTTGAATTGAAAAATAATTTTGGACATAAACCATTCACAACAATAATTGTGTTGAATTTCAACCAATAACGCAATCAATATTTAAAAAGTGTTGAATTGTGAATTGGCTAAAATTGGTTAGCATACCTTTAGGGTAAACGTTTTTAGTTTTGTTCGACCTTTAATGATTAGTTTTCAAAATAAAATGTTTAGGCTAGAGGTCTGAATACCTTTAGCGTCTTATAAAATAACTTATTAAATGAAAAAATAAAACTTCATAGAACTTGCACTCGAATTTCGAGTGATGGGATATGATAGTATTAATAAAAATGCCACTTATATTTGGTTTATACTTATTTTCTATACTTATCTAATTAGTTGGACTCTTTCCCTAAACGCATGGTGTAGGGTATTGCATAATTATCTTGTTTTTTGTTTGTTTTTTTGTGTGTTGTGGTATCTCCAAATTTGTGGTGGCATTTAATAGACACAAATACAACAAAATCAAAACCAAAAAAACAGCAACAAAAAAGCGTATTGGAAAAAGCAAAACTAAACTTTTTGGTGTTTAGTTTATTATTGTAGGTAAAAATTGGTGAGCGAGAGTCGAAAATCGTCTCTAACAGCAGCCAACGAACGAACGAGCAGCAACAACAACATCATCTGCTAAATACACATTGTATAATCGTACATACAATAAAACCAACCATCACCACTCTAAGATCAACGGCAAGATCAGACAGTTTATTAAACGTCTGTAGAGACACGTTAGTGAGAATACAACAAACATTGGGAGCACAGCACCAAGCATTTACACAATTTGTATTTCCTTGGTAATATTTCGGAAAAATATTATTAAAAAAAAAACAATAATTTTAGCAATAACGAAAATATAAAAAAAAAAAAAATTAAATTATATGTCATACGTTTTAAACAACAAAGATTTCATCTTTAAAGAAAATAAAAAAATTAAAAATGTGTTAACGAAGCAATAAAAAATAAATAAAACTAAAGTTATTAAAAAAAACTAATTTTTTTTACTAAACAAAAAGTGAAGTTCCAACTAGCCAAAGTGTTTTAAAGCTTGATTGTTATTACATTAAGCGGCAAATATCGAAGGAAAAAAATTCTATTTACATAATTTTGCAAGTTGTTAACAAAAAGTGTTTCTTTAGTGAATTAATAAAGATCACTAAAATAAAAAAAAATAATAATATATTGTTTTAAAAAAACTCGTAACATAATTTCAAAGAATATATAAGAATTAATTAAAAAAATTATTTACTTAATTTGTGAATATCATAAAAATCCCACTTTTTTGCACAATTATCATTGTTTTTTTTTTTTTTTTTTTTTTTTTTTTTTATTAATTTGCTGTTTAAGCTAAAAATTAAATAAAGTTTCTCTGTTTGTTTGTGTCTCTCCAAAAGCTGCAATAGCTTTATTTCATATTTAGTTCATTACAAAAAGTTGTCGGCGATAAACAAGCATTGCTAGTTGTTGTGCCACTACCACTACTGGATGCTGTTATAAAATTTTAACCCTTTGCTGGCTACGGAAATTCAATTGTAAGTTCACTTGTTTATTAATTAAATAATAACGGATTTATCCTTTTCTAGCTTTCTAGACATGAATTAGATTTTTTAGCCAAGTTATCCATTTGATAATATTTTCAAAATATTAGAACAATTTTTAAATACAAATTGAATTTTCTGCAATAAAGTTTGGACTATTTTGAAGTAGAGTTTTATGAAATTATTTTTCGAAATATATTTTTTATGTATACATCAACATTCAGGGGATGTCCCCTATTAATGCAGTGCACTGTGCTGATATCAGGAAAATATGTTATGGGTAGGAAGGAGGAAAAAGGGAGTAGTATATATGGATATTTGACTTGAATTTATCTATATTGTAAGTGATAGGAAAGACCTCAGCGGGAAGTTTAGTCCACATACGGCTTGTGCGGCTAATGAACGAACTTTCGATGTAAAGCGTTGTGCGATCCACTAGACAATAGACTGCAAATGGATGTGATCTACTAGATGAGCGAGTGGTGCGTAGAAAAACACGGGCTCTAGGGATAAGTTCACTTGTCTCAGCAGAACACTACCCACCATAATATCTATAATACAGTGTAACACAATCAACATTCCGACGATGCTCCAATGTGTTGATAGAGTTGGTTACCCTACAGTGTAACGCAACCAACATACCGATGATACTACAATGTGTTAATAGGGTTGGTTACCCTACTGTCATTGATAAGCATCAACACCCTCCTTTGCACAGTCTATTTTTAAGTTTCTCGATCGTATGCAAAGGAGGGTGTTGATGCTTATCAATGACAGTAGGGTAACCAACCCTATTAACACATTGTAGCATCATCGGTATGTTGGTTGCGTTATATGGGATTTGTATTCCATTTTTATTCAGATATAGTTGCTATAAATTGTAAGGAGATCAGATGGGGTGAAGTATTTCTTACACCGATTTAGGAAACCTATGCACTTGGAAGCTTCTTTCGACAATTGTAAAATGTGTTTATTCCAATTAACATCACACTGAATTTTCATGCACAGAACATCAAGAGCGTCTGATTCGTCATTATCTACACCCCCCCCCCATGGATATAGACGATATTGATGCTTCCATGGCCCGTCTATGGGTCAATATTCACTCATTCGACCCCACTCAGAGATTGCCTCATGCCCCTAATCTTGCTAAGGCTTGGCCTTTGATCAAATGAATATGAATAACAAATATTGCTGTCATCTGCAAAAGAGTAGATAGGATTAGAAGTTTTACATATAAGGTCAGTGAGAATAAAAAGAAAAAGTGAAGGAGAAAGAACAGAACCTTGCGGTATCGCTGCATTTAACTGAAATTGTTTGGATTAGACCCCATCTAGAACAACGCGTACAGAAGTCATACGGGTTTTACGTGTGTGCCTGTCTTGTCAACTTAACCACACGGTGGTCTTAGCACTTGGATAGATATTATGCATCTTGCCTTCGCCCCGCCATAAGACGGTTACAAGCTAGAGTGATGTGTACGGCTTCACTCCACACTTTGTTATTGTGTCGGGCCTATCTAAAACCCTTTTGCTTTAGAGGTAGCAACACCTGGGTGAATGCACCTCCACATCGATCTGTGATCTGCCCGCAATATGGGCACCACAGGGGCCGTTCCCAATGAGATCGTATCAAAGATTCCTCACAGACCTCTGCATTGACCTTGCTTACCATAAAACAGTTTTCTGATCCATTTTCACGCACTCTCGTATCGTCAAAAGACTTCTACTCATGCTACATCCGACCTTCTTGCATCCGATTCATCTTGCGACTCATCTTCTACTCATGCCACCCACACAACGCATATATCAGCTTTCCGAAACAACGCATATACCAGCTCTTTAACTCCACAACCACCCCTACTAGTCACACACAGCGATCTCCACTGCACGTCAGACTCGAAAGCCTCTAGTGCCACGTTCGTAATGTGGTCCAACAATACCTTCAGTTCAACTTGGATCTCACATATATTAAAGGGGTGTGACAACCTTTTCATCTGGTTGGATGTTTCACGATCCACCAGTCGGCCATCAGATTGCTGTGTCATAGTTTGCTTGGTCTCCGCGAGAAGTCGAAGAGTCCTCTTCTTAGGGCTATTCTATCTCCCCGCAGTACCAAATTTAGTATCTTTTGGTGAGGCTTCGCAATTGGCCAAATTTAGTAACTACCAGTTACCCCCCGTACGGTACTGCACTGGCAGACATTTCTCTTCCTTAACCTTTAGCCGCTAGGAATAACTGGCTTTGCCTAGCGTTGCCCAGGAGCACCACTTGGAGGTAGGTTATAGGCCATTGTATCACGTCTCTGGCAAGCCAGTTCCTGATGAGTACAACTTTTGCTCCCAACAACGCGTACAGTACGATCTCTGAGAAAACTCGATATAAAACGAGAGAAATCATTACCAACACCAAAAGCAATTACTTTTGACAAGAGTGCGCTATGCCACACCCGATCGAAAGCTTCGGATATATCTTTCACCGAATCGGAGAATGAACTGGATCCAACGTTCCAAAAGATGCGCCATTAGGTCTCCCGTAGAACGAATTCTACAAAAGCCATATTGTCTGTCGTTAAGCAATAAGCAGGTCTCTAGGTAGTTCACAAGATTTGAAAATTTTTGAAATAAATACAAGTGGAATTTTCTGATATACATTTGAATAATTTTGAAATTGAACCGAAAATGGTGTAATCATGAATTAAATTTTTTAACTATTAATACATTCAAATATTTAGAAACATGTATAGTAAAAATACCATTGTTAGCGAATAAATTTTTGTTCATAATATCATCTTATTATCCCTCAGGTAATAACAACAGCAATTTTAAAACTGAATTGCTACAACTAACCATTATTACATACTAGCAGGAGACCTAAACTGTAAGCATATGGATTGGGGGAATGCCTCACACAATACGAAAGGGAATATGCTAAAAGAATGGTTGTCATCTCATGAAATTATGTTCAGATGCAGCTTATATGCTTCTGTCATACCTTCTTATCCTCGTTGTGGTTCATACATGGATATATGTATAGCTGACTCTCGTCTAGCTATACAAAAAGAGGTCAATGCATTAAATTGTCTCCGAACCCTGGATTATGATAGTGATCACAACAACGCTTTAAATGATGAAAACGATTATGCACTTGCTTTTTTTAAAGAGTTAACTGACTTAAAATTCAATTGTAAAAAAACCAATTGGAACAAATTCAAAAACAATATCTTAAATGAGTTAAATAGTAATGAAACAATACCAAATAATAGGAATTTAACTAATTCGGAAATAGCTTTCTATTTGGGTAGATTAAATAAACTTATAACTAGTTCAATAGAAAAGTCTGTCCCAAAATTTAAAAGCGACAATTCGGTTGAAAAATTTGCCAACACAATTATTAAAAAAATTGCAATTAGAAAAAAGTAAAACCCTAACAATTATCAAAAAACACAATAGATTCGAACATTTATTGACCCCAGCTGATTTTAATTTTCAGAAAAACAAATTAAAACTCATAAAAAAACTTATAAATGATAATTTTGTTCTAGCAGTTTACACACATTTTAAGGAAAAACTTGGAAGCATTAATCGGAAAGATGCCTCAAATATGTTTAGTGAAGTCTAAAAACAGTTTAAAATGTCACAACCGTTGTGTATTAACATGATAAAAATTCCACAACAAGAAGAAACTTTGCTTAGAAATGCAAGAATTAATCCCGGTGAATTAGAAATAGAGAATGATAACAATAACTTCATTATAAAAGACCAAGATCAAATTCTTAATACAATAGGGTCCTTTTTAGAATCGATTCACTCTTTCAAAGAAATTGATCCTGATAATAGAATACATATCGAGGTTAATAACTATTTCTCTACATTTTTAGAAACGAAGTCTGAATATGAAAGAAACCAAATAACTTTAATAATATTTAATGCAAATAAAAAGGCCAACGAACTAAACGATACTCTTGAGAATGATTCTTTTGTAACAAAAGAATTAATTTTTTATATTTTCAATAATTTAAGAAAGAAAATGTCATCTGGTATGGATAACATCTCCAATATTATTTTAAGAAACATTCCAGAGGTTATAATTCTTGAGTATTGTACTCTGTTCAACAATATGCTTAATAATTCATATTTCCCTCGTGCATGGAAAGAAGCTAAAGTTGTGGTTTTACCAAAGAAAGATAAAGATACTTCCAACCCGAAGAACCTTCGTGCAATAAGTTTATTACCAAACATAAGTAAAGTTTATAAAATATGCATTAAAAAATATATTAAAATTCTGTGAAAATAAAAATTTAATAAATGACAATCAATTCGGATTTAAATATAAACATTCAATAATCCATGCAATACATTTACTTATCTCAAATATAAATTGGAATATGAATAAATCTTTTTGTACGGGCGCGTGTCTCATAGATTTCGAAAAAGCATTCGATAGTATCTGGATTCCCGGATTAATATATAAACTTTGGAAATATAAATTTCCGCAATACTTAATAATACTTATATATAATATGTTAAACAACAAATTCTTTTTTGTCAGTAACAATAAACAAATAAGTTCCAAAAATTTTGTTATAGTTAATGGCTTACAACAAGGAACTGTTAACTCACCAATCTTATTTAATTTGTTCATCTATGACCTCCTTAATAAAATAGATAATATAATTGGTTTCGCTGATGACATTATTATTTATCATTCCGATAACAAAATTGAAAAAATTAACGATAAATTACAAAATCATTTTAACTTAGTAGAAACCTATGCAGCTGATTGGAAAATGAAAATTAATATTAATAAATGCGAAACTATATTGTTTCGTCCCCCAGTAGGAAAATCTAATTATAATATTAAAAAAAATTGGAAAAATTTTGGTATAAAATCTAATAGTCATATTGATATTCCAAATAAAGATGTGGTTCTAGATAAATTTTTGTACTTTAATAACCATATTAATTTACAGCTAATGAAAGCAAGAAATGCATTTTTCATGTACAAAAAACTATTTTTTTTCACGATATATTAATCACGAAGTTAAAGTCATGCTGTACAAATCTTTAATAAGGCCTATCTTAACATATGGTTGCGAAATTTGGTTCAATATTGCACCATCTTATATGGAGAAAATAAAAGTATTTGAAAGATCGTGTACATCACTGTATAAAGACCCTAATAGTGATTTTAAGAACCATATATCTAATAAAATACTGTACAAGACAGCGAAGATAAGTTGAATCGATAATTTTATGATTCATTTGATCAGAAACCACATCACTAAAAGCTGTGAATGCAAAGTTAATAATTTAATTAAGGCTCCATATTATGAAAGTGAAGAATATATTTTTAATACATTAGAAAATGGTTATATACCACCAGAAGCGTTCGTATATCTAGATAGGAAAGGTTACATCCAGAACGAACTTGGCATACCTATAATTTTTCACATTTATAGGCGAGCCAGTATTAAAGCAATTCATTCTAATAAACTAACTATTGAAAATCGTAGATTTGATACTAGCGTTTACCTAGATGATAAAAATATGATACCGAACATAAATATTAAAAAATATTGGTGGCTCAATGTATAGCTTCCACTTCTTTTTTTTTATCCTTTGACAATAGCTTTTATCTTTTTTAAATATAAAAGTAATGATTTTTGGTATTTTTTTTCCTTACATTAATTAATCTATAAAAAAATTTCAAATTTTAATTTGTGTTATTTATTTTCAAAAAACAAAATGTTAATTAATTAATATTTAGTATACTAGAGAGCTCGAATATGGGACTGTGTATAATAATTTATATTCCTACTATTTGTTTATTTATAGTTTAAGATTATGAATTTGAATTAAATAAACGTTTAAAAAAAATAATTTTTTTTTAACCACAGTTATTCTTCACTGTTCAAGATAGGTATAGAAAGGTGTGCGCGAACAACCCGACCTAACGAAGAAAACATAACAACTTTGGGAAATATTTTCTTTATTTGAGTTAAGGAGTTTTCTGATCCATATGTTACTAAACAGCTCTATAAGACCCTTATAAGACCTATGTTGGAAAATCCATCAATGAGATGGAACAATTATTATCAGTTTCCCACCAATGCAATGTCTTCGTGGTTTTGGTTGAGTAGTAGGAGGACCATGCTGGGTGTTACCTTTGTATTCAACTTTACTAACTGTGCTGTTGACTTGGAGTTTCTTTTATCAAATTTAAATTTTAACATACCTTGCAGATTCATGAGACATTTTAAGCTGCTTCATTTGGTCTATTTTAGGACTAATTATACTAATCCTTATCCTTTTCGAAGAATTTGTCATGATTAGAATGTGTTACACAATTCCATGGATATTAATTGTAATGTATGAAAAGTAAAGCGCGATATAAATGAATAATTTAATTAAATATTTTTTGTTGTTTATATTTATATTGATCTCTTACTTATTATCAGCAGTTCTGTAGCTCATTTACGACCACACTATTTACTTGCCAGCTCTTGTTTGGAATTCGCCAGCGCCCGGACCCTGATGTGTACGCGGTCTCCGCGTCAAGGGGATACCCCATCTCGGTTGTCTGATGTGGGTAAGTGATTAAAGGGGACATTCGTGCAAGAAAAAAAAAACATAATCTCCTTTTAGCTCGATACACTTTTATCAGCGACATTCAATAGCTTCGATACTCTCTTTATAATAAGAACTGTCGAACTCCTTAAAATAAGGCATCAACCGCAGATACCACCTTTTCATTACTGGCAAATCTTTAAGTAATGTACCTTTTTTGCAGCTTTGCCAGTGTTTCCAGCGACCGGCCTCATACGGTATATCGTATATAAATCAGTTTTTAAAAACTTTAAATTGATTTTCTCGCAAATAACATGTTTTGAAGTCCGTGAACATCATAGCTCAAAATCATTTGAAATTTTAAACACTATTTCTACGCATAATTCACCAGGTATTTTTTTATTTTCCATTTTCTTCCCCATTTTTTAACAACAAATTCACCGAAATTTTATAGCAAAAATCGTGTTTTTCACTTCAAATTGCTGCCAAAAATAAAAAATTAAAAAAAACTCTTGGTGATTACCTCGGGAAACATGCCATATTTCGATTTTTTTATTTCACATGATCCGGTAACGAGTTATGATGTTCACAGCAAAACAACTTTTTGTCAAGGCGCCTCCGGAGATTCGCTGTCACAGACTAATTTATTAAAATTTTTAATTGAACATTTTTCCAAAGATTCTTCAAATGTTTTGCTATAACGTGTATATGAAGTAAGTAATCTAACATTACTCATATCATCAAAAAAAAAATTATGAAAACACGCCTTTTTTAGCTTTTAAAACGTTACCCCCCCTTAAATCTGGCAAATAAGGTGCCTTTATGAAACAATACTCTCTCTTTCGTCAAATGCGGCCTTTTTTCCTTAATTTCATCACTTAAACGCTGCCAGAAGTTGTGATAATACTCGCCGTTAATTTCATCAATTAAACGCTGCCAGAAGTTAGGATGATACTCACTGTTGATTGTTTCTCCTTTTTGAAGATAATCAATAAAAATTTTCCCACGCGCATCCTAAAATACTGACGCCATAACCTTGCCTGCAGATGAAACTGTCTCCGCCTTCTTTAAACACGATTCGCCCATTTCTAAAATTGTTGAATTCTAATTATTCGCCCTCTTATCGTCTAATTTTTAACAAATTTAGTCTAAATATGATTGTTGGTCATATACCGCTGCAAATTATAACAACAACAATGGTTTCCTACAATACCCCAACGCTCCATAAAGGTTTAATGTTTCAATAAAAAGTATCTGTCTACAAATTGTTTACGTCACGGTAAAACACTCACATTTTCTCGCACACATCTTCACATCTCTCCTATTAAAATTATTAAAATTATCTCATCTATGCTCTTTCAATCGATCGTTTGTTTTGAGATTTTAAATGCATTTTTTATTTGTTTATAGTTTAGAGTAACATTTAGCTACTGATAAAACAAATTTCGAATAGGAAGCAGCATTTTCAATAGAAAGAAAAGAAAGAAACGTGTTTCAATACGAATTAAACAATTGATTAAAAAATAAACAATATTATTATAATTTGTAATTTAGCCGGTTTAGAAATGAAAACAAAAGTGTGACGAACAATTGAATAAACACTTGTTTCTATATTTTTATAAACATATTGTTTTTTCTTAACTGAATAATTTATTTTTATATGGTAATATTGTTCATAATTATTGAAAAATAATAATTTTTAAAAAATCTCTTTCTACGTCATGCCCCTGAGCAGAATGTGCATATTTTAGTGTTAATCTCTTTTTTTGGAAACTGTAAAGAAACACCTAAAATTAAAACTGTTTTACTAAGAAAAAAAAAAAATAGAAACAATGAACTTAAGCTTAAGTCATTGGGCCGTATGCAAAAAAGTTAAAATGTACTTCAAGTAGACTTTATCAACAAATTTTGTATGAACAAGTAAGAGTGTTAAATTCGGCTGTGCCGAATCTTTGATACCCTCCACCTCGGTTTTAGTATTGATAATAAATGTAAACAAAATATATGACATAACTTCTCGTTTAATTTAGTTTTTGCTAATTAAATAGCTCGCCTTAACATCCATTGCAAAGGAAATGGCTGCGTAGGGTGGCTATATGCATTAAATCGTGCTAATTGGAGATGGCTGTATAGTTTCTTTTAACTGGCGAAATATTTTTTCATTGCGGCCATATAGGTCGGATGGAGTAACAAAATAATAACCAAAAAAAAAGCTCTCTCAATTTTTTTATTAATATATTGCCATATTTGGAAAACATAGAGAATAAATTTATAATAATAAATAATTAAATTAGGGATACCAAACGCAAAAAACCAAATGTCCCAAACATTTTAAATAAAATAATTTGTTATCTTTATTTTCTGAAAAACTTCAAATATTCATCAAAAAAAAATTGTGAAAAATAATATATGTATAAATAACATTCTCATCAAATTGCGTTTATTTATGTAACAATTTTTATGTTCGCAATTCTTAAATATCATTTGAGGTTTCTAAAATTCATTGAATTTAAATTAATGTTTTCTGTAGTGCGAATTCAACGATCCGACAGAGTTTCAAAGATCCGACAATCGCAAAATATATCGACAGCTATTGTTGTTTGCACTGAGGATTAAGTGATTCACTAAGTACACACATCTTAACGACAGTCGACAAATCTATTTTTCTATTTATTTAAATTGTAAACGAGTGGCATCTCTGTTAAAATAAGCGAAAAACACAAAGAAGAATAGAAAAAAACAAATTAATTCGTGTTTGACAGGATGATTTTATGTTTATGTTTATGTTTATGTTTAATATCTCTATTTTTTTTACTAATATTTCTGTTTATTTATTTGAAAATGAAATAATGAATTGAATATGCTATTTAATTTTTTTATTTATATAAAAAAGTTTTTTAATAGAAGCAAAATATTTCACTATTTTATGATTTTTATTTATGTATGACGACATTTCAACCTAAAAATTTAAGTTTTTATCGATTGAATAAAGAACACAAAAATAGTTGTCGTTTAGATAACAACAACAGCTGACTTTAACAATAGCGAATATCCTTTAAAAATTTTACGGATAATTTTGCTTTTCTTTTTTAACGATTCGACAATCGTTAAAAGAAGTTACTGAAAAGCTATTAATTTCTCCTGAATGCCAATATTTTTTTTTAATGTAAACATTTTTTAAATGTAAACATATTTGGTGTTTGTTTTGGAATTTCAATTTGTGTTTAACGAATAAAATTTATATGTATATTAAAGATGCAATTGATTTCTTCTAAATTTAAAATTTTTATTTGCGACGTTTTGATATGATTTTCTGAAATTCAGTTAATATTTTCTAATTTATAATTGGAAATTTTAATTCCAGTTTTTAGAATTGATATTTTCTTAAATTTGAATGGAAAATTTAAAAAGTGCAATTTTGTATTTATGTGAATAATAATGCTTTAGTAATTATAAACAATTTTTAAAAATTAGATGTAATCGCAATCAGATATTTTATAGGTAAATCAAAATAATAATTTTATATAACTATGTAGAACTTTTTTGAAAGCAAAAAACTCATTGATAACTCGGTAACGCTATTTTGTAAGGACAACAAAAAGTTAATATGCCAAACTTATGTTCATATTCGTAAAAGAATAATGAAAAACGTATGAAATAAAAGACCAGACCGTGTGTACTCTTAACATTGTTATGTATGATATCTATTTGAAAATATTGACATTCATGTTAAAATAGAAATAACTATTGCAAAGCTAATTAGAACAAAAATTGTGGCGCCATCTATTGTGGCATAGTCACGCTGAGCAAAATGAAGTGACACTCTGTTAATGCAAAAGAAATGTATTTTCCCCACAACAAAATATTGCAGAATTTTATGTAAATAAAATAATATACCGATTTATTTCTAACATACAGTTATTATTTAATATGTGTATGTATGTATGTATATATAAATATGACACGTTGTCACATCATGGATCGATTTGAACCCCTTTCCCGTGACCCAGTCGATCTGAAACTGCAAGCAGGCTCGTGGCAATGACAGAAATGATCTAGTAAATTTTTTTAGTGATGCCAAAACAATGGAAACTTTTAAATTTTTCTACCAGAGTTGATAAAAAAATGTACAAAGGGTTAGTTTTTATTATATTATTACCACAACGACCACAAAAGCAACAAGTCCACTACGACAACAATATAACATTTAGAATAACAACAAGAACACTATAGAAACATCATATTTTTCATTTTTTTTTGCTTTTTCAGAGATTTCCCTGGACCTGTACCACCGATTTTAATGATTTTTGAAATAGAAATCTTCCCATAAATTTGGAGAATCATTCTCACTAAAAATGGTCACCATAGCTGTCCTATTGAGAGCGTGATCGTGACAAGAACAACATAGAAAATTATATTTTTTCAAGACTTTTTTTAGTTCTTCATTCAAATCTCGGGCCCTAATTGACCGATTTGGACGATTTTAAATAGCAAACTTTTCAGGATGTTAATGAATCATTTTTTATGTCAGCGAGCACCCTAGCTGCCCGATTGATGCCGCCATCGTGATTTCCATAGACGGACAGACGGACAGACGGACAGACGGACATCGCTATATCAACTCCGGTTGTTATAAGGATCACAAATATATATATTTTATGGGGTCCAAAAATTTTTTTTCTAATTATTACAAACGGAATGACAAACTTATATATACCCTCTGCACACTGGAGTGGAGGGTATAAAAACAGACAATAAAGTCTTTAATTTTTTTGCATACGGCCCTTGAACTATTTATTAGTTTCTTTTCTTTTAGGTAAAAAGCTAAATTTGCATTAAGTATTGTTTAAGTTAGGAAATTGTAGGACATCTTTAGAGCTTCAGGACCTAAGCGAGCCGATTTGGCAACGACTTAACCAACTTTAGAAAATCCGTTTTGCTTATTTAACGTCACTCATCCGAAATGGTGCTTTTTAATATTTTCTTCGAGGTTATTTTATGCTGACGGTTTCTGCGATCCAGTAAATAAAAAACACGTTCCCAAAATTCTGGAGCCTTGTTTACGTACTCAGGGTATAATGACTTTGTGACTACCAAAAATATTTGACCTAGACTCATCTTTTATTATACCGATCGTTTCAGAATCACTTTCTTTCTGAGTCGATTTAGCGATGTCCATCCGTCCTTCTGTCCATCTGTCTGTGTCTCGATGTAAAACTTGAAATCAAACTACAAGTAGCAAATATGAATATATTTTGATGAAATTTGGTGCATAACCAATAGCATGAACGCTATTGAAAATCGGTGCATGTTAAGACCTAGTCCCCATACAAATGACCCCCTATCGATTTAAATCGCCATAAGGTCCAAATTATCATATAGATCTCGGCCAAATTGACTTTATGTGTGTTTATTACATCCATTAATCTGTAGTCCAAAAATAAACACTATTCGAGATTCCTTAGTCATAGCCGCCATATGAAGCTGATTCCCGACCTTTAATTAAATCTATCAAAATACAAAAATATTGCACAGATTTTTCAGGTTTTTGTATATTTTTTACCCAATATGGTAAAGATCGGCCCATTTTTTTGATCTAGTCCCCATGTAAATATAGCACTCGATAACAACTTTTTCATATCTGCAATCAAAAAAAAATAATAACAATGCCACTAAAATTTCGTTTATCTTTATTTTTTATATCCAATTAGTTAGAACTGAGGCTCACTCTTGAAACGCATGGTATTGGGTATCGTCTAGACCGGCTATAATTTTCTTACCGGCCAATATTAAAATGTTGTTTCATTTGTAACGCAAAATTATTTTACTCAAAAAATTAATTTTTTTTACCAAAATTTTTTTCAATTGGTGATAATCGCTCTGAACATGCAGAGCTAGGCCTCATTCAAATAACCCCTATGAGATCGACTTATTTTGGCCTAAGTTCCAGCTTATCATATAGATATCGGTAAAATTATATTTATGTATTAAACCCTGTAGGATAAATTTTTTAAAATACTTCTCGATGATCACTTAAATCTTGAAAAAACATAATTTCGCATAGATTTTTGTATTTTTATTTTAGTATATGGATTAAATCCTTTCAGACTTTATAATTAATATACAATAGATTATTATCAAATTTGGTTTATGTTTGTTTTTAACCTTAGTAAATAATGTCATGATCGGTCCAGTTTTTTTATTTACTTTCCATATAAAAATTACATTCGATATGAACTTTTAATTAATAACAACTAGCAGATACCAGTCCTCGAAATTCGAATGTAAAGTAAATTCAGGATTTACTTTATAATCCTGAGAACGCTGGTCGATTGATTAATTTTGATGCTGCATCACCAATCCCATCTGCTTCAACATCTGGTACTTCAAATATAGTGCCTATAACTGGTATTGAATCAATACCCACTCCTAGGTTGCGAACAATTCCTCCGAAGAAAACTATATTTGCTACACGTTTCGCACATGATACGAAAGCTGATGAGATGAAATTTTACGTGATCTCTAAAATTAAAAACTGTATTCCTGAAGATATTAGTGTTTACAAAATGAATTCCAGAAATAGAGCATCATTTAAAATAATTGTTCCTGAATACCTATTTGAACAAATCGTAGATGCCAGTTTTTGGCCTAAAAACGCATTAATACGTGAATTTATATATAGAGAAGAAGATAATGCTCTGATTCCCAAATCCGCTGATCAAAATCCAAAAAACTAATATACATCTTGTATCAAAACGTTAGAGGTATGAATTCAAAACTTTCGTCAATTTATTGTAATAACTTTGGCTTCAATAATCATATTATTATATTTACGGAGACCTGGCTCAGTAAAAAAGTTAATAACTCTAAGATTTTTTGTCCTAAATATCAAATTTTCAGAAAAGATAGAGAAAGTTGTGAAAGAATTGAATCTGATAAAAATAATAATCAATGTAATAATGTAATAAAAAAGTCTGGTGGCGGCGTATTGGTTGCTATACTAAACGAATTTTCATCTGAAAAAATTATCTTAAACGATTTTTTACATATTGAGATTATATGTGTTTTAGCTAAAATTAATAACAGGTCCATATACAATATTTGCTCATACATTCCGCCTAACTCTCCGCTTTCTGTTTATGAGGATCATCTGAAAGCTGTTGATTTAATCCAAAATTATATAAAACCATCTGATTTATTAATGTTAATTGGAGATTTTAACATGCCGTCTACATCCTGGAAAGCTGATCCTGATACCAATTATTTAGTTCCATCTCATTATTCCGATTCTTCAGCTGCATTTATTCATGGTTTATTGGAAAATTGTCTTTTCCAAGTCAACTCCGTCACAAATGCATTTGGTAGACTGTTGGACCTTATTTTCGTTAATGAACCTAATGACTTTTCAATATTGCGGCATAGCCCTATTTCTAATCCGGAAGATATATACCATCCAACACTTGAGATATCTTGCTTTTGTTCCTATCCTCTTCATAAAAAAAAGTTAACTCACAGCGATAAAATCTTTTGCTTTAATAAAACTAATTACCAAGATTTACAACTCCATCTATTCCAAATTGACTGGATAAATGTGTTATCTCGTTGCAATGATAACTTGGACTTGTGTTTGCATACATTTTATCATCACCTCTTTGAATGTTTCTCGGCATCTGTACCTAAAATGATACCTCCTAAATCGAATGGTCCTCCTTGGAATACAAAACATATATCTCAACTTAAAAATAAGAAAAACAAAATGTACAAAATTATAGAAAATATGGAACATTGATAGATTATATGAAATACTCGTTATCAAGATCGGAATTTATTATTGCTAATCAATTGGCCTATAATAACTATTTAATTAAAGTAAGGAATAATCTAAAAAATAATCCAAAATCATTTTATAAATTTATTAATTCTAAAAGACGTACTGCGGACTTTCCTTCGGTTATGAAGTACGGTGATTTAGAATCTTCAGATGATAACTCCATAAGCAATATGTTTGCAGACTTTTTTGCATCAACTTATTCTTCGACAGTATTTAATAATCTGTATCCATATACAATATCGGAATCTTCAATTATTAATATACCATCCATCAATCAACATACAGTTCTGAATGCCCTGACAAAATTAAAATTGTCGTATGCTGCTGGTCCTGACGGTGTTCCTAGTTGCATTTTAAAGCGCTGCGCACATTTATTGTATATTCCTTTGACTTATGTGTTTAACATATCCCTTAAATTGGGTTACTTTCCTCCCATTTGGAAAGAATCATTTATTATTCCCTTCTTTATGTCTGGATCTAAAGCTGGTATTTCGAATTATAGAGGTATTGCTAAATTAAGTGCTATTCCAAAACTATTTGAAAAACTTATATATGACACGTTGTCACATCATGTGTCCTCTATCATATCTCCAACGCAACATGGATTCTGCAAATCACGCTCTACAATAACAAATCTTTTGGAGCTTACAAATTTGGTAAATGATGGTTTTATTAATATGAAACAAACAGATGTTATTTATAATGATTTTAGCAAGGCATTCGATAAAGTAAATCATGATCTATTGTTGTTTAAGCTTGACCGTATGGGCTTTGGTATAATGCTAATAAAATGGATTGGATCATATTTAAAAGACAGAACACAATGTATTAAGTTTCGTAACTCGTATTCCAACAACATAAAAGTATTATCTGGTGTACCTCAAGGTAGTCACTTGGGACCTCTTTTATTTACGCTATTTATAAATGATCTTCCTTCTGAAATTAAACACTCAACTACATTAATGTATGCAGACGATGTAAAGTTAATTTTTACCCTCAACAATCTTGATCAACAATCACTTTTACAGAATGATATTGATCGTTTAACTACTTGGTGTAATATTAATCTAATGGACCTAAATGTCAAAAAATGCAAATGTATGATTTTTACAAGATCAATTCCAATTAATGGTCGGTATATCATGAATAATGCTGTGCTTGATTTAGTTGATTCATTCAACGACCTTGGCGTACTTCTGGATAAAAAATTAGACTTTAGAAGTCATATTTCGCTAACAATAAATAAAGCTACTGGTGTACTTGGATTCATTAAACGGTGGGCTAAAGAGTTTTCGGATCCGTATACGACAAAACAATTGTTTACTACCTTGGTAAGACCAATACTCGAATATGGGTCTGTAGTCTGGGATCCGCAATACCATATACATTCGAATAAAATTGAATCAGTTCAAAAACAATTTTTGTTATTTTGTCTTCGTGGTTTGGGCTGGGATCCTAATATGAGGTTGCCATCTTATGAAAATCGTCTGGCTCTAATTAAGCTTCCTACATTGAAAAGTCGCAGACATATGCTAAATGTTACTTTCCTGTTAAAACTGTTAAATGGTAGTCTTAAATCTGAATTTCTTATCAACAAAATATATATAAATATTCCTTTTCGATCATCAAGAAATTATAACTTTCTAACTATCAAATATTATTGTACAAACTATGCTAATTTTAATCCACTACGTAGAATTTGCGATGAGTTTTATATGCTGTATCAGTTTATTGATTTTAATAAAAGTTTGGATATTGTGAGAAGAAATATTATATGTATTACACTTAAATGCATTAAATCAACTGAATTAAATAAATGTTATATATTAATTTTGTTAAATGTTTAATTATATATATCAATTATAATATAAATGTACATATACTTTAAGTAGTCTGTAAGGATGATTCCATAGACTGAATAAATAAAAAAAAAATAAAAAAATAAAAAGTCTAATAAATTTTATTTTTTCATTTAATAAAGATCGTAAAGGTATGATAATTAATTTTAGCCAGTTCACCCTTTTCTATTCAACACTTTTTAAATTCAACACTTGGTTTATGTCCAAAATTATTTTTCAATGTTTTGGTTTATGTCCAAAATTATTTTTCAATTCAACACAATTATTATTGTGAATGAAGAAACCAAATAAACAAATTCTTTAGCAAATTTAATAAACACACACACAGCATTGTATAATTTTATGTATGTATTAGTAGCAAATTCAAATGCATTTTACTTAAAAAAAATTTAAAAATTTTAATTCTGTAAACCTGGTAAACAGCTAAAAAGAAATACCTCTCAAATAAAATACGTTTGATCAAAATCGGGAGAAAAATGTGTAACAAATCATCGATCACAAGAAATCGCCTATTAATATTAATATTAATATTAATACTATAGATGCCGCTCAAACTTGGTTTGTTCTTATTTTCTATATCCCATTATGACCTTAGTAAAGTTGGATCTAAGACCATTTCTCGTAATTCAAGGTATGGGCTTCGTATAGTCGGTCTAATCCTACGATAATTTTCTTACATGTTTTATTTTATTATACCTTTTATTATGTCCATCCGTCCGTGCGTCTATCTGTCTGTCTTTCCGTCCGTCTCTGTGCCCATACTCTGTGCGAACTACTCATCACAAATATGATTATATTATGATGAAATTTATTATATAAGCTCTTATTGACTATAGGCCGAATGCTATGAAATTGGTAAAAATCGGAGCATTTTCAGACCTAGCACCCATACAAATAACCCCTATAAGACTGACTAAAATGGTCGTGAGATCCAGATTGTCATATATATATATATATTGATAGAATATGCGGTGTGCATGTCTATTATACCTGCTAATCTAAAAATAAACCCTGTATGCCCATTTTTAGTCATATTCCCCATATAAAAAGCTGATCTTCCCTTAAATCTATCTATCAAAAATGTTGCATAGATTTTTTCAAATATACATGTTATAGAGTATATGTTTTTGAAAAATATGTGTGAAATAATTCTGGGCTTTTTCACTAATAGCATTTGAATACCTAGACCAATAATTATTTCTCAAAAAAAATTATATACATATATATATATATATTATATTTGTATGGACTTGTTAGAGAGTTTTAAAAACGTCTCCAGAAATATTCAAAAGAGTTCTTACCTGATTTCATTGAAATATCGCCAATCAAGTGGTTGACAATATTTCACAACCATAAACTCAAGCATTTGCGTCATCACTTTACTGACTGAAGAGAAAAAACTAGGCCCATAGTAGCCGAAGACACTCATCTGCAGGCAAGATCATGCCTAAAACTAGGCCAACGTAGTTTTTACTGCTTAGCAAGTTTTTATGTTTGGAGTTTTATTTTTGAGTATAGTTTTTTTTATTATGTACTTAAATGTATTGCTAAAATAAAAAAAATACAAACATATTATAGACTAAATATTATATATTTAAATTATTTTTCAATCGGCAAAGAATGCATTCAAAAGCAGTATTGCCAACTGTTGGTTCTTTAAGTTAATTTAAAACAAAATTTTTCTAAAAAGATACTAAAATGCTATAAATCCACCTGGGAATGATAATTTCTAAAAAGTGATAATATATTACTTTATTATTAAATTAAAAAAAAATATATACTAAATTGACAACACTGCTGCAGTATTCATATTATACTATACTTTTTAAGTTCGCTTAAAATAATTACATTTTATATTTAAACTAGACCTTTGTTATTGATCAACATTCTTAATAATCAATATAGCGATAAATCACTTTAATATTTAATTATTTCGTTTTAATCAAAATGATAAATAAATTATTAAGATTATTTATCAAGTGAAATTAAATTTTTTAGCTGGTATAACAAATTTTAAAAATTATTTTTTTTTAAATTTTTTAAATTATCGTTTGGTTTTGCATATCATTAGTAATGTTATAGCAAATTCATTATTAACTAGTTATTTATAAATTATTATTAATGAAATTGCCTAATTTAATAATGAAAATAATAAATATATTAATAAAATTGAGTAATTTATTAATGGAATCGATTTATAATTATTTTAAGGCAATTTGTTAATGAATGAATCAAATTGATTAATTTATAATTAAATTGATTAATTTATTAAATACATTAAGTTATTAATAAAATTGATTAATTTATCAAATTTATAAATTTTTAATGAAATTGAAATTGGACTCTCCATACATTGAATTAATTAAAATAATGAAATTTTTCAATTTATTAATTATTCATAAATTTATAAAATTTTTTACAAATTTATTAATTTATTATTGAAAGTGATTAATTTCTTAATGAAGTTGATTAATATATTAATGAATTTACTTATTCATATGTTAAGTTAACAATATTGAATAATTTATTAATGAACTTGAAATGTATTAATTTATTAATTAAGTTCATAAATTATCTGAAATTGATTAATTTATTAATGAAAATTATTAATTTGTTACTCACTAATTATTATTCATAAATTAATCAAATTAAGTAATTTATTAATAGAATTAAAAAATTTATTATTTATATGTTTTATTCATTAATTAAATAATTCATTTGTCAACAAAATTAATTATTTATTAATGAAATTAATAACTTAATTAGTTATGCATAAATAAATGTTATAAGTTGATTAATTTATTAATCAAACTGATTAGTTACTTATAAATAAATTTATTAATCAAACTGATTATGTTATGTTATTAATTAATTTATTAATGAAACCTATTAATTTATTACCCTAATTGATTAAATTCTTGATGAAATTGAAAAATTTATTAGTGAAATAAGTAATTTATAAATTAAAATTTTTTAAATTGCATAAAATATTAATCAAGCTGATTAATCTATTACTCAAAATGATTAATTTCTTAATAAAAATGATTAATTTATTAATTAAATAATTTATTAATAAATTGAATTATATAAGTGTTTGATTAATTACTGACAAATATTAATTCGTTAAGCAGATTGATGAATATATTAATTAAATAACTTATTAAAAAATTAAGATATTTCAGTTGATTAATTTCTTAATTATAATTAAATTATTAAAGTTGATTAATTAATATTGTAAACAAATTAAATTAAATTAATTAAATTAGTTTTTCATAAAGAAAATTAATGAAATTAATTTATTGATAAAATTGTTACTTTACAATAAAATTGGTTTATTTATAAATAAAATTTATTAATATATTAAATGAATTAGTTATTCATAAAATAAATTATTAAAGTTCATAATTTTTTAATCAGAAAACCAATTAGTTTATTAATCAATTTGCATATTTTATTAATCAATTTGATCAATTTATTAATAAAATCGATTATTTAAATGATTATTTTATTATTCAAATAGAATAACATCTTAATCACTTTAATTAAGTATATAAATAATATTGAAATAATTTAAATGAAATTTATTAATAATTTTCATTAATATATCAATCGTTTTCATTATATTTTCAATCATATGGAATCATTTATTTTTCAGATTGCTTAGTTTATAATTCAGATTGGCTTACTTATCAATCAGATTGATCAATTTATTAATTATTATTTAATTTTTTTTATAGTATTGAATCAATTTTTTATCAGATTGTTATTATTTACTAATCGTTATGTTTATTATTTTTATAATCGTATGGAATCAACTGTTTATCAGATTGATTAATTCATAAATAAAATATATTACCTTACTAATCAGATTGTTTATTTTATTAATCTGAATGATTACTGTATTAATTAGATTTAATAACTTATTAACTTAATTAATTTTTTTTAAATTCAGATTGCTTAATTTATTAATCAGATTGCTTGATTTATTAATCAGATCGTAAAATGCATTAATCAGGTTGAATAATGTAATAATCACATTGATTAATTTATTAATCAGATTGATTAATTTATTATTCAGGTTGAATAATTTTTTAATGTAATAGATTTTTTCATTAATCAGATTATTTGTCTAAACGATCTTTTACAAAAACTAATGAATGTCCATATGTTTCTTTAAAACTCTTCATCACAAAAACAACCATCTCTTGAATTTTCGGTTATCCAATCCATATATTTCGTAAGTCTAGTATAAACACCAGGATAATTAGGTCTAGCACAACCATTGCCCCAGGAGACAATGCCGATTTGTTCATAGCGTTTGTCGTCTGGACGTAAACGTACCAAAGGACCACCAGAATCGCCTTGACAACTGTCACGTTCGCCCTTGCCTGGATAACCGGCACACATCATATTTTTCGTTATCATTTTCGAGGTGTAATTCGTTTGGGCCACACATGTCTCATTATCCAAAACGGGTACTTCAACTTGTTGCAGCAAACATGACGGCTTACCATCTTCCTTTAAGGTACCCCAACCGGTTGCTATACCTTTAGTGCCGACAAATAAATCGTTCCTTTCCTTTGACCTTGGCAGGCATATAGGTCTTATAAAACTTGTTATGGGTACACGATCATTCAAACGCAATAGAGCGATATCATTATCAAAATTAGAGAAACTGAATTTTTGTGTAAAAGCTCTCAAGACAAAACGTGTTTCTGGTCTTTCCTTATCATTACAACGATCATGTTCTCCGAAGGTGACCTTGATCATGAACCACATAAAACCTTTAACACAATGAGCGGCCGTTAAGACATAACGATCGTTGATAAGAGTGCCACCACAATAGAAACGATTGAAGTAACTTAAACGTGCCATCCAGGGGTATTCACTCACACCGGTTGTTGTGCCACCCACAATACGGGATTCGTCATTCCGTTCACCGCATCTAAAATGACATTACAAGTAAAAAGTTGCAGAAGATTGAAATATATTTAATATATTTATAAAATAAACATTTCTCTGTATTTTTTTTTCGTTTGCCACCATGGAATTTATTTATATGTTGCCTGCATATACAGGTATGGCACTGAGCCAAAATTTTTTGTTTTGTTTAAGGCTGCACTGTATACAATTTATAGCCGTTTTTGTGCTGTCAATATTATCAATTTTAATGATTTTTTTTGTGTTTTTGCAAGTCGTTTGTCATATTTTTAGAGCTAAGATGCAACCACGAGTATTTAATTCACACATTTTTCTGTTTCCTCATTATTTGTAGAGAAATTATAAAAAAAACCATAAATTTCTAAGCAGAATTTGTAAGATGCATTAATTTTTTTTGAGAAATTTACGATTCGGCTGCTGAATATTGCAAAAATATTAATTTTTAAAAAGTACCTTTTTTTAAAAAAGTACCTTGTATCAAAACAGTATATTTTGTTAAAAAAGTACATTTTATTAAAAAAGTCGCTTTTAATAAATTAGTACCTTTTATTAAAAGAGTACCTTTTATAACAAAGTAACTCTTAATAAAAAAAGTACCTTTTAATAAAAAAGTACCTTTTAATAAAAAAGTACCTTTTAATAAAAAGTACCTTTTAATAAAAAAGTACCTTTTATTAAAAAAAGTATATTTTATTAAAAAAGTTCCTTTTATTACAAATGTACCTTTTATTAAAATGTACCTTTTATTAAAAAAGAACCTTTTATTACAAAAGTACCTTTTATTAAAATGTACCTTTTATTAAAAAAGAACATTTTATTAAGAAAAAAGTAGCCTTTAATAAAAGAGTACCATTTACTCTAAAATGCCTTTTATTTAAAAAAAGAACCTTTTATTAAAAAAGTATCTTTTATTAAAAAAATATCCTTTTATTAAAAAAGTTACCTTTGATAAAAAAGTACTTTTTATTATAAAAGTATCTTTTATTAAAAAAATAACCTTTTATTGAAAAAGTATATTTTATAACAAAAGTACCTTGTATTAAAAATGTACCTTCCATTAAAAAGTACCTTTTATTAAAAAGTACCTTGTTTAAAAAAAGTACCTTTCATTAAAAAGTACCTTTTATTAAAAAGTACCTTATATTTAAAAGTACATTTTATTAAAAAGTACATTTTATTAAAATAAGTACAATTTAAATAAAAAGTGCATTTTATTATAAAAGTACCTTTTATTAAAAAAATAACCTTTTATTGAAAATGTATCTTTAATTACAAAAGTACCTTGTATTAAAAAGTACCTTTTATTAAAAAAATACCTTTTATTAAAAAAGTGTCTTTCATAAAAGTACCCTACATTAAATATGTACCTTTTGTTAAAAAGTACATTTTATTAAAAAACTACCTATTATTAAAAAATTGCCTTTTGAAAAAAAAGTACCTTTAATTCAACAAGTGTTCTTTCTTAAAAAAGTCAGATTTCTTAGAAAAGTATATTTTCTTAAATAAATACAATTTCTTATAAAATTATTTTATATTAAAAAGTACCTTTTATTAAAAATTATATTTTCTTAAAATAGAACCATTTCTTACAAAAGTAACTTTTTTCAAATAATCATGTTTTCTGAAAAATACCTTTTATTAAAAAATTACCCTTTATTAAAAAAGTACCTTTTATTGCAAAAATTATCTTTTATTAAAAAAGTATTTTTCATAAGAAGTACCTTATATTAGAGAAGTACTTTTTATTAAAAAGTACCTTTTGTTAAAAAAGTACCTATTATTAAAAAATCGTCTTTAATTAAAAAAGTACTTTTTATTTAAAAAGCATACTTTCTTAAAAAAGTACATTTTCTTAAGATAGTCAGATTTCTTAGAAAAGTACATTTTCTTAAAAAAGTACTACTTCTTAAAAAAGTACGTTATATTAAAAAAGTACCTATTAAAAATTGCCTTTTCTTAAAACAGAACCATTTCTTACAAAAGTACCTTTTCTTAAAAAATCATCTTTTCTGAAAAATATATCCTTTATTAAAAAAGTGGATTTTATTTAAAGAAGTAAAATTTTGTAATAAAATACCTTTGATTAAAGAAGGAACTTTTAGTAAAAAAGTAACTTTTGTTAAAAAAGTAACGTTTACAACAAAGTACGTTTTATTAAAAAAGTACGTAAAAAGTACAATTTCTTACAAAAGTACATTTTCTTAAAAAATACCCTTTCTAAAAACGTACCTTTTCCTAGAAAGTACCATTTAAAGAAGTAGCATTTCTTGCAAAAGTAGCGTTTCTTCAAATATTACCTCTTCTCAAAAAAGGTAATTTTCTTAAAATATATTCTTTTCCTAAAAAAAAGTAAATTTTCTAATAAAATTACATTTTCTTAAAAAAGTGACTTTTCTTATTTTCATTATTTTAGTGGTGATTTTGAAATATCTGAATTCATTGTATTAAATTTAAGATTAAATTAGATTATAAATGCTGTATATTATCGGAGCTTAGCAAATGGTTCAACTTTCTAATGATTTCTCTGCAAATTTAAGGTTAAAATCCAAATAAATGTCATTAATTTTGGCATATAAAAATTATCAATTGAATTTCACAATATTTAAAAAGTAAATAAAGAGTAAAAGTTTTGCTAATTAAAAAGAAATAATACAATAATAAAAAAAATTGTTTATGTTTGTGAACAAATAACAATATTTGCAAATTACGAACATTAAATGGAAACAATTTTAACCATTTAACCTGTTTTGTTTACAAACATTAAAATTTAATATTATAGGACAGTTATGAATTTTATACCAACAAGTTTCAATAAGAAACCATAAAACCAGTCTCAGATAAATTAAAAGCCATTATATGTATATTAAAGAAAAAACAAAAAAATTTAAGTGCTTGAAAGATGCTGCCACAGTCCATAACAAGTTCATATTTCATTTAAATAAACATTGCAAAAAAAATAAACAAACTTTATGCAGTTAAATTTAAAGAAAAAAAAGGAAATTATTTTTAATATGATCAGAATATTGAAAATATAAAACACGAAAAACCTGACTTTTTGGTCAAAAACAGGTCAATATAAGTATCTTCTTAATAAAGTTAACTGAAATATCAAACTTCTTTTTATACGTCTACATCAGGGGCTTATGTAAATTTCTTTCCTTTTGTTTAATTTTGTATATAAACTTATTAAAACAAAAACTAAGATCTTCTGAATGAATTTGCATGTAATCTTTTTAGTTGTTTTTGTTTTTGGTTTTTCTTAACATGATTCACAACATATGCATAAACACACGAAAAAGAAAACAATGGTGTCATTGACCTTAAACTAATAAATTTTAATTTTAAAATTTTTTATTGATAATTAATTTTTTATTGTTTTTTTTTTCATAACTTAATTAGGATTCAAAGTAAAAACTATTGTTTTTGTTTTACAATTTTATGAATGCGGTTTCAGTTTTATATGTTATTTTAAATTTATTATTTTTCAAATAATAATTTATTACATTCGTTAACACAGGCCCGTAGTCAGAAAAATAGTATGTGGTGCAGTTTTGTGTAGCAACTCTCTTATACAGTTGACCTAAGCTCTTTTTATTAAACCAAATCACTTTCTTAGTCGATTTAGCTATAAATGTCTGTTGGGCACTAGAGCATCCATGAAATATGTTATGAAAAATTTCAAAGTGTTCGTTCTTCGCTGATACCATTTTTAATAAAATATACTTTTTTATGGAATGGTAATTTTGAAGGGAAGATACTTTAAAGCTAAGGTACTTTTTTTTTAAATAAAAATTACTTATTTTAAAAAAGATATTTTTATAAAAGGTACTTTATTAATAAAAAAAAATACTTATTTAATAGAAGGTACTTTATCAAAAAAAGGTTTTTTTAATGAAATGTATTATTTTGTTTTAATAGACTTTATTTAAAAAGATACTTTTGGAACTTTTTTAAAAAAGGAACTTTTTTAAAAAGGGAACTTTTTAGAATAGATACTTTTTTAAGAAAATTTACTTCCCTAATAAAAATAACTTTTTAATGCAGGGCACTTTTTCAATAAAAGATTCATTTTTAATAAAACAAAAATTTAATGAAAGGTTCGTTTTTAAGAACATGTAATTTAAAATAAATACTTTTTTAAAAAAGTTACATTTTTAATATTGCACGACATTTAAAATTGCATGACAAGTTAAGAACAACTACAAGAATATTTTTTAGTTTTATATTTTTATTAAAATCCACTATACTCCCTGAAGATGATATTCGATGAATATCGAAATATTGGAGAATAAAGAAAAATTTTAATCAAAGAAAAACCCAGGATTAGAATTAGAATATTTTATTTTTACAATTAAATTTGGAGAGGTCTAATTGAAAACAACTATAATAATGTAAGATTTTAAGAAAAGGAAGTTTTTATGAAATGGCACTTTTTTATATAAGGTACTTTTTACTATTTTTAGTAAATAAGTAAATTTTTCTTAAAATAGTATATTTCCCTTAAAAGATTATTCCCTTAAAAAAGTACCTCAACTTAAAAAATATCTTTTGTAAAAAAAGTAGCTTTTAATAAAAAAAAGTGCATTTTATAAAGAAAAGTATCTTTTATTAAAGAAGTACCTTTTGTTACAAAATTACCTTTTCGTAGAAAGTAAATTTTTTCAGAAAAGCACATTTTATTTAAAATAAGTAATCTTTATTAAAACGAGTACTTTTTATTATAAAGTAATTTTTATTAAAACGCAATTTTAATTAAAAATTACCTTTTATGAAAAATGTGCCATTTATGTAAAAATGCACTTTATGTAAAAAGTATATTTTATTTAAAAAAGGGTACCTTCTCTTAAATTGGCACATTTTATACCTTTTAGTAAGGAAGTACCTTTTATTAAAAAAGTATATTTTATTAGAAAAAGTACCTTTTATTAAAAAAGCATAGAAAAGTAGCTTTTATTAAAAAAGAACCTTTTATTAAAAAAAAACATCTTTAATTCAAAAGGTAACTCTTATTAAAAAAGTACCTTTTGTTAAGAAAGTACCTTTTATTTAAAAAGTGAATTTTATTAAGAAATACTTTTATGAAATTAGTAGCTTTAATTTAAAAAAATACCTTAAATAAAGTACCTTTTGTTAAAAAAGTACCTTTTATTAAATAAAGTACCTTTTATTAAAAAAGTACCTTTTATTAAATAAAGTACCTTTTATTAAAAAAGTACCGACCATTAAAAAGTACCTTTTATTAAAAAGTACCTTGTATTAAAAAAGTACCTTTCATTAAAAAGTACCTTTTATTAAAAAGTACCTTATATTAAAAAGGACCTTTTATTAAAAAAGTAAATTTTATTAAAAAAGTAAAATTTTAATAAAAAAGTACATTTTATTATAAAAGTACCTTTTATTAAAAAAATAACCATTTATTGAAAAAGTATCTTTAATTTCAAAAGTACCTTGTATTAAAAAAGTACCTTTTATTAAAAGAGTATCTTTTATTAAAAAAGTACCTTATATCAAAAAGTACCTTTTATTAAAAAAATACCTTTTATTAAAAAGTGTCTTTTATAAAAGTATCCTATATTAAACAGGTACCTTTTGTTAAAAAGTACATTTTATTAAAAAAGTACCTATTATTAAAAAATTGCCTTTTGTTAAAAAAGTACCTTTAATTCAACAAGTGTACTTTCTTAAAAAAGTCAGATTTCTTAGAAAGGTATTTTATATTAAAAAGTACCTCTTATTTAAAATTATATTTCCTTAAAACAGAACCATTTCTTACAAAAGTACCTTTTTTAAATAATCATGTTTTCTGAAAAATACCTTTTATTAAAAAATTCCCTTTATTAAAAAAGTACCTTTTATTGCAAAAATTACCTTTTATTAAAAAACTACCTTTTATAAAAAAAGTATTTTTCATAAGAAGTACCTTATATTAGAGAAGTACTTTTTATTAAAATTATTAAAATTAAAGTACTTGTTTATTGAAATGTACTTTTTTAGGAAAAGTTAACTTGTTATGTAATGGTACTTTTGAATAAAAGGTATTATATTAATAAAAGGTACTTTTTAAAAAAAAATCAATTTTAAGAAAATGTACCTTTAAAGAAAAGGTACTTTTTGAATACAATATACTTTTTATGAAAGGTACCTTTTCAATAAAAGGCACATTTTTTATAAAAGGTACTTTTTTAATAAAATATATTTTTTAAAAGCGTACTATTTTAAAATTGTACTTTTTAAAGAAATTGTAGTCTTTTTTAAGAAAAACCCTTTTAGAGACCCTATCTCTTATGTCCAACTCATTTGATATAGAAACAAGTAAGAAAATTATAGTGGGTCTAGACCGACTATACGATACCCTATACCATGCGTTTAGAAACTCTATCTCTTAGGCCCAACTAACTGGACATAGAAAATAAGCAAAAACCAAATTTGAGTGGGATTTTTATTAATTTTTTTTGGCTGCAGATATGAAAAAGTTCATATCGGAATATATATCTATATGGGGACTAGGTCCAAAAATGGAACGATCCTGATCAGTTTGGTAAAGTCTCTTTTATTTTGCAAAAATATATACAAACAAAATTTGAGAAGAATCAGTGCAATATTTTTGTTTTTAATAGATTTAAGTGAAGATCGGGAAGCAGCTCTATATGGGGCCAAAGGGATCATTTTTGGACTACTCATGTATGTAATGAACGCATACAAACCCAATTTGAGTAAGATCTATATGACAATTTGAATCTTATGGCAATTTATGTCGATTTCATAGGGGTAATTTGTATGGGGGCTAGGTCTGAACATGGACCGATTCTCACCAATTTCAATAGCGTTCGTCCCATTGCCGATAAAAGCCTACATACCAAATTTCATCAAAATATATTCATATTTGCGACATGCAGTTTGATTACAAGGTTTACATGGACACACAGACGGACGGACGGACGGACATTGTTAAATCAACTCAGAAAGTGATTCTGATTCGATCGGTATAATTAAAGATGGGTCTAGGTCAAATATTTTTGGTTGTTACAAACAGCAGCACAAAGTCATTATACCCAAACCACGTAGTGGTATAGGGTATAAATAGGCATACACCAAATTTGAGTGGCATTGTTATTAATTTTTTTGTCTTTATATCGGATGCTATATTTATATGGTGACTAAGTCGAAAAATGGACCAATCTTGACCATATTTGGTAAGGTTACTTATTTCTTGCAAAAACATATACAAAACACATTAGAGAAAAATCTGTGCATTTTTTTTTTGTTTTTTGATAGATTTAAGTGAAGATCGGGAGTCAGCTTCATATTGCGGGGCTATATATGAGAATTGTCCTACAGGGTTTATTTTTGGACTACTGATAACTGGATGTTAAAAAACATACACAAACCCAATTGGGCCGATATCATATAGGTCATTTGTATGGGGACTAGTAGGTCTGAACATGAACCGATTTTCGCCAATTTCAACAGCATTCTTTCTATAGCCGATATAGGCTTATATACTAAATTTCATCAACATGTATTCATGTTTGCAAGCTGTAGTTTGATTAAAAGGTTTACATGGAGACACAGACGGATGGACGGACATCGCAAAATCGACTCAGAAAGTGATTAATAAAATGCACTATTTTAGGAAAGGGTACATTTTAATAAAAAGTTTTATATTAACCAGAGGTACTTGTTTTAAGAAAGTATAGGTATATTTTTTTTGAGGAAAGATGATTTTTTATGTAAAAGGTACTTTTTTCAGAAAATTAAATTTTTTAGACAAAATTAACTATTTAAACATTTAACTATTTATGACTATTATTATTAACTCTGTTATTTATGAAATATTCTATGAAATTAATTTTTATCCTACAGAGTTACCGAGTAAGTCAGAGATTGTGAATTTGTTAAATTATGTTTTTTTTGCGAAATAGTCATAACACAATTGAAATTTTTGCTTTTATTTATTTTTGAACAAAACATAAAATTAATTTTCAATTGTGTTTTTTTTTTTTTTTTAAATATGTAGTTTTAGCTCATTTTTCAAAAAGCGAATTTTTCAAATATGTTTAATAATAAATTACAAAACTGTAATAGGAAGCGACGGAAACTTCTCCAAGTATTTTCCACAACATGCAGCATTACATTTACTTTAAGATGTTTCCAGCCAATTAGACCTTTGAAGAAAGGACAACAAATTTAACAGGTTTTTGTTAAAAGATCTAACATTTTTTAGAAGTTTCTTATTATTATTGTTTTTTTCTTAATTAAAATTCTGGTATTTTGTTTACAGTTTATCCAAAATAAGAAAAGAACACTATTATTAACAGTTTTAAGTGTTGTAACGTTATTGACATACCAAATTTCGAATTTACCTACTTAATGTGTGTTGAATTTTAATAATATTCTTAAATGCCTTAACACTTGACATACAATAAGACATACGAATTAATGGAATTGATCATAAGACAATAATAAATAACAAAACTCTGTCAATCATTTTATTCGTACTCGTATGTATGCATTCATAATATATACTTTGAAGATAAATTTTGTATTTGTATGAGTGCAATAATATTAATGTCCAGTAAATACCGTTTTACAAATTCAGGTTTCTCTTTTTTATGGGCTTTATGAAAAGAAACTAGTTTGGTTTGATTCTGTTATGATTCCTGTGTCTTCCTGTGATTGTGTCATTTATTTCATATGAATCTTTAATAATCGTATAAAGTAAGACTTGTTTTCCTTTTGTTGGCCTACCCTACAACACAGGGTATTATGGGTTCGTGTTAATGTTTGTTATTTACAAAACAAAAAACAATACATTTATTAAACCGATTCATTTAGAAAAGGTTTCTGAGTTAATTTTTTGATGACCGTCCGTCTGTCTGTATATTCATGTTTATTTTGTTTTTGTACTACAGGCCACAAATTTAAAGTTATTGGGGTCAAATTTTTCTGTCTGCCTTACAAACATTACGGCGTTTCACGAAAAAAGTTTTTATTTGTTTAATTTTTGCGACTCTCATATCGAAATATAAATTCTTATAGACCAAAAAATTTTGAGAATTTTTTTCCGATTTTTGGAGGTCGCTGAAATGGATTAAAAAGTATATTTTTTTATATTTTTCTTTATAATTTTTGAGAATTTTTCCAGATGTTTTAGAGGCCGGTACGGGGTACGGGGTCGATGAAACCGAATCTTTCCAAAAATGTTGTTAAAAAATATAATTGTTTCTTCGCTGGAGCTTCTTTTCAAAGTTCCAGATAAATCAATTCTGGGATATCAGCCTGATAAAAAATTACAAAAATGTCCCTAAAACGAATATTTTTTAATACCGAAACTTTTTCTGGTATGTTTCTCTTGAGTAGAGAATTTAAAAAAAAAAACATTTTTTTTTGTTTCATAATGTCATTATAAGAATTCATATTCTGCTTTAAAAAAAAAAAAATCTTGTGAGTCCGATCACAGGGGAGATGTGTAAACATCTGGTAATAAATAAAATGCAGAAAACAGCGACAAAAAGGTTATTACATATCATAATTTTTCCACCAAACAATCATGTCACACCGATTTGTCTTTATGCTTACATGCTTCTTCGTACAGGACAAGTCCAAGCTTTAGCAACAGATGGAGCTTATATATGCGCTTTCATTTTGTCCTGCTTCTAAGAATTAAATAATTTTTTACTGGGTTTAGTATACAAATTCAATTTTTTTTCTCAACTCGAAAATAGACCCGTTTGGACTAAGGCCCCATGGGAAAAGTTCATTTATTTATGTTTTTTGTCTATGTCATTTAATTTTATCATGAAGTCCGGAAAAGATTAAACCATTCGGTTACCTAAGACCTTTTATCGAAACACTTGATTAAGGTAACATATGGTCGGCCTTGGCCGATTATAATTTTCTTACTTGTTTTTTGTTTTATGAAACTCCTGGTAACATAAATAGTCAACATAACTGTCAACCTGGTTGAAAACAACTATTGAAAGTTATACTACGTTTAGACTATACAAATTTTATATCTATTGAAATCTCAATTAAATCTAGTGAATTTTCGTTGTGGAGAAAAAAAAGAGTTGTTTATAAAATAAATTTCGAAATTTTGAGATTTTCTGATTTCAAATTGTATTGAATGACAAGAAAAGTAATAATAGTCAATTTAAAATAAAATTCCGCTGAATTTATATGATATACATTTGATGAATAAAATATGTTAATTAATTTTAAGAAAGTTTCACTGGGGCCTTACTCCATATTGTTATAAAGAGCCCCTGGAAGTAGTGGAGTTCCATATCGATCTAGAACACATTGCAAATAAACTTTTTAATGAAAACTTCTTCAATATCCTTTCAGAATTCATTAAATATTGATGCAAATGTTTTAATTTACTCCACTAAGAAATACTTAAAAAATTTAGTCCAGGGTTCCCGATATATGGCGGGTACACGCATGTAAAAAAAAATCATTAAAAACTCACATTGGTGGGTTAACATTCTAACGATTATCTTTAGAAGCAGCTTACCGGCAAGCTTAGTTGCGAAGTCGTCTCGTGGGTATTAAAATCGCCTTTAATATGATAAAATTATCTTTTTTGTTTTTGGCAAATATCCAAAGCTCATAATCATATGTAATTTATTTCTTTAAAGTATTTCTTAGTTTCCAATTTTCCCCATTTAAAACACCAACCTGCTCCAAATAATGGCAAACAATACTATTCTAAGTTTACCCGGGTAAATGGTTTGTTTTGTAAATGAGCGTGGTTTGAATAGACAGACAGACAGACAGAGGGACGGACGCATATAGCTATATCGACTTGAGTTATTATAAGAATCAAGAAACTTTATGGGACAGCAAAATTATTTTTCGATGAGTTACAAAAGGAAATGCAAACTGATATATACCCTCTGCACTTTAGTGTTTTATTTATACTAGCAAATTCCAGCCCTCGAAATTCGAGTGAAAATTCTAGGAAATTTTATTTTTTCATTAAATAAAGAGCCTAAAGGTGTGCTAATCAATTATAGCCAATTTGCAAATAAACACAAAAAACAAACTCATTTTTATTACAACGACATTAACAAATTTAATCAACACACATATAACATTGTATAATTTTATGTATGTGTTAGTAGCAACTTTAAATGCAATTTACTCAAAATAAAGAAAAAAATTAAAAATCTGTAAATCTGCAAAACGGCTAAAAAGAAATACCTTTCAGATAATATACGTTTGGTCAAAATCAGGATAAAACGGTAGAACAAAACATCGTTCACAAGAAATCGCCTAGCCTATTAATATTATAGATCTCAGGAACCAATAAAACGAAGTCCTGAAATTTAAAAAGTGTAGTTAAGACAATCATCAACCACGTTTATTTTGTACATAATTTTGAGAACATTATTTTTTACAAGATGTGTGCCATACATACAATCTAAATTAGAAAAATATCCATTTAAATTTACTGATTTATTTATGCCTCGGGAAGCAATAAAATCAACAACAAAATTTACAATTTAATTAGGATATTCCATCACAAAATTTTGATCATGTGACAATGACCTTACACAAATAATATTTAGGGGCATGCCATTGTGAACGATATCTACTCGAGTGAAGTTATAGGCCAATAAGTTTTGAAGGTAAACACAATTATTGTATATCACTGTACTGAGTTTTTTTTAAATTAATTTTTCATCTCTTGCGCCGTTATATTTCAAGCACAATTAGTGCTAGAGGTCCAAACATTTATATATCTAAACCATAGATGTTCACACAATGCCCCGAGGGGCCGACTGCTTTTCGTAATTTTCACATACACGACACGAATGTTAACAAAACGAACTGCATGAACATAAGAAATAATAATTTCATTCAGTTGTATGCCGAATTTTCAACAAGCAGGTTGCGGCCGCTATTTTTGTTAAAAAACAAAAATAAAACACACGCTTGAAATTGAAATAAAAAAAGCAGCCCAACTGAGTGGTTTTATGATTCTCTTTTTCATCATTTTTAGTACACTGCGAATAATTTTGTTGGTGTGTAAAATTTTTTTATTATTTATTTGAAATGTGGAAAGTAGAGTAGGAAAACAAATTTTTATTTACATTAAATATATTTAATGAAGCTGAGTGCCTTCAATTCATTTAGACTATGTTTATTCATTCATACATGAATTAACTTTTTATTAAAAATAAAAATTCAAAAACTTCAAAAAAAAAAATTCAAAAATTCAAATTAAAAAAAAAAAAAAAAAAAAATCAAAAAAAATTAAAAAAAAAAATAAAAAATGTTCATCCATACTTGAATTCATATTTTGATTTATGCTTTTTATTTATTTTATTTACTTATTTATTTATTTATTATTATTTTATTTATTTTATTTATTTTATTTTTATTTACGGCACGTAACTAGGGAACTATGGGCGACCGACAACAAATACAAGAAATTCTGTTGAAAAATAAAGTGCGAAAAAACAAAACAAAAAAAGAATTTTTCATTTCATTTCATTTCATTTTTCATTTAAAGTGATTTTGTTCAGTGCATAGTACCAATACAGCGCCTTTTTTTTGTAACATAACTAATACATTCTCATTTCTCTTTGTGGCCATCACTGATCTAAACTGAAATCTTACTAAATTCCAAGAGAGTACGGCCGAAATAGCTTATTTTCTTTATTGATAATAAATAGAACAACCCATCTGCTTGAATAACTCCATTTTAATCAATATAAATTAGTCTTTGAATAAACAAATTTAAAATTTTTTACTCCATAATTACAACACTCACCAGCAAAATATGCTCCTCTTGTATGACATATTTTCTAATAAAATTTGGTTGGTAAAACTCTAATATGACAAATGAATTTAGAATTACAATGTCGTAAAATATTTAATTCATTCTAAAGTCTTCGAATACAAGATATAGTAATAAATGATATATTGCCTGATTTGGGTTCATCGTCCTAAGTTTAGAAGAGAATTTGGAAATGGATATGACAGTGATAATTAGAACGCAAAACTCTTTCTGCAAGTGATATAAATTGAATTTTATGTTGTAGATCACCCAATATTGCAGAAGGTTCCGTATGCCCCTAACCACTCTCTGGTCAAGGTATAAAGAGAGTTATAACTGAGGTAAAAATATCTGTTTAAGACCCAGATTTTATTATACTGAACGACTTAGAAGCACTTTCTGAGTCTATCTTTCCGTCTGTCCATCTTTCCGTCTGTCCATCCGTCCGTGTGTCCATCCGTCCGTCTGTCCGTCCGTCCGTCCATCCATCCATCCATCCACCCGTCCGTCGGTCCGTCCGTCTATCTCTCCATCTCTCTGTCTGTGTGTCCATGTAAACTTTTATATCGCAAATATTAATATATTTTACTGCAATATTTTTGAAAATCGGGGCATGTTTCCCCCTAGTCCCCATACAAAAGACCCCTATGAGGTCGACTCTATTTATCCTAAGATCCAAATTAACGAATGGAATTTCTTTTCTTATATGTTTATTAGACTCATTAATAAGTACTCCAAAAATAAACTCTGTACGACCATTTTCAGTGATAGACCCCACCTAAAGCTAATTCCTTAATTTGACTTAAAGGTATACCAAAAATTATTGCTTAGAGTTTTTTTAAATTTAGTTTATATCTGGTTTTGGTAGAAATGACTATCAAATGTGGTGATGTTTCCATTTTTCGACCTAGCCCGCATAAAAAAGTAACACCCGCAACAAATTTTTTTTTATAGCGACAGGCAATTAACACAGTGATACAAAAAAGAAATGAAATAGAAATACCTGGGATGTGATATTTTTTCCTGGGAGGTCTTGTCGAGTACAACAAGACTTTGTCCTCGAAATTTACCAAAAATTATTGCTTAGAGTTTTTTTAAATTTAGTTTATATCTGGTTTTGGTAGAAATGACTATCAAATGTGGTGATGTTTCCATTTTTCGACCTAGCCCGCATAAAAAAGTAACACCCGCAACAAATTTTTTTTTATAGCGACAGGCAATTAACACAGTGATACAAAAAAGAAATGAAATAGAAATACCTGGGATGTGATATTTTTTCCTGGGAGGTCTTGTCGAGTACAACAAGACTTTGTCCTCGAAATTTGCGAAACACCTCCAAAATCTTGAATAACGGGTAAAAACCCAAGTTTTCGACCCTTTTGCACATATAAGCCAGTAACTTCTCTGTAGAATTTCTCAACGGATTCAGAAAAAAAACTGAAGCCTTTCGAAGATATTAAAATGAGTAATACTGAGACATCTGTACGTATTCCTCCAACAAACTCATTAAAAAATTTACATTTTTATACCCTATACCACTATGTGGTTTGGGTATAATGACTTTGTGCTGCTGTTTGTAACAAACAAAAATATTTGACCTACACCCATCTTTAATTATACCGATCGAATCAGAATCACCATCTGATTCGATTTAACGATGTCCGTCCGCCCGTCCGTCCGTCCGTCCGTCTGTGTGTCCATGTAAAGCTTGTAATCAAACTGCAAGTCGCAAATATGAATATATTTGTTTGTTAGATTTATCGTCATTTTTCAGACATATTGCAATTACTACTGTAATTAATATGCAATTTTTTAATTTTGTTTAAATGGTGCGTGGTAAAGAAGAAGAAAGCATATATTTCAAAAATTCATAACTGCACTGTATTCTTAATCGGACCGGTTTCTATGAATATATTTTGACGAAATTTGGTATTTGATCTTTTATCGGGCATGGGATGAACGCTATTGAAATTGGTGAGAATTGGTCCATGTTCAGACCTAGCCCCATACAAATGACCCCTATGACATCAACATATATTGCCATAAGATCCAAATTATGATACAAATCTTAGTCAAATTGGGTTTGTATGTATATATCACATCCACTAATCAGTAGTCCAAAAATGATCCCTATTGGACAACTCTTAGTCATAGCCCCATATAGAGCTGCTTCCCGATCTTCACTTAAATCTATCAAAAAACAAAAATATTGCACTGATTCTTCTCAAATTTCGTTTGTATATATTTTTGCAAAATACAAGAGACTTTACGAAACATAGTCAGGATCGGTCCATTTTTGGGCCCAGTCCACATATAGATATAGCATCCGATATTAACTTTTTCAATCTGCAGCCGAAAAATTAATAAAAATCCCACTCAAATTTGGTTTATGCTTATTTTCTATATCCAGTTAGTTGGGCCTGAGAGATAGGGTCTCTAAACGCATGGTATAGGGTATCCTATAGTCGGTCTAGACCGACTATAATTTTCTTACTTGTTCAACTTTAAAGATGTTTTTACACGGTTTTTTTACCCTTAACTCAAGATTTTAAAGGTGTTTCGCAAATTTCAAGGACAGAGTCTAGTTGTACTTGACAAGACCTGCCAGAAAAAATTGCCTCATCCCAGGCATTTTTTTCTGTCATAAATTATAATTTTTAACAATGTCACTCAAATTTGGTTTATGCTTATCCAATTAATTGAATCTAGGACTCCTTCCTTAAGCTCATGACATAGGGTATCGTTTAGTCAGTCTAGACCGACTATAATATCTTTATTGTTTAAACGGTTCCATAAACAAGTAATAAGCAAGAAATTTTTCACACAATCTAAACGCTTTATTATATGTAGAAATAAAAAAAATCTTCACAAACAACATCATCCTCCAGTCAGTGTTTATGGGCGAAAAATTATGCAACATTTTTTAAAGACCCGTTTATGGTGAATAAATGTTGAGTTGTAGCAAAAATGTTAAAGAAAACTGTATCACCCATCGATATATTTTTTTTATGTTGAAAAATAAACATAATTGATACAAAGAAATGGAAACATAGCGTTAGCTGAAATACAAAACGATATAACTAGCATTTTTATTTTTAGAGGAAAAGCTTTTTTAGTGAAGTCCTTTTGATTTTCTTTAATAAATTTGTTATTACTCGTCTTAGTCTAAAAATTTCTGTAGACTTGTATTTTGATGACACGCATCATAATTTATCAAAAACCCGATTTTGAATTTTTTGTTAATTAAGTCATTTTGAATTTCAGCTAGCAATATGTATTGTATGTCATTTAAGTTATGGAAAATTTTACAAATGAACAAAACTCAATATTTGAAAAAAGAAATATATTTATTAATTTATTCCTTTTTTACTAAAAATATTTGCCAATTGCAACATCCAATTTGAGTTCAATTAATTAGAACAACATCTTACAAGATGTTCTTGGAAAGAAACTCTCATAGAATTAATGTTTAAGTTGAAATGCAGACAATGTTTCAATAATTTTCTCTTCACCATAATTTTTAGTGATTCTATACAAATCATTTGTCAAAAAATACATAAGTTACTCTGACCATACTCATACCATACACCTGGAAGGAGAAACTTGACGTGTGAATGGTTTCTTATGATCATTATAAAATGGTGGCAGCGTTATCTGTTTGCCAGAATTTCAAAGATAAAAGTTTAATTACGAGTTATTATATCGGGATTAAGATTTTAAAGATTGTATACTACAGTGCACCCCTAAAATCGTGAAAGCTTGAGCTTCGTTAACAGCGATGTGGCTGACATACGAAAAATTTACAAAATCATATAAGGACCCCTAACAATTTTAAATAAAGTAGGTTTCTGAAAAACGTCTAGTTGCAAATAACAATCGATTGGTTGAGACAACTTTTGTTATTATTAAAGACTCAGTAACAACAAAATAAATTTTAGATTTTTATAAAATGATTTGGACAAATGAAGTATTTCCAAATAACTGGAGAAATACCAATTTTAATAAAAGTCAAAGATGGTACCAATAAAAACAATTATCGACCAATTTCCCCCACACACTGTCTTTGTAAACTTTTATAAAGAATTTTTAACAAAAGTTAGATTATTACATGAAAAAAAATATCGTCCTGAATATTAAACAATCTGGTTTTAGAGAAAACAGAGGTACAATCGACAACTTGGCATTATTACATCCCGAAATTATGGAAAGTTTTTCTAACAAAATAGATTTAATGACAGTATTTTTCGATATTCGGCTTATGATTGTGTCTGGAGACAATTAATTTTTAAAAACCTTAATTGGAATTTATGGAAATATGGCTGCATTCATTTCAAATTTTTTACATGAGAGAAAATTTTGTTGTATGATTGGAAATAAACCAGGGATCAGTACTCAGTTTTGCACTTTTTCTCCTAGCTATAAATGGTATTTTAAACAATTGCTATAATGATGTAACAGTTTTGTTAATGCTGATGATCTTATTATTTAATCCCTAACCTAAACTTGTATGGAGAAAATATAAAATTTAAAGATGAGTATAATTTCTTAAGGGTTACATTTGACAAAAAACTCACTCTTATGAAACACATACAAAATATCAAAGCGAAGGTTAACTCTAGTACGGTTCAGATATGCAATCCCTTCTTAAAATATTACGCTCAGTTGTACTCCCAACTATGAACTATGCATCAATAATACATTTACCTGCAAATAAAAGAGACTTAATGACTTTGGAATTTATTTTGAATAGAGCCATAAGAATCTCTATGGAAGCTTTAAAATCCAGCCCGGTTAAAAGTATGCAAGTAATATCATCATGTCCACCTCTTTATCTAAGAACATTAAAATACCTACTTAGCTATATTTTAATAATCTTCGCTCTACAAAATCATCGCCTCTATGATAAGATCACAAACTACAAGATTAAACCAAATAAGATCAAAAAACACCAAATATACTCCTTTCTATCTAATGGCTGTTGATGATACCACAGAGAACGAACTTCTTTCATTCAGTGAACCCCGGGTCCATAGAGATACAAAAAATTTTTAGTATTAATTAATACCACATATCACAACCATAGCTTCTTTTTATACCCTATACTACTACGTGGTCAGGTTATATGACTTTGTGCTGATGTTTGTAACTAACAAAAATATTAGACCTAGATCCATCTTTTATTATATCGATCGACTCACAATCGCTTTCTGAGTCGATTTAGCGATGTCAGTCCGTTTGTCAGGTCGCAAATATGAATATATTTTCATGAAACTTTGTATATAAGCTTCTATCGGCCATAGGATGAACGCTAAATTGTTGAAAATCGGTTCATGTTCAGACCTAGCCCCATACAAATGACCCTTACGAGATCGACTTAAATTGCCATAAGATCCAAATTATCATATAGATCTCGGTCAAATTGGTTTTTGTGTGTATATTAGGGTGGCCCTTCATTATATGGAGGGGAAAAAAGTGTTCGAATTTAAAGTCCCACCCCCTAGAAACATGAGAATAGCAAAAAACTGAGAAATACAAAGTTTTTGGTCAATCGAAAAAAATTTAGAGGTGCCTCAACGCGACTGAAAATTCCAAGTGGGTTTATATGGGGAAAATATGAGTTTTTATCAGATTTTCGAAAATTCCGTTCAATAGTTTAATTTTTTCGACAAGTTGTTATTATATGAATCGTTATCGCTATTAAATTATCTTTTCAAAAAGCTACAAAACTTCAAAATCGAATAAAAACTCGCCAAGAAATAACAAATGCCACAGACCACCTTTGTGCCAAAAAAAACTTTAGGTCATGAAATGTGATTAACATTTTTTCAACTTTAACAAATTGATTAAATCCATGATTTTCTTTTGGTCCCTATAGCTATAAGTACTGATATATGAAGTATTATTTTATTAACACGTTATTAACCTATTGCGAAATGAGACCAAAGATGGAAAATTTTTTTGATCAAATTTGGAAAACTCTTAAAAAAAGTTTAAACAATGTTCTTAAACAAAATTTCAAAAAATGGATCTGGCACTTTAATGTTTTGTTAAATATATGTTAGAGCTTAACTGTGTGAACTGTTAAGTAAATTCCTTTACCAGAATTTTTTTACAAAGATTTTTTTGCGGATTTCGAGAAAAATTATTTTTTTGTGGAAATATTCAGTAAATGTACTCTTTCTAAATACTTTTTATCAAGCATTTATCAGTTTTCTACTTTTAAATGTTTTATTTTATCTTAATAGCCTAGGGTTTCTGAAAAAATAATATGACCCCATTAACCTGTTTGGACTTGGCGTCTCATATGACCCCAAGCTAATGAAAGACAATTTATTCAAGAAAATCAAATATTTTGTAAGTGCTGTTGAATTTTTAGATAAGACGCTTAAAATATAATAACCAAATGTACAAGTCCTCCATGGTAAAAATTTGGAATAAATCGAATAACGTTAATCCATTCCTTGTCGAGGCCAAACTATGAATTAAAAATATTAAAATATTAAAAAATTGTTCTAGTAAACTAGATGAAACCCTTACTATGGGTTGGAAAATAAAATCGTGCTATTTTTTTTTCTTTCAATATATACTAGTGAACTACTGGCAATCAAAACCTTGAAAATGTCGATCAAAAACAATTAGAAGGTGCTTTTGTAGGTCTAAATGACCTAATTAATAAAAACATAATCGTTCAACAAATAATAACAAAATATATTTTTGACCCCTGGAATGATCCTTGCCAAATTAATAATGAAACAAAATTAAATACAGATCCTTAACACACAGAATTAACCTAAAGCTGATTTTATTAACGTAAAGGTGATTTTATTCCCATAAACATATTATTGAGAAAAATTCGCCTCCTATTTGTAGATGCGATCAACCGCTAAATGTATGTCATGTACTTAACGAGTAGAGACTTCTTTTAATTGAAACTAGCAGATTCCAGCCCTCGAAATTCGAGTGCAAATTCTAGGAAATTTTATTTTTTCATTAAATAAAGACCATAAAGGTATGCTAATCAATTATAGCCAATTAACAAATCAACACAAAAAACAAACTCATTTTTATTACAAACACATTAACAAATTTAATAAACACACACATAGCATTGTATAATTATATGTATGTGTTAGTAGCAAGTTTATATGCAATTTACTCAAAATAAAGGAGAAAATTTAAAAATCTGTAAATCTGCAAATCGGCTAAACAGAAATACTTTTCAAATAATATACGTTTGGTCAAAATCGGGATAAAATGGTAGAACAAAACATCGGTCACGGATGTGTGTAACTAACAAAAATATTTGACCTAGACCTATCTGTTATTTACCGATCGACTCATCGGTTTAGCGATGTCCGTCACAATGTCCGTCTTTCCTTCTTTGTGTCCATGTAAACTTTATAATCAAACTACAGGTCACAAATATGAATACATTTTGATGAAATTTAGTAGATAAGCTTCTATCGGTTATAGCATGAACACTATTGAAATTGGTGAAAATCGGTTCATGTTCAGACCTAGTCCCAATACAAATGACCGCTAGAAGATCGACTTAAATTGCAATAATTTCCATTCCATTTATCAGTAGTCCAAAAATAACCCGTATAGAACAATTCTTTGTCATATCCCCCATGTTAAGCTGATTCCCGAGCTTCACTTAAATCTATCAAAAAACAAAAATATTGCACAGATTTTTCTCAAATTTGGTTTGTACATGTTTATGCAAAAAACGGGCGACCTTATCAAATATGGCCAGGATCGGTCGGTAATAGGAATGCCACACAATTTTGTTTTATGCTTATTTTCTCTACATAATTAGAGATAGGGGCCCGTAATCATAGTCAAAAATAAAATACACTTTAGCGTTTATAAAGTATACTTTTATAAAAGCATGCTTTAGGGCTACTATAGACAACTTAAAATATACTTTAAGCGTATGTTTTAAAGTATGTTTTAAATGTAAAACCAGCTAAACCTGTTGCTAATCAATTTAGCAACACTTAAATCAGCTGTTTTTCCGCGAGTGAATTTTTTAAGATAAAAAAAGGAAAATGTTTGAATTGCAAAGTATAGAAAGAGATTTTGCAATCCTCGAGGATTTAAGTGAGCAACGAAAACCCAAAATATGCAAAGAGAGGTATAAGCCATTCGAACTTGATGATGATGAGTTTTTTCGCGGTATAGATTTGACAAAATTACAACACGATTCTTGATTAATTTGTTGAATATTGAGCAACCAAGAAATAACCGGGGACTACCTATACCTATAAGCTTACAAGTGCTTACAACATTGGGGTTTCTTGAGAGAAATGCTCATCAAAGTGACATTGGTAAGTTATTCTATTACAATCTATTTTATTAAAACAATTTTTTTTTCAGCCGGTCTTCAATCCACTGTTTGAAGAATTATAAAGAACATTTCAAAAAAAATTGCTTTATTACTTCCACACTTCCTTAAATTTAAAAACTATACGGAACTCGTTGAAATAAAAAACGGGTTTTATAATGTGGCTCGGTTTCCGATGTTGGCCAAGAGATGGCAGGTCATTACATGAACATAAAAGGTTTTTATTCTTTAAATGTTCAGGTAAATTGACATCACCTCATGTTCCGCTTATTATTATCTACTTTCTACTTTCAGATTGTATGTGATGCTGACTGCAAAATAATAGATATTGTAGCCAGATCTCGCGGTTCAAAGCACGACGCGCGGATTTGGGATGAATGGCAAAAGTCATATTGCAACTCGAAGCAAAATTGAGTGTTTAAATGGACAGCTAAAATCTAAATTTCGTTCCAAATTTGAAAGACTTCGTGTTGACCTGGATACTGCCAAAAATATTGTAGTTTCCGTTGCTGTATTTCACAACATTGCAAAGGCTGTGAAAAATAAAAAAAAAACTTCAAACATACATATGTATATAATTATTCAAATTCTCATTTATTAACTCTTTTTGTATGTATTTGTTTTTCAGTTTTGGATGTCTGTCCTGCTATCGAGCCACAACTACATGATTTTAATTTTGATGCAATAATTAACAGATCAAGCCAATCGAACAGAGCAAATTTTGGAAATGCATACAGGACAGCTTTTATAAATACTTATTTTTAAAAATTTAATTCAATTCCTAAGAATGAGTGTATTGGTACAAAAAATATTTGTTGGTAATTTTAAAGTTGGTAATATTAAAGTTGTCAAATTAAATATAAAAAATTGAATGGAATTTCTTAAAAAACTGTTGATTATATACATCTGATCATAATAGATACATCTCTATCTTATTCCTGTAGAAAAACAACCAAATTGTATTCGAACCAATGAAGGGAACTAAAAACATCAAATATTTTATATAGAAACCCATTAACTTTAAAACAATTATAATAAAAGTGTTTTTCCAATAAGTCAGAGGTGTATCTATTATTATTTTCTTACGTTTTTCTGTTTTTGTTTTGAGAGGTAATTTAAAATCAGCTGTTCAATGTTGCCACTTCCGTATATTTTAGTACCAAATATATGCAATATGATGGTCTTTTATAAGGATATCGCTTTTTACTATAGCGAATGTATTTATGAGGCCGCTCTATAAATTAAAAAGCGAGTTACTCCTTTAAGTTCTGATTTTGAATTAAACTTTATTTTTCAAATTTCCTTACTATTTATACAACTTATGAGATTCATACTTATAATCTAGTAACTTAATTAACCATAACTTAATTATTCATAACTTAATAATTACCAAATCCATAGTGTCTCACTTTCTACGTCATACAAGTCATTCACTTGTATAATGCATTTTGGTTGCATTGACAGTATAGTGTTTTCATAAGATCTCAAATAACCTTTTCAATTCAACTGGGTGGCTACTGGTGTCTTTGATACGCAATACAAAGCAAAATTCATAAATGGATCAGCTGGTGATCATTATTGCTGACTACCCAATATTGACAAATTATTTGTATTCAATTGTTCTTATTAACAGTGAAATCCCGTATAGTGTGACAACATGGATTTGTATTCTTATACAGTAAGATCCCGTATAGTGGGACAACATGGATTAGTATTCTTATGGTGCTGCACATATGTGTGCACATACTACAGCAAACATTTGGTATATTTGATGTGGCACACATTTAGAGCCGGTTCAACTTAAAACTGACTTTATTTTTGACTATAGTAGCTGAATAAATAAAAACAGGTTTTTAATTTAAAGTTGCTTTTAAAAAAAGTCGACTTTAGTAATGGACTATGATTACGGGCCAGTGTCTCTAAACGCATGGTATAGGGTACCGTATAGTCGGTCGGACTATAATTTTCTTACTTGTTTTTATACCCCATACCACTATGTGGTTTGGGTATAATGACTTTGTGCTGCTGTTTGTAACAACCAAAAATATTTGACCTAGACCCATCTTTAATTATACCGATTGAATCAGAATCACTTTCTGAGTTGATTTAACAATGTCCGTCCGTCCGTCCGTCCGTCCGTCTGTGTGTCCATGTAAAGCTTGTAATCAAACTGCAGGTCGCAACTATGAATGTATTTTGATGAAATTTGGTACATAAGCTTTTATCGGCCATGGGATGAACGCTATTGAAATTGGTGAGAATCGGTCCATGTTCAGACCTAGCCCCCGTACAAATTACCCATATGAAATCGACATAAATTGCCATAAGATCCAAATTGTCCTATAGATCTTACTCAAATTGGGTTTGTATGCGTTCATTACATCCATTAATGAGTAGTCCAAAAATGATCCCTTTGACCCCATATAGAGCTGCTTCCCGATCTTCACTTAAATCTATTAAAAAACAAAAATATTGCACTGATTCTTCTCAAATTTTGTTTGTATATATTTTTGCAAAATACAAGAGACTTTACCAAACATGATCAGGATCGGTCCATTTTTGGACCAAGTCCCTATATAGATATAGCATCCGATATGAACTTTTTCATATCTGCAGCCAAAAAAATTAATAAAAATCCCACTCAAATTTGGTTTTTGCTTATTTTCTATGTCCAGTTAGTTGGGCCTAAGAGATAGGGTCTCTAAACGCATGGTATAGGGTATCGGGTAGTCGGTCTAGACCGATTATAATTTTCTTACTTGTTTTTTTTTTGTAACTTACCAAAAAAATTGTTTAGTTGATATAAAGTAATATTTTTTCTCGGTACACTAAGAGGAAAAAGAGCAGGGTTAGAATTTCAAATTCATTGTTATTTTTTGGAACGCCAAAAAACAAAGATGGTCCTGGCATCTGGTATACAATATAGACCGAAAGATCAAATTATTTAAAAATTAATTTTCTGTTAAAGCCTTCAAAAATTTCTTTGTCAAATTTTAAGTCTGATCAATTAAAAATGATGGTTCGGCAAACAATTAAAAACTGTTAACTAACAAACACATAATTACCTGCACGAACACGTATTTGTAGTATTATCCCGTGACGCATTAACTGGTGGTGGCTTCGAATTGTTACGATTGAAAAGGCCAAACCAATTCTTAATGGGATTTTCTTGTCTGGCTAATGATTGAGCTGCTGTTAATTTACCATGATGTAACTCTAAGCCTTTAATCGCCGAGGAGGAGGAGGCGCTATTTAGCTTTTTAGACTGATGATGCTGATGATTGTAAGCATGATATTTGCCGGGCAGAATATTCTTATCACGTTCCGCCACAGCCACAGAGAAACAGGAAACAATTATTAGAAAAACAATTTGTCGTAAGTGGAGCATTTTTATTGGCAGATGTAGAAAATATAACAGTTATTTTTTTTTTCGGTTGGTTAAATTAATAAGAAAAAACACTTGGTAGCTTGAGATCACGTTCAATCCTGTTTAAATTGTTTGCTAATTTTTGGTTAACGTTTAGTTTTCTTAAAAGAAATTCTATACGTGTGTTTTGTTTTTCTTTTTTTTTTTTTTTTTTTGTTATTTTGTATTCTTTTTGTACGGTATTAAATGCTGTTAAGTGTTTAAAACAACAGAGAATATGCAATTTTGTCACGCAAAGTTTTCGAACACTTATTTTTTACTTGAATATGTTTAATTATGTTTGAACATGCACTAACATTAAATAATTTAAATAACCGTTATTGCCTGTATTTTCTAAATAAATATTCTTTGAATTTTATAGATAGAGATTTTGTTAAAAAAATTTTTTCTTTCAATTCGAAATTATGCAAATTTCGGTTAAACGTTTAACCATTTGTTTATGGTTATGTTTTGTTAATTCACTTAATTATTCTTAAAACGTATGAAAGTGATTAAATTATTTATAAATTTTTCATTATTTATCTTGAAATTATTTAAATTTTTGTAATCTCGTTGGGTTTTTTTTCCTTCCTTAAACGGAATTTTGTGAAATTTAAAGAATATATTTTTTTAATCTTTTCAACCGTCTTTATTTCGCTTACATCTTTTCATGCGAAAGTCTGGCAGAAAACTAAACGTAACCGTTGTTTAAACACAACATTGTCTTCATTACGGTCGCCTTCCTAAAACTTCTACGCTCTTCACTGGCTACGCTCTCGTTTGGCTGACGACGTTAACGTTACGCATTGTTTGTAATTGATCTTGTTTTTAAAGTTAGCGTTGAGAAATGTTTACGCTTGCGCAGACGCTTAAGCTTGACTTTTTTTTTGTGTTTTTAGCCATGGCTTTGATTTTTTATTTTGAAAATAAATTTACTCTGCTTGTTCTTTGTTGAGTTACGTGCCTTATGTGTTTACTTTTTCCATAATTTTGTATTTACCAGTCACAGTCATATGAAACTCCTAATACACATCGATTTGTCTTTGCACACACCTACCATCGCGGACTGTAAAATATAATACACAATTGTGGCGATTGGTTGGACGCCACATTAAAGGAGAGTGTGTTGCGTTCATATTCTATATATTTTAAAAATTTTTCAAGTTGGCGTGGCACCTCCCATATGAATTGAATTTTTAACATCAAATTTGAACATATAATATCTGGTCTACTACTAAAGCAAGAGTTCTGAAACTATGTTACATATACATATTAAACTAATTTGAAGAGTTTCGAAAAAATGGGCGGTATCGGACAAATGGGCGTGGCACGCACCATAAAAAGGAAATGTTTAGTGCCATATATCTAGAGTACTGTAATACAGAAAGCCTTGGGACTTTGTGTCAGTTGATAAGTTATCAATGTTAGTACTCGGAAAAGAAATGGGCGGGATCAGATCAGTAAATATTTAAAGTAAATATTTAATGTCATATATTTAGTACTGTGGTAGTGAAAGCCTTCGGACTTTGTCTGAATTTATGGGTTATTAATGTTAGTAATCGGACAAAAAATGGGCGAAATCGGACTAATGGGCTTGGCACCCCATATACAGAGTAAATATTTAATGTAATTTTTCTGGAGTACTGTAGTTTCTAAATCCATGGGACTTTGTGCGAGTTCATAAATTATTAATGTAAATAGTCAGACAAAAAATGGGCGGGAAATAATAATGTTTTATTGAATATGAACCAATGGGCGTGTCACCCACATACAAATTAAATATTTAATATTGGCACCTTATATACAAAAAAAAAAGAAGTACTATGAAAATGACAGTCTAGAAACTGTTGACAAGTACATAAATTACCAATGAGAGAAGTCGTGGAAAATATGGGCTGAAAATCGTGAATAACAAAAATCGCCAAAATCCAAAATCGCAAAAAAAAAAATCGCCATAATCAAAAATTACAAAAAACAAATATCGTTAAGGTCAAAAATCGCCAAAACCAAAATTGACGAATAAAAAAAATCGCCAAAAACAAAAAAATCAAGAATAACAAAAATCGAAAACAACAAAAATCGCCAAACCGAAAATCGCGGGTAACAAAAATCGCCAAAATCAAGAATCGCTGAAGCCAAAAATCGCCTAAATCAAAAATCTCTAAAATAAAAAATCGCCAAAAATCAAAAAGCTCTCAAGGTAATAATCGCCAAAATCGAAAATTGCAAAAAAACACCAAAATCAAAAATATCCTAAACGGAAAATCTCGAATAACAAAAGTCGCCGAAAATCAAAAAACACCAAAAAGCGGAAAAAATAAAAAAAATCCTAAAATCAAAAATCACCATAGTCAAAAATCGCCAAAATCAAAAATCGTTAAAAATCTAAAGTCGCAAAAACAAAAATCAACAAAATCAAAAAAGGCCAAAAATTTTCTACAAAATGTTTCCCAGTTTTTTATTTCGTTTCGTTAGTGTTCTAGTTTCATCGCAATATGCGAATGTCCCCGGATGAGAACTCCCTTGTAATTCGCTATTGAAAAGCTATGCATTTTTTTAAAGAACAAGTACTATTATATGAAAAGGTACTTTTTAAGAAAATGTACTTTTTTTATAAATGGTACCTAATGAAAGGTACTTTTTTAATAAAATGTACTTTTTTAATAAATGGTACTTAATAAAAGGTACTTTTTTAATAAAAGGTACTTTTTTAATAAAAGGTACTTTTTAATAAAAGGTACTTTTTTAATAGAAGGTACTTTTTTAATAAAAGGTACTTTTTTAATAAAAGGTACTTTTTAATAGAAGATACTTTTTATGAAAGAAACTGCACTTTCCAGAAAAGGTACTTTGTGAGAAAGGGTATGATAAAATAAAAAAATCCTAAAATCAAAAATCACCATAGTCAAAAATCGCCAAAATCGAAAATCGTTAAAAATCTAAAGTCGCAAAAACAAAAATCAACAAAATCAAAAAAGGCCAAAAATTTTCTATAAAATGTTTTCCCAGTTTTTTATTTCGCTTCGTTAGTGTTCTAGTTTCATTGCAATATGCGAATGTTCCCGCATGAGATCTCCCTTGTAAATCGCTATTGAAAAGCTATGCATTTTTTTTAAAGAAAAAGTACTATTATATGAAAAGGTACTTTTTAAGAATATGTACTTTTTTAATAAATGGTACTTAATGAAAGGTACTTTTTTAATAAAAGGTACTTTTTTAATAAATGGTACTTAATTAAAGGTACTGTTTTAATAAAAGGTACTTTTTTAATAAAAGGTACTTTTTAATAGAAGATACTTGTTATGAAATAAAATGCACTTTCCAGAAAAGGTACTTTGTTAGAAAGGGTATGATACTTTTTAAGAAAATTTACATAAGGTACTTTTTTATTAAAAAAATTTTTTTGAAAAGCCACTTTTTAAGTGAAACTACTTTGTTTTGGAAGGTATAATTTTTTAAAAAGTTTTTATTAAATTATTAGCTCTCATGTGATATTTATTTTACGCTGACACAATTCCTAATTTTTTCAAAAAAAAGTTCAGTCCAAAAACGTTGGTCTGAATTCTGGTCCTATATCTTTCCCGGGTAAGAAAATTACAAAAGAAATTTTTTATTTATAATTTTCACAAAAATGTTTTCTCGGATTTTCAAATTAAAATAGATCGGGCAAGATAAAATATTAATTAATTCATGGCCAAAAAGCTTGATTAGATCTCCGAAATGATAAACATTTGGCATTCCAAAAGATCTTTGCAACATTAGAAATCTAATGCACATGTCTTAACTTCTTAAAATCTCCTAACCTTGTTTCCTAGATATTTAAAAAGGTTTCTTATATTTGTCGATCTGTAACTTTATGTTATTTTAAAAAATCTCCGAAATGATGCACAATTATTTTTCCTAAAGCTTTCTGAAAACTTATATGTATATGTAACGGCATTACGTTATTATCTCAAGATCTAAAAATCTTGGCCCTACTGATCTCTGAAACCATAAATTTAATAAGCTTATTACTTATTTTATAAAAGATTTGGCCTTAAGTCTATTACAATTTAGTATAGTTATAAAATTTTTTGTAATCATTGAATTGGGTATTACACTTTAGAAAAATTATTAAATTTTTTGTAGAATCTTTGAATTGTCGATCTGTCGCTTTAATTCTAATCACTTCTCCTGTCATACAATATTAAAGAATCAAAGAAAGTCTGCTAGTCTGCTGCACGGCCTGTTACATTCTTTGTATGTTAAATACACACTTTATGTTCTTTTACTTATATTAAAATAAACATTCTTTTCCAATGTAGATTCTTAAGTCCTCTCAACAGAGTATAGTTATAGCCGCTGCTATCAAACATACATCGAAACGTGACGGCGCATCATCATAGTCGTCGTCGTCTTCGTTGGCGTCTTGGTCTGCGCAAGCGTATATGTTCCGAAAATGCTAATAAGTTAAAACACCTTTTATTCTTTTGCTGTTTTAGCGTCACTTTGTTGTTTAGTAAACACACAACTTGTTACTTAAAAAAACAAGTAAGAAAATTATAGTCGGTCTAGCCCGATTATATTGATGCCCTATACCATGCGTTTAGATACCATATCTCTTTGGCCAAACTAATTGGATATAGAAAATATTCATAAACCAAATTTGAGTGGCATTGTTATCATTTTTTTTTTTTGGCTTCGGATATGAAAAAGTTCATATCGGATGCTATATTTATATGAGAACAAGTTTGAAAAAGGGAGCGATGCTTAACATATTTGGTAAGGTTACTTATTTTTTACAAAAGCATATATGTACAAACTAAATATGAAAAAAGTCTGTGCAATAATTTACCTTTTTAATAGATTTAAGTGGAGATCAGGAATCAGCTTTATATGGGAGCTATGACTAAGAATTGTCCTATAGGGTTTGCTTTTGGGCTACTGGTTAATGGTGTGATAAATATATACAAACCTAATTTGACCGAGATCCTTATGATAATTTGGATATTATGGCAATTTAAATCGATCTCATAGGGGGTAATTTGTATAGGGACTAGGTCTGAACATGTACCAATTTTCATCAAATTCAATAGCGGTTCATCGTATGGCCGTTAGATGCTAATATACCCCAAATATCATCAGCAGAAATTGAAATTTGCTACCAGTAGTTTGATTACAAAGTTTACATGGACACACAGACAGACGGACGGACGGACGGACGGACATCGCTAAATCGACTCCGAAAGTGATTTTGAGTCGATCGGTGTAATAAATGGTTTAGGTGAAATATTTTTATTTAGTTACAAACATCAGCACGAAGTCATTATACCCTGATGACATAGTGGTATAGGGTATAATAAATTTAAAAATTATGACATGCTTCCAAGAAACAATTTCTTTTAATACATATAGTAATATTTCCATTTTCGAAAGTTCTGTATGTAACTGGAATCTGGAAAAAATTGGCTTTTTTTTCTACATTAATTGACTCTTTAAAATATAAAATGTTATACCCATACATATTGTATATACTTATTAAACAGAGTCGCCACATTTGACAAACATAACTTCATTTATAGAAATTTGTTCTTAATTTTTACATAGAGTTGCCACTCTGTGTAATGTATATCATGTTGTATATCGTTTGATATCTGATGAGAAGATGCGATTCATATCAAAAGAATTATTTTATAAGGAAATATTTTGTATGATAAACAAACGAAATTCAATTTTTTATCTATAATATTAATAGACAAGGCGATTTCTTGTGACTTCTTCTATGCTTCTGGTAACCAACCGATTTTGACATAAAATATACCATTTGAAAGATATTCTGTTGCAGATGTGCACCATCTTTACAGACATGCACCATCTGGTACATTTTTTTTAGTAATGTGTTTTTATTAAATTTGTTAATGTGTTTGCAAAAATTTTATATCAAAAGCCCTGTGTTGAATTGTGAATTGGCTAAACTTCATTAGCATACCTTTAGGCTCTTCTAATATTATTTATTAAAAAACCCATTTATATATCTTTTGTGTGTTCAACAATTATTTATAATGAAATTTAATGAATTTCATTTAAGAATGTACAATTTAATGAATTTTATTTAAATATTCATATATTTTTTATATATGTGTAGGTATAGAATAAAAAAACATTGAATAAAATGTTATGAAAAAATAAAATTTCCTAAAATTTGCATTCGAATTTTGAGTACTGGGCTCCGCTAGTATAATGTTAACAAAACGGATAGTTTCATACCCATAATTGCCATATATTATAGAGGTCTCACTTCGGAAAAATTCGGCTTAAATCCGTACAGAAGCGAATATCGAAAAATGGTGATATATGGCAGTGCTTTAATTAAATAGAGATTAAAATATATTAATTTGATTAAAACCTTAGAAAACCTTTAAACACTTTATTTAAATATCTCTAATGCGATGATATACCCACCATGCGCCTCAAAAAAACACTTTCACACATGAAGGAGATTGTATGACCATATCCATATATGACTTATTTGTAAAATTAAGCCATTCCCATTAAAATTGAATTATGGGTGAATAACTACTCGAAAAAGCGCATCCATTTTTTATATAACTGTGAGAAAATTTGCTCTTATTCTAAGTTTGATGTAATTTTATAAAAAAATATTTCGAGTAATAGTTTGGCAACAGGTCGGAATTCTTTGAAATTTTAAGGACGAAATGTTAGCGTAGTTGCAATTTTAGAAAGTATAAATTTTTACCATGCGTTGCTTAAATATTTTGTGTAAATCAATGCCAAATTTTAATGGAGTTCATATTTTCATACATTTCTTTTTATTTGCTTTTTTTTGTTAACCTTTATGTCAACCTTCTGAAGGAAAAATTTCTTGAGTAACTTTTTTCTTAGTTGGGTTATCTTCAAGACATTTTCAAAATATTGCTAGATTTTAGTGTTGTAGGTAGTTTTACGAATAATCTACAACGAATTTACCTTTGCAGTTTCATTTGGTTACATTTTCTCTTTAAACTGTTAAATCTGTCATTGGTTTTTGCCGTCATGTTTATGTCAATTTAAGTTTAACTTTCAACGCAACGAAATGACATTGTAAAGTTGTTTTTATTTTGAGGTAATTGTTATTGTACAAAATTGCCAATTGTTAATGGGTTTTTAGGGTGTGAACACTGTGTGAGTGCATAAAACAAGATATGAGTATGCTGAAGAAGAAGAAAAAAAGTTGATGATTGTCATAAACTTAAGGTATTTGACTTAATGACTCGCAAAAGTTTGTTTTTTGTAAGGAGAGTTATTTTTTTATAAAATATTGTACATATTTGCAGAATTACAAAATTGGGTTAAATGGAAATTAGAGAAACTAAATAATCAATTAGCCTGCATATTTTTTGCTGACTAAAATAGTTTCTTATATGGAAGATATTTTCCAAAAATCTAACTGGTCCCCAACTCATTAAATTGATTCTATATAATAAATGTAAATTTAATATGGTCTATTGTCATTGTTTTGACTAATAAAATATTGAGTTATTTGGGCCGATGTGTGGAAGCTCGAATTTCCAGCGAAAAGATTTATTCGGTGTCCTTGGTTTTGCAAATATTTTCTAAGATATTTGTCAAACGAATAATTAGGAGGAATTTATAATTGACCGATCCACCATCCCTCAGGCAGCCGCTAGCTTCAAACTGCTAGACTATAAAGTCTTACTTAGAATATATGTATAAGGGATCAAAACTGGTAAATGCTGTAAGCATGTATTTCATAATTTGATGCTGGTATCGGTTTTATTACAGCGGATTTCGTAAAAAAAATTGATCTCTGCCACTTGTCTAACATACACGCTATTTTTTTTCTTTTTTCACATTTCAATTATCTTTTGGCTATTACTATTAACCACATGATACAAATCTTTAGTTCTGTAATTTAAGGGAGAATTAAAATACTCTAAGCTGGCCTTCTTTAAGGTCGCAAAATAAATTTAAGGGTATTTATATTTTATAAAAAAAAAAAAAAAAAAACGAAATATATGATATTTGGCAAGGCGATTTCTTTTGACCGATGTAAGTTAGTCAATTTTAATCCTATTTTGACCAAACGTACCTAATATGAAAGGTATTACTTTTTAGCTGTCCACCAGATTTACAGATTTTTACATTTTATATTTTTTTGGAGTAGAATGCATTTAAAGTTGCTACTAACACATACATAAAATTATATAATGCTGTGTGTGTGTTTGTTAAATTTATTAATATGTTTGTAAAAAGCCCTGTGTGGAATTGAAAAATAATTTTAGACATAAACCATAATAACGACAATAAAAAGTTTTGAATTGTGAATTGGCTAATATTAATTAGCATGTCTTTAGGGTCTTTATTAAATGAAAAATTAAAGTTTCCTAGAATATGCACTCGAATTTCGAGCGCTGGATGATGAATGGCTCTTAGATTTCGAGAACCCCAGTACCTCCAGTTCTGCTTATTAAAAAAATTAAAATAAAGTTGATTTCATTTCTGGCCAACTGCAATTTAATTGCAAAATTTATAAGTTACCGATGATCTACGGGTTTTAATTTTTGCACCAATTGCACCTTATATGGGAATAACACCAGTATATCTTTTTTTAAATGTGAAAGTCACTGCAGCGTACGAGACATTTCTAGCTGAGCAGAATGCCTTCAGGTAGATATTTCTGGTGTTTCGTTAAACTTTGTTCAACACGTTCAATATTTTCAGCAGTATGAATTAAACGGTAAACCGGTTCCAGGCAAATTTCTTATGGTGCCATGTTGGTGATGACGATCAACTAAGCAACGAGTCATTGCATCAGAGGGCGCAATTCTGAGGGTAAAATGGCCACGGTATGCTATTTACGTTAAAATAATTGATCACGGATTAAAATAATAAAATTCTATTATTCTGGTTCTTTTCTCAGTTGTGAATCTCATTATTTATTATCTAGGTGTTATTTATATAATATGAAAAAAAAAAAAATAAAAAAAAAATATATAAATGAAAAGTTATTGAATTTGTAAACGGTAAATGGTGATTTTGGCCCACCCTGTACTTATATTTAATAATGAAATATTGAATAAAATAGTTACGATGTCTGGTGCCTACTTCGGCGGCGGCTCCAGCAGTAAAGAAAGAGTCGGCGGCGGCGTAAAGCCGGCTTTAACCGCACGACTTGGTAATACTCTGAGCATGTGTATACTCATGAAGCAAATGCTGCAAACACAACGACCACGACAACAACAGCAATTACAGCTATCACACACAGGAAAGAAATTTTAGAATTACAACCAAGGATCATACATATATGATCCTTGTTACAACCATCACAAGAACTACGTAGAAAAATATTTTTTTCTACATTTTCATTGAAATCTCGAGGGACTTGTTGAACCGATTTTGATGATTTTAAACAGCAACCTGCTCAGAATGCCAATGAATCATTATCACTAAAAACAAGTACCCCAGCTGATCTATTGCGGTCATGCTCAAGATTTCCACAGACGGACAGACGGACATCGCTATATATATAAGTACTTTGTGGAGTCCAGATTTTTTTTTTAATTATTACAAAACTTGTCTGCACACTGGCCTAAGCTCCTCAAATTATTGTTCTTGTACCACTGCAGAGTTTTCTTATCGTGGTAACAGGATGCCAAATCGGGACAAAAATATGTGGACACAATGTGTTGCAAGCACTCCTTAATATAAATTTCGGTATTTATAACGCCCGTTTAACAAATATAAACCCGTAAACTTGTTTCTTTTACCGCAACTGTATTTTGCTTGCCATACCAGCAATTTTTTTTATGTGTAAACATCTTTACGCGCAGGGGGTAAATTTCTATTTAACAATACAATCACAAAAACAGCGTAAAATGTAAGACGTAAGACAAAATCGATGTGACTTATGATTGTATTGGTGAAAAAATTATGATATGTAATAACCTGCTTGAAAATGAAAAATGAAAATTAAAAAAAATTAAAAATGAAAAATAAGAATAAAAAATTAAAAAAGAAAAATAAAAAATTAAAATGAAAAATAAAAAATGAAAAATAAAAAATTAAAAATGAAAAATGAAAAATGGAAATAAAAACTGAAAAATTAAAAGTTCAAAATGAAAAATTAAAAATTAAAAATTAAAATAAAATTAAAAAATTAAAAATTAAAAAAATTAAAAATTAAAAATTAAAAATTAAAAATTAAAAATTAAAAATTAAAAATTAAAAATTAAAAATTAAAATTAAAAATAAAAATTAAAAATTAAAAATTAAAAATTAAAAATTAAAAATTAAAAATTAAAAATTAAAAATTAAAAATTAAAAATTAAAAAATAAAAAATTAAAAAATTAAAAATTAAAAATTAAAAATTAAAAATTAAAAATTAAAAATTAAAAATTAAAAATTAAAAATTAAAAATTAAAAATTAAAAATTGAAAATTAAAAATTAAAAATTAAAAATTAAAAATTAAAAATTAAAAATTAAAAATTAAAAATTAAAAATTAAAAATTAAAAATTAAAAATTAAAAATTAAAAATTAAAAATTAAAAATTAAAAATTAAAAAATTAAAAATTAAAAATTAAAAATTAAAAATTAAAAATTAAAAATTAAAAATTAAAAATTAAAAATTAAAAATTAAAAAATTAAAAATTAAAAATTAAAAATTAAAAATTAAAAATTAAAAATTAAAAATTAAAAATTAAAAATTAAAAATTAAAAATTAAAAATTAAAAATTAAAAATTAAAAATTAAAAATTAAAAATTAAAAATTAAAAATTAAAAATTAAAAATTAAAAATTAAAAATTAAAAATTAAAAATTAAAAATTAAAAATTAAAAATTAAAAATTAAAAATTAAAAATTAAAAATTAAAAATTAAAAATTAAAAATTAAAAATTAAAAATTAAAAAATTAAAAATTAAAAATTAAAAATTAAAAATTAAAAATTAAAAATTAAAAATTAAAAATTAAAAATTAAAAATTAAAAATTAAAAATTAAAAATTAAAAATTAAAAATTAAAAATTAAAAATTAAAAATTAAAAATTAAAAATTAAAAATTAAAAATTAAAAATTAAAATTAAAAATTAAAAATTAAAAATTAAAAATTAAAAATTAAAAATTAAAAATTAAAAATTAAAAATTAAAAATTAAAAATTAAAAATTAAAAATTAAAAATTAAAAATTAAAAATTAAAAATTAAAATTAAAAATTAAAAATTAAAAATTAAAAATTAAAAATTAAAAATTAAAAATTAAAAATTAAAAATTAAAATTAAAAATTAAAAATTAAAAATTAAAAATTAAAAATTAAAAATTAAAAATTAAAAATTAAAAATTAAAAATTAAAAATTAAAAATTAAAAATTAAAAATTAAAAATTAAAAATTAAAAATTAAAAATTAAAAATTAAAAATTAAAAATTAAAAATTAAAAATTAAAAATTAAAAATTAAAATTAAAAATTAAAAATTAAAAATTAAAAATTAAAAATTAAAAATTAAAAATTAAAAATTAAAAATTAAAAATTAAAAATTAAAAATTAAAAATTAAAAATTAAAAATTAAAAATTAAATTAAAAATTAAAAATTAAAAATTAAAAATTAAAAATTAAAAATTAAAAATTAAAAATTAAAAATTAAAAATTAAAAATTAAAAATTAAAAATTAAAAATTAAAAATTAAAAATTAAAAATTAAAAATGAAAAATTAAAAATGAAAAATTAAAAATGAAAATTAAAAATGAAAAATAAAAAATAAAAATGAAAAATGATAAATGAAAAATAAAAATAAAAAATTAAAAATGAAAAAAATTAAAAATAAAATGAAAAATGAAAAATAAAAAATAAAAATGAAAAATTAAAATAAACAAGTAAGAAAATTATAGTCGGTCTAGACCGACTATACGATACCCTATACCATGCGTTTAGAAACTCTATCTCTTAGGCCTAACTAACTGGACATTGAAAATAAGCAAAAACCAAATTTGAGTGGGATTTTTATTAATTTTTTTGGCTGCAGATATGAAAAAGTTCATATCGGATGCTATATCTATAAAGGGACTAGGTCCAAAAATGGACCGATCTTGACAATATTTGGTAAAGTCACTTTTATTTTCAAAAAATATATACAAACCAAATTTGAGAAAAATTTGTGCAATATTTTTGTTTTTTGATAGATTTAAGTGAAGATCGGGAAGCAGCTCTATATGGTGTCAAAGGGATCATTTTTGGACTACTCATTAGCGGATGTAATGAACGCATACAAACCCAATTTGAGTAAGATCTATATGACAATTTGGATCTTATGACAATTTATGTCGATTTCATATGGGTAATTTGTATGGGGGCTAGGTCTGAACATGGACCGATTCTCACCAATTTCAATAGCGTTCATCCCATGGCCGATAAAAGCTTATATACCAAATTTCGTCAAAATATATTCCTATTTGCGACCTGCAGTTTGATTACAAGCTTTACATGGACACACAGACGGACGGACGGACGGACGGACGGACGGACGGACGGACATTGTTAAATCAACTCAGAAAGTAATTCTGATTCGATCGGTATAATTAAAGATGGGTCTAGGTCAAATATTTTTGGTTGTTACAAACAGCAGCACAAAGTCATTATACCCAAACCACATAGTGGTATAGGGTATAAAAATGATATATGAAAACGAAAAATGAAGAACGAAAAATGAAAATGAAAAATGAAGAACGAAAAATGAAAAATGAAAAATAACAAATGAAAGATTCAAAATGAAAAATGGAAAATTAAAAATGAAAAATGAAGAATAAAAAATTAAAAACGAAAAATGGAAAATAAAAAATGAAAAATAAAAAATGAAAAACAAAAAATGAAAAATGAAAAATGAGAAATTAAAAACGAAAAACGAAAAATGAAAAATGAATAATAAAAAAATGAAAAATTAACAATTAAAATCGAAAAATTTTAAATAAAAAACGAAAAATTAAAAATTAACTGGTTGAAATAATAAATAATAATTTTTGTATTAGCAGAGCCCCTGCAGTTGATTGCTATGAGTGATACCTAAATGACGCTTTCTGTTTGATTTCAAAAAAGTGTCATAAAAAAATCTTTAATCTCCCCTGTGATCGGACTCACATGATTTTTTTTTTTAATTTCGTCTGCTTTTGGGCCCTAAATCTTTCATCGACATTTCCTCAAGCATTAGCAAAATAAAAAATTTTACCCGGAAGCTACAAAAAAACTGACGTACGTAAGTTTCTCGTCCATTATACAAGTGAGTATTTTTTTTTATTTAACATGATTTCGATTTCCGTACCCTGTTTTTGTCCTCTGAATTTCTACAGCTTTTATACCTAGAACTTTTTGAACTTGGTACGTTTTCAAACCTACATTGTCTTTAACTTTTTGCACCACATAGTCCGAGCACAGAGCTAACCGGACTGCTTTTCTACCGGATGTGTTTGGAGTTATTTTCAATATGTTTCTTCCCGAACCATGTTTCCTATCAATTGTGAAATTCTCCCGATACTTGCTAATTTCCTTGGATTTGATTCTTTGGCCAACTTTTTGTAGAGCCAAGTTGATTTTGTGGAAAATATTTATTAATTTTATCAAGTACTTCTATTTCCTTCTCAGTTAACATAACAACTGACATATTTTTCAAAGATAACTTTATAAAAAAAATTCAAATAATGCTTTCGAAAAAAAGTTAAGAGGAAAACCGAGTGTCATCATTTTTTCGATCTCACCCCTTAGATCCAAGATGATCATGAACGATTTTTAAAGCATTCAGTTTTGCATTAACTGATCCTGTTTTGAAAAATTATCATACTAATGTGGAATCCAATTCGAATATGTTTTTCATATGAATGATTTTCATAACTCAATATCAACATATTTCAGTGGATGTTGAGTTGTATCTCAATCTGAGTGTAGTTCTCCAATTAAAAATTAAGTAACTCGAACATCTACTGACCGTGAGTTAAGTTTATCAACAATAGATTTCGTTATTCTATAAAATATTTCGTTTATCAATCATAGTTTTATTATGTCACGTCAAAGTCTGACATTTTATGTTAGTTTTATCTCTGAATTGAATATTATCATTCGAACTGAACCCTCTAATGAAGAATTCACTCACGAATCATAGCTTTTGTTTCGCATCAACCGTATTCTATATTTATTAAATCACTCATATATTTCTTTCAGGAAGTAAAATACGTCAACATATTTAAAGGCTAAACTTGGCAGAGATTTTCAGAAATCTTTCTTATTTTAAAAAATACTTATTGCTAATATTACTTTAAAAATATTTCCAACTTAATAGTTATTAACTAATAACATTTTTCATACATTTTATTACAGAACTTCCACTGATAATGCTTGACTGGAAGTCACGTTTTCAAAGCCAATATCAACTGCTGACTACAATCTCACTACTGTCAGAAAATAACAAAACAACAACTAACTTTGCAATATTACAGTGAGTTTTGTTTGTTTTGTTTTTGCTTGTTTCAGCTATGAGTACTATGAGTATTTGGATGGAAATATTGAATATCAAACATACGGAAGCGAAGAAAATAAAAAACACGCGACATTCAGCAAATGATGCTAAACACGCGAGTAGACGTCACAAACATTTAAAAGGAAATAGAAGTGGAATTAAAGCAGCAACAGCAACATCATCACCAACATTATCAGTACCACCAGCTGCTCTGTCGTCATCATCGACGACTTCCAGTGGCCAAACAACGGGTATATTGCATGCCTTAAGTGCTAAATTGAAAGGTGAAAATTCGGTACAATACGTGGCCTTAAATCAAACTGAATTAGAAAAAGGTTTACAAAATTCTGACTACAATTCGACAACGGACGATAGTGATCGCGAATCAGTCAACTTAGATAGCAACAGTTGTAGTTCGAGCTTTGAAGAAGATTTATTCGAAACTAGTTCAAGGCGTAGAGTGCATCGTAAAATGACGCGCAAGGGTAATTATTCAATGCGTGAAGCATTTGAAAACAGTAGACAGGTAAGTCATATTAAACACTATTATAAAAACTATTTATAAAATGTTAAATAAACATATTTGAGATATTCACAAGTTAATCTAAATACAATGTGCACATATTAAAAAAAATTGTTTGACTAAACTTGTGCTTAACTAAGAGTGTTAAATAACAACATAGCAAACTTTCGTTTTTAACATTTTTAATGCCCTTGTAAACTTAAAAGTTATGCAAGTTTGGTTTATCGTCCAACTCGTAACACCTTGATATACGTATGTATATGTAGCAGATTTTACACGTTAAGATTGCAACAACATTATAAGTAAAGTCACTTTAAGAAAAGTGACTTTTTCAGAAAATATACATTTTCACAAAGGTACTTTATTAAGAAAAAGAAATTTTTTAGAACAACTAGCTTAAAACAGTGCTTTTTTTTACCAAAAAGGTACGCACGAGTATTTAAGAAAAGATACTTTTTAAAGAAAATTAAATAGAAACTTGTTTAAGGAATTGTAATTTTTTTTAAAGAAAAGGTACTTTCTAAGATAAAATAAATTTTAAAAAAAAGTTACTTTTGTAAGAACAGGTACTTTCTTAAGAAGGCATTTTTTTAAAATAGGTACTTAATTTGTTAAGAAAATTTCCTTTTTTAGAAAAAGGTTATATCTAAGAAAATGGAATATTTGAAAAAGGGTTCTTTTTTAAGAAAAGGCATCTACCTACGAAACGCTTTTTTAGAATTGTGCTTTTTTAGGAAAATATACTTTTTTAAAGAGAAGATATGTTCCAAAGAAAAATATACTGTTTCAAGAAAAGGTACTTTTTTTAAGAAAATGTACTTTTTTAAAAGGGTAGTTTAAAAAAAAGTACTTTTTTAAGAAAAGGTAATTTTTTAAAAAAAAAATCCTCTTTTTTAAAAGGGGTACTTTTTTTTAAGAAAATTCCCTTTTTTAAAAAAAATTCACTTTTTAAGAAAATATACTTTGCTAAGAAAATGCATTTCTTTTAAGAAAATTTATTTTTTTTTTTAGAAAGAGTAATTTTTAAAAAAGTACTTTTCTCAGAAAAGGTTCTTTTTTTTAAGAAATCTCTTTTTTTTAAACAAAAAAGATACTTTTTTAAGAAAAGGTACTTTTAAAGAAAATTTACTATTTTTAGGAAAATGCACTTTTTTTAAGAAAAGATAATTTTCAAAGGAATGCTATTTTATTTTAAAGAAAATTAATTTTCTTTAAGGAATATGTATTTATTTAAATGGTTTGTATTTTTAAGAAAATGTACTTTTTAAGAAAAAGTACTTTTTTTTAAGAAAACGAATGTAATTTTTTAGGCAAATGTACTTTTTTAAGAAGATATACTTTTTAAGAAAAAGTCGTTTTTTTAAAGAATTTTAGTGATTTTTTTTAACGAAAAAGTTTTTGAAGAAAAGGTATTTTTTTTAAGTAAAAATAGTTATTTTTTAGAAAAGATACATTTAGGAAAGGGTTCTTTTTAAAGGACTTTTTTTAAGAAAATGTAGTTTTTAAAAGAAAATTTACTATTTAAAAAAAAATGTATTTTTGAAAAGAAAAATACTTTTTTTTTTAAGAAAATATAATTTTTTTTGGAGAGAAGGTACTTTTTAAAAAAAGGTACTATTTAAAGAAATAGTACTTTGATCTTTTTTAAAGAAGTAGAACTTTTGTTTTCTTTTCAGAAAATGTCAATCTTCTTTAATATGTTATTTTTTTAAGAAAAATTACTTTTTTAAGAAAATGTACTTTTTGCGAAAAGATACTTTTTAAGAAAGCTTAATTTTTAGGTGCACGAACTCTTTTAAGAAAGTTTAAATTTTTACGAAACGGTACGTTTTTCAAAAAGGAACTTTTTAATCAAATCGTACTTTTAAACAATAGGTACTTTTTTAAGAAAATTTAATTTTTGAAAAAAGGTACTTGATTTAAGAAAAGTAAAAAGTAACTTTTCTTTAAAAAAAAAAGTACCTTTTCTTTAAAAAAGTATCTTTTCTTAAAAAAAAAATACTTTTATTATTAAAGAGTTTGATGGCAACAATGTCAGATTTGAGATTTAATATTTGGATGGCTCTGGTGCTATTAATAACTTCTTTTCTAACTTTTTATTTTTTATTTAACGAATAAGTTTTTATGTGTTTTTAGCTGTTTCCTATTTTACCTTCATTGTAACCTTTTGTAAAGAAGCTCTTAGCTTCTTTTTTCGAAACAAAAACAAAACTCGAACAATAAGAATTTTTATTTAATGATTGGTAAGTTTTTGTGCTAATAAAGGAAAGTATACAAAATATTCTTCATCTTTTTGAAAATAAAAAATCTTAATTGAAATTGTTCCAGATAGCTATACAATTCGCTGTGGAACCAGCAAACTTCAGTCGAATTTTTTTATTGGTCCTTCGAACCCAAAAAAAAAAAGAAAAAAAATTTACCTTCTTAAAAAAAGAACAATTTCTTAAAAAAGTAAGCTTTCTTAATGAAGCACCTTTTCTCATATAAGTACATTTTCTTCAAAAAGTAAATTTTCCTAAAAAGTACCATTTTTTAAGAAAGTACTTAAAAAGATAACTTTCCTTAAAAATAATCTTTTTCTCAAAAAAGTACCTTCTTTCAAAAAAGTTGCTATTACCAAAAACTCATCTTTTTATTAAAGTGCCTTTTCTCAAAAAGATCCATTTCGGCAAAAAGTACATTTTCTTGAAAAAATTCGCCCTCTAAAAATAAATCATTTTCGTCAAGAAGTTATTTTGGTCAAAATGTTTGCTTTCATAAATAAAACAGTACCTTCCCATCAAACAGTGCTTTGTCGTTAAAAAAATATATTTCCGTCAAAAAGTAATATTTCTTAAAACAGTCCATTTATTAAAAGTAGTACCTTTTAAAAAACAGTTTTTTTCCTAAAAAAAGACGTACCTTTTTTGAAAAGTAACTTTTCCTAAAAAGTCTCTTTTATATAATGAATACCTTTACTTAAGAAATTTCAAGTTCTTCAGAAAAAAATTTTTTTTAAAAAGTACTTTTCCTTAAACAAATATTTTTTAAAGTACATTTTCTTAGAAAGTACCTTCATTTTAAAAAGTACGTTTTTACCAAAGCAACTTCTTTTCCAAAGTACTTTTTCTTCAAAAATAAATTTACTTTAAAAAAAACATTTTTTTTCAAAAATATTTTCTCGAAAAAGTATCTTTTCTGAAGAAGTGAACTGAATTTTTAATATTTTTTATATATATATATTATTTCCTGTCATTATTTACAAATCTATAATATTAATAGGCTAGGCGATTTCTTGTGACCGAAGTTTTCTTCTAACGTTTGATCCCGATTTTGCCCAAACATATCGCATCTGTACCTCTGAAGTAAGTCAACTCAAAATTTACAAATTTTCAGTAGAGGCAAAAAACGGTTTTTTTTTAATATTTACTATAAAATTTTAAAAAGGTTGTTTCATTGTAAAGAATTGCGCATAATAAGTATACAACAGTAGTTGTTTTTGTGATTTTTTCAGTGATCATCAAAAATAACAAGTTTTTTGGGTGCAACTCAAAATTTGTTTTTTTAGTGGATTCTAACGCAGCTACTCTTATAACACAAAGAGGGTTACAACTGTATTTTTTTTTTGTGAAAGACTAAAAAATCCGATGTAATATTTTAACAGTGGATAGATATGACCACTGTGTATCGTTTTCTTGCAAAAAGTGAAAATTGAAAAATTTTGAGTTGACTCACAGGTGCGATATATTATTTGAAAGGTATTTCTTTTTAGCTGTTCACCAGATTTACAGATTTCTAAATTTTTTTAAAAGATTTAAAAAAAGAAAATTAAAAATGAAAAATAGAAGAAGGGGGTTATAACCCAACATATAATGTCATCTATATTAAATAGATTTGTTAGAGTTCGTCAGATTAAAATCCTCAGATGTTCGTGATTTAAGCTTCTACATTTTTTCTTAAATGCAAAATCATTTCATCAATTACGGTAGCAATAGCTTTTTGTTTATATATCTATACTAATATTATAAAGAGGTAATGTGTGTTTGTTTGTTTGTTTGTTTGTTTGTAGGAGGTAATCTCCGTAACTACCCATCTGATATTCTTGAAATTTTCACAGAGTCTTCCTGCGGATATGGGAAGTGCTATAGGCTATAATTTTTTAAATATTTTTAGTGGGCGTGGCACCTCCCACACAAAGTAAATTTTTAATATCATATACATATATTGAGTATTATGATAGGGAGAGCTTTGCAAATTTGTGTGAGGTTACCTATTGTTAGTATTAGTAGCTACGCCGAAAATGGGCGGGATCGGACAAGTGGCCGTTGTACCTCCCATACAGGTAACTATTAAATATTATATATCTCGAGTACTGTGATAGACAGAGCTTTACAAATTTTTCTGGTGTCACCTATTATTAATGTAAGTAGTCGGACAAAAAATGGGCAGTATCGGATCAATAGGCGTGGCACGTGCCATACAAATTAAATACAAAATGCCATATATCTGGAGTACTGTTATAATGAGAGTCTTGGGACTTTGTGTGAGCCCATAAGTTATTCATGTGATTAGTTAGACAAAAAAATTGGCGTGATCGGAGCAGTGGGCGTGGCAACGCCCGTAAAAAGTAAATATATGATATCATATAACTGGTGTACTAAAAAAGGGAAGCTTTGGCCTTTGCACGACGCCATCAGATCTTAGTATGTGTAGTCGGACAAAAATTGGCGTGGCACTCCCCATGCAAAGTAACTATTTAATGTCATATATCTGGAGTACTGTAAAAGACAGGGCTTTGTGGCTTTGCATGAGCCCATAGGTTATTTGTTTGATTAGTCGAACAAAAAAATGGGCGTGATCGTAGCAGCGGGCGTAGCACCGCCCATGCAATGTAGATATCTAATAACATAAAACTGGTGTTCTATAAAAGGGAAAGACATGACATTTTGCACGAGTCCATCAGATATTAATGTGAGCAGTCCAATAAAAATTGGGCGGGATGAGATTAGTGGGCGTGGCACCTCCTATATAAATAATATGAAGTACTATGAAAGCAACAGTCTTTTGACAAGTACATTAGTTATCAATGTGATTTGTCGTGCAAAATATATCGCCAAAATCAAAAATTCGTCAAAACCGAAAATTGCGAAAAATAAAAATCGTCCAAATAATCTTCAAAATCGAAAATGGGAAAAACCAAACATCGCTAAAAAGAAAAATTCCCAAATGGTATTCTAAGTTCAAGGCCAATAGTTAACGTTCATAACGTTCTGTGGGGGCAGGGGAGGGTGTAGCGGAGCACACCAGGTTACATCTAGTTATATATAAGTCTTTGATTGCAAATTACCAATGGGATTGTATATGATTTTCAGAGTCATATTTTGGATAATTTGTAATCTTCTTTTATGAGATTTTGCACAATTGTTCCATACTGGGCATGCATAAGTATGTAATGGTCTGCTATATTTAATTACTTTGGAACAGCAAATTTCGTAATATTCTTTAAATAACATATTTTTAATAAAGAAATAAGTAATAGTTAAGATTCTGAAAAGGAATTAGTTTGCCTTGAACTGAGAATGGTCGAGATGGAAGTCTCTCACGAGATCTATTCTAAAGAAAGACTATTTGAGATTTGCCTTCATTTATCTTAATTTTCCATTTTTGCTCGCTGAATCAGACATCTTTGCATACGTTTAACAATTGCGTTAGAAACTTTTCCGTGGCTAACATCTGCATAAAAGCTACATCGTTACCCTTTAAAGGTTTGATATTAAAATTAAATAATAAATATAGGAGTGGTGATATCTCACATTCCTGTGGTACTCTAGCACATCTTTCATTTTCCACTACAAAGTTTCTGCCTTTAAGAAAATTTTTAATAAATTCGACTAAATATAAATGTAGTTACAATTGATGGAGTTGATAGATAAGCTCTGCATGTCAGATCGAGTCGAAAGTCTTTTCAATGTCCAAGAATAGTACCCCGGTTGAATATTGTGCTTAATCATGTTCACTAATCATTATTATTTATTTATTATAAAATATTTTATTTATTTATAAAATAAATTAACTAAATTTACTAAAACAAATTTAAAACAAATAAAACTTTATATTAAAAAATTCATATTAAATCTTCAATACAGTTTTTTGTACGCGGCATAGCACATTTTTTGTTTATTCAATAAAAAGTGGAATTTTAATGATATTTAGTTGCGTAGCCCTTATTTTTAAACTATTTATTTTAACTCATTCTTTCTGTCTGTCTGTCTGTCTGCCATGAGGCAATCCTATTCCCCCTCATCCAATTGATCTGAAACTTGGCCCATAGATTAATTTTTGGGTAGTCACGCACAGTCACGCACAGTCGCGCATAGTCACGGAGTGATTTAAACCCCATTTCCCCTCATCCAATCAATCTGAAACTTCGTCCATAGACTTGTTGTGACCAAAGATTAATTTTAAAATAGTCACGCAAAGTCAAGCGCATTCAAAAAAGAGATTCAAAAACTCATATGCACAAGTTTTGGGTTAGATTATTAATCGGAGTATTGGCCGGTCATCCCGTTTACTAATTTTCCGGGGCCGACCACCTTTATTTATGGGATTCAATAAGCCTGAAGTACGGAAACGGCTAATAATACGCGAAATCACACTATTTGTTTGAAATGTAGTCACTGATTCGCCTATTTTATAATCATTTACTATTTTTCTTTATTAAAATATTGCAAAATATGACCAGTGACCCTGAAAGATCAGGAACGACTATAATAAACACGTAAAAATTTTCTCTAATTATTCTTACAATGTCCAAAAAATTGTTTTTATTATTTAACGGTATGTGTTGTTGGTAATCTTTTACATTTAAAGAAGAATGTAAATATCTGTTATTTTGTACCTTTGTTTTGTCGCGGGCAAAGACCACTGTTGTAAATTTTCATTCAGTTTTTTATTTTATTTTTATTCTGGTTTGTGTCTTGTGTCATTAAAACGGGTCTATCTTCGTTATAAATAAATAAAAAGAATTTAAATCTCAGTGAGTTTTTATATGTAATAAAGCTATATGATAATAAGCACAAGTTCGTGCATATGTTTTGTCACACACTGTATGTATATTTTCTTAAAAGAAAACAATTTTTAAAAAAATTATTTTTTAAGTACCTCTTTTTTAAATAGTAGCTTTTCTTAAAAAAGAACGTCTTCTTAAAAATTTTCTTTTTCCTATAACGAACCGTTTTCTAAAAAATTACATATTCTTAAAACAAGTACCATTTCTTCAAAAAGTACATTTTCTTAAAAAAGTATCTATTCGTTAAAAACTACCTTTTATTAGAAAAATAATATTTCCTTAAATAAGTACTTTTTCTTTCTATTTCCTAAAAATTTAATTTTTTTTAAAAAGTATTTTTTCTCAAAAATTATACTTTCTTACAAAAGTACATATTTTCTTAAAAAGAAACAAAGTACCATTTCTTAAAAAACATAATAAAATTTCTTAAAAAAACTGTCTTCTTTTAAAACAGTACGTTTTCTTAAAAAAAAGTTCCCTCTCTTAAAAATTTCCATTTTCGTATAACGAAAAATATTCTAAAAAGTTACATTTTCTTAAAACAAGTACATTTTTTTAAAGGTAAATTTTCTAAAAACAAGTACCTTTTTTAAAATGTAAATTTTCTTAAAAAGTAACTATTCTTTAAAAGTACGTTTTCTAAAAAAAAGTACCTTTTCTTAAAACTTTCCTTTTTCTTCGAACGAAAAGTTTTCCAAAAATTACATGTTCTTAAATCAAGTACCTTTTTTCAAAAATTAAATTTTCTTAAAAAAGTACCTATTGTTTAAAAGTACGATTTGATTAAAAAGTTCCTTTTTGAAAAACGTACCGTTTCGTAAAAATTTAAACTTTCTTAAAAGAGTTCGTGCACCTAAAAATTAAGCTTTCTTAAAAAGTATCTTTTCGCAAAAAGTACATTTTCTTAAAAAAGTAACTTTTCTTAAAAAAATGTACTTTTTGCGAAAAGATACTTTTTAAGAAAGCTTAATTTTTAGGTGCACGAACTCTTTTAAGAAAGTTTAAATTTTTACGAAACGGTACGTTTTTCAAAAAGGAACTTTTTAATCAAATCGTACTTTTAAACAATAGGTACTTTTTTAAGAAAATTTAATTTTTGAAAAAAGGTACTTGATTTAAGAACATGTAATTTTTGGAAAACTTTTCGTTCGAAGAAAAAGGAAAGTTTTAAGAAAAGGTACTTTTTTTTAGAAAACGTACTTTTAAAGAATAGTTACTTTTTAAGAAAATTTACATTTTAAAAAAGGTACTTGTTTTTAGAAAATTTACCTTTAAAAAAATGTACTTGTTTTAAGAAAATGTAACTTTTTAGAATATTTTTCGTTATACGAAAATGGAAATTTTTAAGAGAGGGAACTTTTTTTTAAGAAAACGTACTGTTTTAAAAGAAGACAGTTTTTTTAAGAAATTTTATTATGTTTTTTAAGAAATGGTACTTTGTTTCTTTTTAAGAAAATATGTACTTTTGTAAGAAAGTATAATTTTTGAGAAAAAATACTTTTTAAAAAAAATTAAATTTTTAGGAAATAGAAAGAAAAAGTACTTATTTAAGGAAATATTATTTTTCTAATAAAAGGTAGTTTTTAACGAATAGATACTTTTTTAAGAAAATGTACTTTTTGAAGAAATGGTACTTGTTTTAAGAATATGTAATTTTTTAGAAAACGGTTCGTTATAGGAAAAAGAAAATTTTTAAGAAGACGTTCTTTTTTAAGAAAAGCTACTATTTAAAAAAGAGGTACTTAAAAAATAATTTTTTTAAAAATTGTTTTCTTTTAAGAAAATATACATACAGTGTGTGACAAAACATATGCACGAACTTGTGCTTATTATCATATAGCTTTATTACATATAAAAACTCACTGAGATTTAAATTCTTTTTATTTATTTATAACGAAGATAGACCCGTTTTAATGACACAAGACACAAACCAGAATAAAAATAAAATAAAAAACTGAATGAAAATTTACAACAGTGGTCTTTGCCCGCGACAAAACAAAGGTACAAAATAACAGATATTTACATTCTTCTTTAAATGTAAAAGATTACCAACAACACATACCGTTAAATAATAAAAACAATTTTTTGGACATTGTAAGAATAATTAGAGAAAATTTTTACGTGTTTATTATAGTCGTTCCTGATCTTTCAGGGTCACTGGTCATATTTTGCAATATTTTAATAAAGAAAAATAGTAAATGATTATAAAATAGGCGAATCAGTGACTACATTTCAAACAAATAGTGTGATTTCGCGTATTATTAGCCGTTTCCGTACTTCAGGCTTATTGAATCCCATAAATAAAGGTGGTCGGCCCCGGAAAATTAGTAAACGGGATGACCGGCCAATACTCCGATTAATAATCTAACCCAAAACTTGTGCATATGAGTTTTTGAATCTCTTTTTTGAATGCGCTTGACTTTGCGTGACTATTTTAAAATTAATCTTTGGTCACAACAAGTCTATGGACGAAGTTTCAGATTGATTGGATGAGGGGAAATGGGGTTTAAATCACTCCGTGACTATGCGCGACTGTGCGTGACTGTGCGTGACTACCCAAAAATTAATCTATGGGCCAAGTTTCAGATCAATTGGATGAGGGGGAATAGGATTGCCTCATGGCAGACAGACAGACAGACAGACAGAAAGAATGAGTTAAAATAAATAGTTTAAAAATAAGGGCTACGCAACTAAATATCATTAAAATTCCACTTTTTATTGAATAAACAAAAAATGTGCTATGCCGCGTACAAAAAACTGTATTGAAGATTTAATATGAATTTTTTAATATAAAGTTTTATTTGTTTTAAATTTGTTTTAGTAAATTTAGTTAATTTATTTTATAAATAAATAAAATATTTTATAATAAATAAATAATAATGATTAGTGAACATGATTAAGCACAATATTCAACCGGGGTACTATTCTTGGACATTGAAAAGACTTTCGACTCGATCTGACATGCAGAGCTTATCTATCAACTCCATCAATTGTAACTACATTTATATTTAGTCGAATTTATTAAAAATTTTCTTAAAGGCAGAAACTTTGTAGTGGAAAATGAAAGATGTGCTAGAGTACCACAGGAATGTGAGATATCACCACTCCTATATTTATTATTTAATTTTAATATCAAACCTTTAAAGGGTAACGATGTAGCTTTTATGCAGATGTTAGCCACGGAAAAGTTTCTAACGCAATTGTTAAACGTATGCAAAGATGTCTGATTCAGCGAGCAAAAATGGAAAATTAAGATAAATGAAGGCAAATCTCAAATAGTCTTTCTTTAGAATAGATCTCGTGAGAGACTTCCATCTCGACCATTCTCAGTTCAAGGCAAACTAATTCCTTTTCAGAATCTTAACTATTACTTATTTCTTTATTAAAAATATGTTATTTAAAGAATATTACGAAATTTGCTGTTCCAAAGTAATTAAATATAGCAGACCATTACATACTTATGCATGCCCAGTATGGAACAATTGTGCAAAATCTCATAAAAGAAGATTACAAATTATCCAAAATATGACTCTGAAAATCATATACAATCCCATTGGTAATTTGCAATCAAAGACTTATATATAACTAGATGTAACCTGGTGTGCTCCGCTACACCCTCCCCTGCCCCCACAGAACGTTATGAACGTTAACTATTGGCCTTGAACTTAGAATACCATTTGGGAATTTTTCTTTTTAGCGATGTTTGGTTTTTCCCATTTTCGATTTTGAAGATTATTTGGACGATTTTTATTTTTCGCAATTTTCGGTTTTGACGAATTTTTGATTTTGGCGATATATTTTGCACGACAAATCACATTGATAACTAATGTACTTGTCAAAAGACTGTTGCTTTCATAGTACTTCATATTATTTATATAGGAGGTGCCACGCCCACTAATCTCATCCCGCCCAATTTTTATTGGACTGCTCACATTAATATCTGATGGACTCGTGCAAAATGTCATGTCTTTCCCTTTTATAGAACACCAGTTTTATGTTATTAGATATCTACATTGCATGGGCGGTGCTACGCCCGCTGCTACGATCACGCCCATTTTTTTGTTCGACTAATCAAACAAATAACCTATGGGCTCATGCAAAGCCACAAAGCCCTGTCTTTTACAGTACTCCAGATATATGACATTAAATAGTTACTTTGCATGGGGAGTGCCACGCCAATTTTTGTCCGACTACACATACTAAGATCTGATGGCGTCGTGCAAAGGCCAAAGCTTCCCTTTTTTAGTACACCAGTTATATGATATCATATATTTACTTTTTACGGGCGTTGCCACGCCCACTGCTCCGATCACGCCAATTTTTTTGTCTAACTAATCACATGAATAACTTATGGGCTCACACAAAGTCCCAAGACTCTCATTATAACAGTACTCCAGATATATGGCATTTTGTATTTAATTTGTATGGCACGTGCCACGCCTATTGATCCGATACTGCCCATTTTTTGTCCGACTACTTACATTAATAATAGGTGACACCAGAAAAATTTGTAAAGCTCTGTCTATCACAGTACTCGAGATATATAATATTTAATAGTTACTTGTATGGGAGGTACAACGGCCACTTGTCCGATCCCGCCCATTTTCGGCGTAGCTACTAATACTAACAATAGGTAACCTCACACAAATTTGCAAAGCTCTCCCTATCATAATACTCAATATATGTATATGATATTAAAAATTTACTTTGTGTGGGAGGTGCCACGCCCACTAAAAATATTTAAAAAATTATAGCTTATAGCACTTCCCATATCCGCAGGAAGACTCTGTGAAAATTTCAAGAATATCAGATGGGTAGTTACGGGGATTACCTCCTACAAACAAACAAACAAACAAACAAACAAACACACATTACCTCTTTATAATATTAGTATAGATATATAAACAAAAAGCTATTGCTACCGTAATTGATGAAATGATTTTGCATTTAAGAAAAAATGTAGAAGCTTAAATCACGAACATCTGAGGATTTTAATCTGACGAACTCTAACAAATCTATTTAATATAGATGACATTATATGTTGGGTTATAACCCCCTTCTTCTATTTTTCATTTTTAATTTTCTTTTTTTAAATCTTTTAAAAAAATTTAGAAATCTGTAAATCTGGTGAACAGCTAAAAAGAAATACCTTTCAAATAATATATCGCACCTGTGAGTCAACTCAAAATTTTTCAATTTTCACTTTTTGCAAGAAAACGATACACAGTGGTCATTAAATAAATATAATTATATACATAATTTAATATATATATAAATTTATGTATATAATTATATATAAATCTATATATATATATATATGCAAAAATTAATTATTTAAATTAAAATATAAATTTAACTATATTTATTTTAATTATCTACATTAATTTTAATTATTTTATTTTTTTTATTTAATTAGTATATAAATCATTAGTTTTTTTTTGAATTTTTTCTCAAAATTAGGTGTTTTTGAATTAAGGTTCATAACTAGTAGGATTAATAGATATCTATTAATATATAAATATTTAACTAATTAATATATATCTATTAATCTATATTTCAAAAAAAAATCCAATCTAATTAAGAAGATCGCTATATTAAATTTTTAATATATTTAGATTTCTATAATTATTTTGTAGATGTTTTCGCATTAATATATATATTATTTATATTCCTTTGTAATATTTATATATTAATATATAAATTATTTATATATGATTAAATACATATAATTATATACATAATTTAATATATATATAAATTTATGTATATAATTATATATAAATCTATATATATATATATGCAAAAATTTATTATTTAAATTAAAATATAAATTTAACTATATTTATTTTAATTATTTACATTAATTTTAATTATTTTATTTTTTTTATTTAATTAGTATATAAATCATTAGTTTTTTTTTGAATTTTTTCTCAAAATTAGGTGTTTTTGAATTAAGGTTCATAACTAGTAGGATTAATAGATATCTATTAATATATAAATATTTAACTAATTAATATATATCTATTAATCTATATTTCAAAAAAAAACCCAATCTAATTAAGAAGATCGCTATATTAAATTTTTAATATATTTAGATTTCTATAATTATTTTGTAGATGTTTTCGCATTAATATATATATTATTTATATTCCTTTGTAATATTTATATATTAATATATAAATTATTTATATATGATTAAATATATATAATTATATACATAATTTAATATATATATAAATTTATGTATATAATTATATATAAATCTATATATATATATATGCAAAAATTTATTATTTAAATTAAAATATAAATTTAACTATATTTATTTTAATTATCTATATTAATTTTAATTATTTTATTTTTTTTATTTAATTAGTATATAAATCATTAGTTTTTTTTTGAATTTTTTCTCAAAATTAGGTGTTTTTGAATTAAGGTTCATAACTAGTAGGATTAATAGATATCTATTAATATATAAATATTTAACTAATTAAATGTTAAAATATTACATCGGATTTTTTAGTCTTTCACAAAAAAAAAATACAGTTGTAACCCTCTTTGTGTTATAAGAGTAGCTGCGTTAGAATCCACTAAAAAAACAAATTTTGAGTTGCACCCAAAAAACTTGTTATTTTTGATGATCACTGAAAAAATCACAAAAACAACTACTGTTGTATACTTATTATGCGCAATTCTTTACAATGAAACAACCTTTTTAAAATTTTATAGTAAATATTAAAAAAAAACCGTTTTTTGCCTCTACTGAAAATTTGTAAATTTTGAGTTGACTTACTTTAGAGGTACAGATGCGATATGTTTGGGCAAAATCGGGATCAAACGTTAGAAGAAAACTTCGGTCACAAGAAATCGCCTAGCCTATTAATATTATAGATTTGTAAATAATGACAGGAAATAATATATATATATAAAAAATATTAAAAATTCAGTTCACTTCTTCAGAAAAGATACTTTTTCGAGAAAATATTTTTGAAAAAAAATGTTTTTTTTAAAGTAAATTTATTTTTGAAGAAAAAGTACTTTGGAAAAGAAGTTGCTTTGGTAAAAACGTACTTTTTAAAATGAAGGTACTTTCTAAGAAAATGTACTTTAAAAAATATTTGTTTAAGGAAAAGTACTTTTTAAAAAAAAATTATTTTCTGAAGAACTTGAAATTTCTTAAGTAAAGGTATTCATTATATAAAAGAGACTTTTTAGGAAAAGTTACTTTTCAAAAAAGGTACGTCTTTTTTTAGGAAAAAAAACTGTTTTTTAAAAGGTACTACTTTTAATAAATGGACTGTTTTAAGAAATGGTACTTTTTGACGGAAATATATTTTTTTGACGACAAAGCACTGTTTGATGAGAAGGTACTGTTTTGTTTATGAAAGCAAACATTTTGACCAAAATAACTTCTTGACGAAAACGATTTATTTTTAGAGGGCGAATTTTTTCAAGAAAATGTACTTTTTGCCGAAAAGGATCTTTTTGAGAAAAGGCACTTTAATAAAAAGATAAGTTTTTGGTAATAGCAACTTTTTTGAAAGAAGGTACTTTTTTGAGAAAAAGATTATTTTTAAGAAAAGATACTTTTTTAAGGAAAGTTATCTTTTTAAGCATAGGTACTTTTTTAAAAAATGGTACTTTTAGGAAAATTTACTTTTTGAAGAAAATGTACTTATATGAGAAAAGGTGCTTCTTTAAGAAAGCTTACTTTTTTAAGAAAGGGTAGCTTTTAAAGAAATTGTTCTTTTTTTAAGAAGGTAAATTTTTTTTCTTTTTTTTGGGTTCGAAGGACCAATAAAAAAATTCGAATGAAGCTTGCTTGTTCCACAGCGAATTGAATAGCTATCTGGAACAATTTCAATTAAGATTTTTTATTTTCAAAAAGATGAAGAATATTTTGTATACTTTCCTTTCTTAGCACAAAAACTTACCAATCATTAAAGAAGCTAAGAGCTTCTTTACAAAAGGTTACAATGAAGGTAAAAAAGGAAACAGCTAAAAACACATAAAAACTTATTCGTTAAATTAAAAATAAAAAGTTAGAAAATAAGTTATTAATAGCACCAGAGCCATCCAAATATTAAATCTCAAATCTGACATTGTTGCCATCAAACTCTTTAATAATAAAAGTATTTTTTTTTTAAGAAAAGATACTTTTTTAAAGAAAAGGTACTTTTTTTTTTAAAGAAAAGTTACTTTTTAAACGAAGGCATTTTTTCAAGAAATGGTCCTTTTGGAAGAAAATGAACTTTCTTAAAAAAGGTACTTTTTTTAAGAAAAGATACTTTTTAAAATAAGTGTACTTTTTAAGAAGAGAAACTTTTGAAGAAAGGGCATGTAAAATTCATCCAAGACCAGTAATTATATTAACTAGCAGATTCCAGCCCTCGAAATTCGAGTACAAATTCCTAGAAATTTTATTTTTTCATTTAATAAATTATTGACCCTAAAGGTATGCTAATCAATTTTAGACAATTCACAATTCTACATTTTTTTGGTTTATGTCCAAAACAATTTTTCAATTCAAAACAATAATTGATGTGAATGAAGAAAACAAACTCATTTTTTTTTTGAAAACATATAAACAAATTTAATAAGCACACACATGGCATTGTATAATCTTATGTAAGTGTTAGTAGCTAGTTTAAATAAGCATAACTCCAAAAAATGTGGAAATTTATAAATCTGTAAGTCTGGTGGACAGCTAAAAAGAAACACCTTTCAAAGAAGATGCGTTTGGTCAAAATCGGGTAAAAACTGTTTAACAAATCAACGGTCACAAGGAATCGATTAAGAATAGATTAATTAATCGTATGAATGATAATATGTTGAAAAAACATATTAATCATACGGCGTTACACAGTCTTTCAGAGAGTCAGTGATGAGCGTAAGTTCATTTTAAGATTACTCTCATAACTGTACTGCCCTCTTATAGCCTGAATACAATTTCTTTACTTTTTAATTTATAACTTTTGTATTTATTTGTTTTTGTCTTTTTTACTTTGGGCTTAAACTTGTTACAGTTTTAAAGCAAATATTATTTTCTTTTTCGCAATCGTACTCGGTATTCCAAACACATTCGTTACAGTTTGTTTACAACTTTTTTTTGTTTCATTATTTAATATACTTATGTAGGAGTATTTAAGCAACAACAACGAAAAAAAATATGCAAAACATTGTACACATTATATTCGTATTATGGTTATATTTACACTATTTCGTTACAATTATGAACGTGACTGGAAGTTTGCTTTCCTACCAAACTTTATAGTGAATAAAGATTTTTAATAGATTATTCACACCACACTGCTGCAATGCCGTTCTTTGGATACATTAAACACATTTTCAGTTTTTGCATAATTATCCAACAACTTTGTTAAGAAACAAACATTTTAAAAAAACTCATAAAATATGTTTTGGTTTACATAATTTGTGCGTAAATTATACGAAATACTAAATATGTATTAAATGAAATGTTTGAAAAGACTTGAATGTGGTACTACCAGCTGTAAGTATTCAAAGTTTCGTACCCACATCAACTACCAGTTAAATCATTTTTTTAAGGGTGTTAAGTTGAAGGATGGTTTAGCATGACAAAAACCGTCATTATCAGACAGTAGCTTGACCCATTTCATCCCTTATTGTCTAAGAATTCGAACAATGAATTCAAATTTTATGTGCTACAAAATCATTTGTAGCTCTTTTTATACCCACATTACAGTGTTTGTATGTAGGTGGAACACATAACCAGATAATTGGGGAACAAATGGAATATGCACTTAGGTTCTCATAGGAATGGTGCGAGGATGAATGACTTTCGATTAATCCCAATAAAACCACAATTATCCCGTTCACTAGAAGAAGGAATCTATACATTCCCTCAATTCATATAAGGAAAATGGAGGTTCAACTCAAGGAGGAAGTAAAATATCTGGGTATCATACTTGATAGAACACTCACCTGGAATCCTCATTTATATTCGATAACAAATAAAGCTATAAGGTCAACATGGGCTGGCAAGCAACTCCTAGACAGATCAATGTGTCTAAACCCTATACAAACAAATGATCCTTCCGGGTATTTTATATGGCTCAGTTGTATGGTGACAGAAGACTAATCAGACTGGAGCCCGTTTAAACTTATCAAACAGAGATTAGTCTGCTTGAACATCACAGGAGCAATGAGAACCACTTCCACGGCAGCTATGGAGGTTATCCTAAATCTCACTCCGCTGCACTTATCAATTCAAGGAGAAGCTTTTAAATAAGCTATTGACCTTCACAGACTTTTCAAATTTAAGGAAGGCGATCATATAGGACACCTTTTTCTTTTTCTTTATTTACTGAATCTTCACATAGGCTTGTGAACTAACAATAAGTTATTCAAATTTTAAAACTAAAACTTAAAAATTAAATCCAGCCAGTGCCAGACACAATTTCATTTATTTTATATACATAATCTATTGACAAAAAAATGTTTGTGTATCTATACATATTTCATCCAATGAGATCAGCAGTCTCCCTCCTTCTTAAGCCTTGGTGGATACAATTGTTGATTAAGTTACGTGCTAGAGGATTCGCGTGAGACTCTAGCTTTTCCAAATAGTTTGCACTATATCTCGTAATTCAAGTCTCTGTGCATATGTGAGTTTCTCACGTACCATGGTGCGTCTGTGGTCATTCTCAAAATCTTGTTTTGGCATCTTTGTATTCTTTCTGTGTTTGAAGTTGAGGCTGTTCCCCATAACTGAAATCGAGTTATAAATCAAGAGCTTACAATCGAGACTTAATTTCGAGTTCCTACCAATTAGCCATGTGGATTGGACTAATTTCAATTTTATTGTTAATTTAGCATTTATATGGTTTTTTCAGGTAAGCCGGCGATCAAGATGTAGTCCGAGATATTTAACAGAGGAATGTTGAGGTATAGGCTGGTTCCTAATTCGAATTTTAGGGCAAGTCTCCCTTCTTAGGGTAAAAGTTACGTGGATACACTTTTGTTCATTTACTTTAATCTTCCACATATCTAGCTAATCTTCCAGCTCTTCAATATGGCTCTGTAAAAGAAGAGATGCTGTTGAAAGGTTTTCGTGTACGCTTAAAATTGCAGTATCATCCGCAATAGTCGATGTAAGTGTGTTTTCATTTGTTGGCATGTCTGATATGTAAAGGATGTACAGAAGCGGGCCCAAGATACTACCTTGGGGTACACCAGCATGAATTGTCAGTGGAGGGCTCACAAAGCTTTTCTCTCTTATAGAGAATTTTCTATTAATTATATAGCTCTCCATTAGCTCATGTGTGTTCGTGGGCAATAACTGTTTAACTTTATAGAGGAGTCCCTCGTGCCAAACTCGGTCGAAGGCTTGCGAGACGTCTTGGAAAGTACAGATCAGTACTTTTTCTCTTCAAAAGCTCTTCTTATGGCACTTACAATTTTGTGAACTTGCTCAGTGGTGCTGTGTTTCATCTGAAACCAAATTGATGTGCTGGAATGACATTATTTTGATCTACGGATATTGTAAGTTTGTTTACCAAAATTCTCTGGAATAATTTTGACAAGTTGCACAGTAAACTTATTGGTCTATACGAATCGACCTTTGTGTGATCTTTACCTGGTTTAGGTATCATTGTAACGAGTGAAACTTTCCTTTCTGGGGGAAAATGTTCAAGGCGAATTATAGCATTAAAAATAAACATAATTATTCTTAATGCTATTCGGGGTAACTCAAAAAGCATTTTATTACTGATCCCATCGATCCCCGATGCTTTTTTGGGATTTAAATCAACAATAGCCTTTTCGACCTCTCGAAACTCAAAACAAAGGAAAACTGCTCTATGTTGTGAAGTAACAGGTGGCAACTTATCAATAGAACTAGGGGTTACATTTGGAGTAAAAACTTTTTTTAGATGTTCCACAAACAGATCTCCCTTCTCTTTATCATTCCTAGCCCATCCTCCACTTTCCTTTCTTAGAGGAGGCTTACATACAACAGGTTTTTAAAGATTTTTTGTAGCACGCACAAAGAGTAATCAGTTTTTTCTGTTGAATCCAGATTTTAGAGATATCTATTCAATTTAGCGTTTCTTTGTGTTTCAAGAAGTTTCCGTAGGTTTTTCGTGCATTCTTTCAATTGTTCCTTAAGTTGAGGAGATCTGTGCAGTTGCCACTCTCTTTGAATTCTTCTTTTTTCACCTAATAGCCTTTCAACATCTACAGAAGAAGTTCTATATGGCCTGGTGTGACGAGATTTAATAGCAAGTTGAGCAGCTAGTTTGAGATTTTGTTCGAAGTTAACAATCGAGAGGTCAATATCATCTGGTGTTCTTAGCGGAAAGCTTTCGTGCAATGGGTACTAAAAAACTTTTTGTATTTCAGCCAATCAATATTACTTGAAAGCGGTAAATCAGAAGATGGGAACACAATTTCTTGGGGGTCGATATAGTATCAATAACGGGTGTGTGGTCAGATGAGCGTTCCAATGAAGATTCTACATTCACAAGTTCTTTTGCGATGTTCTTCGTCAATCCGAAATCGATTAAATCAATTATTTTTTGCCTATGTGTTGGCCAGTACATTGGTTCTCCGCTTGAGACCACATCCATACCCATTTTAGAAATTGTGTTGAACAAAACACGACGCTTCGGGGAAATTAGCGGTGACCCCCAGAATGTATGCGTGGCATTAAAATCGACAGCGACTATGAAACGAGGGCCTAGTGAGTTAAAAAAACTTGTGTATTGATTTTCTGATATAAAAAACCTTGTGGGAAAAAATATATTGATGAAATCACTTGGCTGATTCCAAGTTCTTCAAAGCAAACATTAGTAGCTTGAAGGTAGTTTTCACAATGTTCACACATTAAATAATAATTTAATCAGGATTTAATTACGATAGCTCAGCCACCACATGCTCTGCCTCTTGGATTCTTTGTATCATAAAATGCGTATCTGCGCAGTGAAAAGAGACTCCTACGAGTCAAATGAGTTTCAGAGAAAAGCAAAATATCAATTTAATTGTCTCTAAGAAAATGGTCAAGTTCGTCTTTATGTTGGCTTAAGCCGTTTGCGTTCCAGAAACATATTTTCAAACAGTTCATGGCTCATGGTTGCAATATCATAATGAACAAGTGAAGATCCTGGATAAAGTCAAACGTATCAAATATATGATTTTGTGTAGTGACCAGATAGATAATGTATTGGGACTTGAAAACAACTACACTGTTCATAGCCCGAGCAGAACCGATTGTGAAACTTACCCGACATGGCTGCATGAAGATGCCGAGAGGTGGTATACTGACGGATCTAAAACAACAGAAGGGTAGGAGCGCGGGTTTTCGGACCAAAAAGCAAACACAACATCCCCCATATAGAAAGAATCCACGATATTTACAGCTGAATTATATGCACTTAACGCAGCTACTGATAAACTAGTGGAAAGAAATCTGACAAGGGCTTTTCTAAAAGCACTGGACAAATCAATCTATCACCATAAATCTGTGCCCGAAAGCCATAGGCCCCTAAATAAACTAGCGGAACTTAATAAGGTCATTTATATAGGATTCACCAGAAGACATAACCGAGAACATCGACAGATGGATTAAAGATGAGTCAGTAGAGTATTGGAACAAACAAACACTCGAAAAAATTCTTGCATCGAAGCGAAAAAAGGAGCAAGGGTGCTCTATTATTGAACAGATACAATTTAAGACTTCTATGTGGGGCACTCACAGAGCACTATGCGTGCAATTGCATCGTATATAAAATGCATTTGTCTGAAGATAAAACATGTACATACTGCTTGCAAGATGATGAAATCATGGAACATATACTGGCAAATGTCCAGCTTTTGCATACCTAAGGAACAAACTATTTGACACATCTGAAATAAGGGAGGAGATATACAAACACGAAAGAAAACAAAACGGACAGAGGGTGCACAATAGACCTACTTGGTGGCAGTACAGGTGGGAATGACACTCAACCCAGCTATATCGTGAAATCGTATACCCTCCTTAGAGTCGAGAGGTTAAGATAGTTTACCAGGTGCAATATGCTAACTGTAATAAAAAATAGGTAGAGTTAGCTTGAGAACGATATTTCAGTTGTTAAGCCAACGGTGTAGCCATGGAGACTGACAGCATTTTTTTTTTGTATTAATTTATACTTAAAATAAAATTAAAAAGAACTGTAGTGTTGAAACAGATATTGAGCCCGATTTTTACTACTAAGCTTGTCTTTGTAGATAAAAAAACTATTTGAAATTAAACCAGACTTTAAATTGTTTGAAATGTATAAAACGACTAAAGTTGGTATTATTTTAAATGCCTTTCATTGAGTCTTAGTTTAAACGCCCCGATAGGTGAGTAGGTAGCGTGCTCGCCTATCATACGTGGGTCGTGGGTTCGATTCCCAACAGAGGCTGTGGTCTGTCGCTACAAAAAAAAATAGCCAAAATTAGAATCTGCAGACAAGCCACTCGGCTTCGCGGAACTAGGCTTAAAAAAACTCTGCTGATATCTGAAGTATGATTTCAGCCATGTTTAGTGGAGACCTTGAAATTTAGTCTACTTTTTTACTTTGTTATAAAATTTGTTTATAAAATTATTTTAAGCTCATCTTAATGTTTATAGGATCTCGATTTAGCATAGATTTTTCAAAATTATAAAAGACCATTAATTTATCATATGAAATGCATAACAAATTCTTTTATATTAAAATGCAATTTGCTAAAAATTCATAACCTTAAGAAGTTCATAAGCTGTATAAGAAAATATACATATTCCTATAGTATATTCTGCATGAACTTTTGTGTGTGCGTGTGTGTGTTAGTGACAGTTAGTGATGCCATTACTTTGGCAGTTGCCATTTTTATGTTTTATGCTCATGACAATGGTAGGCATAAAGTCCTTGGTAAACGAAAACAAAATAAAACAAACAGACAGACACACAGACAGACAGGCATACTCCTATAAACTTTAAACATAAGTACTACTTCAAAGAATTCATTTAATATGCCATTTTTCAAACTACTTTGTCGTCTTTTAGTTATGCGAGCAGGGTCGTAGCGAAAGAATAAAATGATGTATATATTTACTACTAGCTGGACCCGACAAACGTTGTTTTGCCCTCAGTGAATTTTTTATTTTAGTTAGAATATACCTGTATATACCTATATAAAAAAACGTTTGTGCATTTGTTAATATTAATTGAAAACTGTTAAAGAAAAACCATGTTTTATTTATGAAAATGAAAATAAATATTTATTCTAACATATAAGAATGACCAATATATTTCTATTATTATAATGCTAAAGAGTGAACAATATTTTTAGATCCATTATTCTCGCAGTAACTGAATAAATTTGCTGGCTTTCCGACACGGGAACATGCCACATATAGTTGCTTGTGGGAAAAACAACTGTTTTCGAGGTCCAAACCACATATTTGCAATGATTGTTCTTGATTTATTAATAGTCATAGAAAGCGCAATCTGATCGGAAATTGCAATCTTTTGAATGTTATCGGAATGCCGGTAGGAATCATAGGAATTCTTGGCAGCAAAACATGTTCTACTTTAAATTTTCCTTTGAGAATTGTGGCCTCAATAACATTGGGCATTATTCGCTCAACAATTAACCTGGTTCCATTACATAGTCTCGAAGAGTTAAGGTTACGTAGCAAAATTATTGGAGAACCAACGGGCACATCAAGTGAACTCAAAAATTCTGTTGGATAATTGACTGCTTCATTTTCTTCAACAACACTATCCATAGATTTGAAAGAAAACGCCTCGGAATCAATCATGTCCCGAATAACAACATTAATATTATCGACCTCGATATTTTTTGCGGCTAAAATAGCTCTCTCACTTAACCAATCATGGTTACGATATTGATTTTGAATGTCGGGAAATACATTTTCAATTAATTCACCACGCGACGATATAAATGGACAAAAATCTTGTGGATATTTTAATAGTTAGACTGGTTGGGTTAATATTGATTTTACCATTACCAAGAAGAAGTAGTTGTTTTGAAAATTGGTCAGCTGTTGGATCATTTTGTAATCGTACTCGCATGTTTGTTGTTAATTTTATAGTTTGAACGCTATTCCATAATGTTGTTGATTTCAGCAGGCATTTATTTCGTCAGCATAGGTTGAGTTTGGTATGACTGGTAATGTTTGACGAAAATCTCCAGATAATAAAATGGGAGCTCCACCAAAAAGTCTTTCATTGCCTTTCAAATCTTTTAAAGTTCTATGTAATGCTTCTGAGGAATGCTTGTGAACCATGGCACATTCATCCCAAATAATAATACTTCATTTTTGCAGAACTTTTGTCATACTGGAGTGTTTTTTGATATTACATACGGCATTCTCATTTGTTTGTACGTTTAACGGTGATTTGAGTACTGAATGAGTTGTACGACCACCATGCAATAATGTTGCGGCTATTCCGGACGTAGCAATAGCCAATGCAAATTTTCCTTTATTTTTGATTAGAATATTTATATATAAAAAAGTTTGTGAATTTTGTAACTTATAAAATTTAAATAAATTTGACAACTCATTATTTTTAGAATGCCAGCGTCATCTATCGGGTCCAACAAAAAAATTTTTGGCATCATCTAACATACATATATGTACATTCTTAGTTTCATTAAAATCGCACCGTAAATAAGAATATTCGAAATAACTTTACCTCAGCACCGCCTTTCGGGTCCATTAATACATACAAAATTTCTTATGACGAAACATACATACATTATGAATTGCAGTCAAATCGTACTGAAAATAGGAATTATGTTTATAATTTGACCTCGCCGCCAGCTAGAGGGTTAAAACTAAAAAAAACACAAAAGAGCTCGAACCGAACCTATGGTGACCTTCTCCGAGAAAAGGGACCTAGTGTGTTAAAATTAAGTTTTGAGAAAAAAACGCATTTAAAGTTTCTACACCCTTTTAGGTTCCAAAATCCACCGTTATTGACACAACCCGCTTTTTGACACACTAGGTCCCTTTTCTCGGAGAAGGTCACATATATAGATATAAAAAATATTTATTATATAAAAAAATGTGAATACACTCAGATTTTAGAAAAATTCCCGGATTATTTAAGAATTTCCCTGAATAAATAAATTCTGAAATATGTAATCCATAAAACAGTGGAACATTTTCGGGGTCAATGTCTTGGGGGTAAAAAATTCCAAGACGAGGTGAAAGTACTAGGTCAGTGTAACAAAAACTTCAATGGGTCTGGCTTTGTCAGGCCTTTATTACCTTTCATGTTTTTTCCTTATATTGATGCCTGTTTCTTAGTTTTTTTTTTTAGCTATAACTCAGGAACCATTGATGATTTCTAATTCATTCTTCAGCAAAATTGTAGCTAAAAAAATTGTTGTAAAAAAACATTGATTTAATATTAAAAATATCATTCATATGTATACATCTCTTCTTCTCTACTCATTAATAATAATCATACGGGGAAAATGACAATTTTTAAAGATTTCATTTGATTAAATTAGTCCAACTTGATTTTCTGAAGCTATTTGATGAAGAATGAAATGAGGAATCATGAATGGTTCTTCAGTTATAGCTGAAAATTTAAGCAAAAAACAAACATCAAGAGAAGAAAAACTATTAAAAGGTCATAAAAATGTTTGGTCTGAGAGGTTTTTGTTTGGAGGTTTTACTATACTGGCGTAGTACTTTCACCCTACTTGGAATTTCTCACCCTCCCAAGAATGATTGTGTTATGTTATAACAATAAAAACGGTCGAATTAATACAACTTTTAAAAAATTTTAATTTGTTAAGTCAGGGTTTTTTGGTACAAAATTTTTGGATTGTAAATAATTTCTAGAGCCTTTCCCTCTTGCTGGAAAGTTGCTAATGTCCAACCAATCCCTAAAAAGGGTGCAGCTAATAACCCTGTAAATTACCGTACAATTGCAATCTGCTCTGCGCTCTCAAAGGTGATGGAGAGCATGATCAAATTCCATCTTGTGTACTACCTAGAGGCCAACTCACTTCTTAATGATCGACAGTATGGCTTCCGCAGAAATCGTTCCGTGGGAGACCTGTTAGCTCTACTTTCTGAGCGCTGTAGTCGATCCATTCGCAATTTTGGCGAAAGTAAAGTGGTTGCTCTGGATATTTCCAAGGCATTCGATCGTGTGTGGCACAGTGCATTGATATCAAAGCTTATTGCATTTGAGGTCGGTAATGGGATTCTATCGATTTATATCGAGCTTTCTCAGAGACCGAACAATACGTGTTGTTATTGATGGGGTCTCATCTAATGAGTTTTAGCTTAAATCAGGGATACCCCAAGGTTCCGTTCTTTCTCCTTCTCTATTCCTTATCTTTCTGAACGACCTTCTTGGTCAACCTTTGAATTCTATATACTCTTTCGCAGATAACAGCAGCATTTGTCATTAATTTTCCTTTAACTGTGGGCCAAGCCTCTTGGAGTTTGGGGGGCAAAAGACAGACAATGAATGACACACTCAATCAAGATCTGTTAACAATCTCCGAGTGGGGTAAAGCGAATAGGGTTGATTTTAATGCGCTGAAGACTCAATGCTGTATGACAGACAATGAATGACACACTCAATCAAGATCTGTTAACAATCTCCGAGTGGGGTAAAGCGAATAGGATTGATTTTAATGCGCTGAAGACTCAATGTTGTATGTTAATCCATAGGGTCATGGAATCAACAATGTCACCTGTATATATGGGTGGTATAGGTATTGAGGAATCGGATACTCTTGATGTTCTAGGCATGAGAATTCAATGTGATGTTCGTTGGAACGAGCATGTTTTTCAAGTGTCGAAAAAAGTATTCAAGTGTCTTGGTTTTCTAAAACGAAGCAAATATTACTTCACTCCTTCTGATCTCCTTAAAATGTATACCACTTACATCCGACCGAAAATGCAATACAACTCCCACATATGGGCAGGAGCTTCCAAGTCTATTTTGGAGCTACTGGACCGTGTGCAAAGGAGGGCATTGGCGCTCATCAATGACAGTAGGGTATCCAATTCTATTGATTCATTGGAACATCGTCGGAATGTGGGTTGCGTTGCACTGTTCTATAGATATTACCATGGGAAATGTTCTTCTGCGATTAGCGAACTTATTCCAAGTGCCCGAGTTTCGGTTCGCTCTACCCGCTTCTCTAGTAGATCACATCCGTTTGTAGTCTATTGTCCAGTTGACCGCACAACGCATTACAGAAAGAATGCGTTTATCAGTCGAACTAGCCGTATGTGGAATAAATTCCCCGCTGAGGTCTTTCCTGATAGTTATAATCTAATAATATTTAAGTCAAATATCCACAAACACTACTCCCTCTCTCCTCCTTCTCATAACGTATTTTCCTTAAATCAACACAATGCACTGCATTTGTAGGGGGCATCCTCTGAGTGTTGATTCCAAAAAAAAAGAAGAATTTGTAATTTTAAAATAATAAATTCACTTTTTCTTAAAATTCTTTTTCGATGCGTACATAAAAATTCATTACGGTATACTAAAACAACGCAAATAAAAATCTGTGCTTTAATTTCGCATATTTTTTTACATATTGGATGCTATACTCGAAATTTCGAGGGCGGATCAATAAGTCCGTGACTTTTAGAATGAAACACAGTTTTTTTGCAAAAAAAATTTATTTTTCAACATAATCTCCTTTTAGCTCAATACACTTAGTCCAACGTTTCTATAATCAATAACTTCATCGTTGGAGCTAAATCTCTTTCCATCGAGGTTTGGAAATAGGAAATAGTCATTGGGGGCTAAATTTGGAGAATCTGGCGGATGAGGTACCAATTCGAATTGCGGTTGCAAACAGCTTTCTTAAACCCAACCGCTCATTTAAAATCGAAATCACACTGCCATATGAAATGCTTATGGCATCAACAATCTCACACGCTTTTACTCTTCGATCGGCCAACACCATATCGTGGATTTTTTCGACATTTTCGGGTATGTTGACCTCAATTAGCCGTCCAGAACGTTCAGCGTCATGTGTAGTTGTGCGACCACAACGAAAGTCAGTAAACCACTTTTTTTACCGTTGGTGCAGAGTCCCCATAGTATTTATAAAGCTTTTCCTTGGTTTGATTGACGTTTTTTTTCGCATTTTCGCATAAGTTTTTTTAAAAAGATTTTTTGCTTATTTCTGAAGTAGTTTGACTATTTACACTATACTAGCAGATTTCAGCACTCGAAATTCGAGCGCAAATTCTAGGAAATTTTATTTATTTATTAAATAAAGACTAAAATTATGCTAATCAATTTTAGCCAATTCAGAAATCAACAAAAAAAAAAACAACCTGATTTTTCTTACAAACACATTAACAAATTTAATAAACACACACATAGCATTGTATAATTTTATGTATGTGTTAGTAGCAACTTTAAATGCAATTTACTCAAAATAAAGCAAACAATTTTAAAATCTGTGAATCTGCAAAACGGCTAATAAGAAATACCTTTCAAATAATATACGTTTGGTCAAAATCGGGATAAAACGGTAGAACAAAACATCGGTCACAAGAAATCGTCTAGCCTATTAACATTAAAGATCTCGAGCTAGAAACATGTCAATATCAAGTTAATAAAAAAGTCGACGAAAAAATGTTAAAAATACGGAAAACGTCGAGTAAAATCGGTAAAAATGATTTTCCCCGATTTTCAACTAAAGAACCCTGGCAACGATTATAGTCAGGAACAAGTGCACTAAGGTTAATGGGGGGTTTCTGAGTCTGAAACTTAAAATAAAATTTTTTCAAATTTTAATAACGAAAAAAATAAAAAGGCAGCCCATATGTTTTTTCAACAAACATCCGTTTTTATCAAAAAAAGGATTTCTTTTAAAATAGTTTAACTTTAATTTTTATACCCTCCACTACGTTTTTATACCTACCACTATGAACAGTACATACAGTGAGTGACAGTATATTTTTGACCGCTCAATACCAAAAAATAGGATCATAAAATTTAAAACTCTTTTATAAATTAAAAAGTTTGTATGTTTAATTTATTTAAAAAAGAAAAAAAATGAACATAAAATATTTTTATGCTATGGACAAAATAATGGAAACCTTTGTTATACAATAATTGAAAACTTTTCCTTTATTTTTGGTTTCAATATTTTGTTGGGTATCCATTATTTTTTAGTAGTGCTGCACAACGCCGAGGCTTGACGTTAATTAAATTGTTGATGATATCCATTGAATGTTTTTACTGCCCTGCTTTAACTGCCTCTATGAGATTTATCTTCTTTGCGCAATTTCGTGTCCGAATTTTTCGATCTACAATATCCCAAACATTTTCTATGAGAATTAGATTGTAGCCATTCGGTCACAATTTTAGACGTGTGTTTTGGGTCAGTGGCATGTTGGAACTTACAGACCAGGGGCGTATTTTTCTCCACGTATGGATACACTATGTCATTTTGAATTTGCACGTATCCAATTCCAGTTAGCGTATCTTATACTACGTGAATTGAGCCTACTCCTTGGTCCGAAAAGCAACCGCATACCATAATATTCCACTGCCAAACTTAACATTTTTTTTGTATATTTTATTTGTATATTTTATTATACGGATCGACTCAGAATCACTCTCTGACCCAGAATCACTATCTGAGTCGATTAAGCGATGTCCGTCCTTCTGTCCGTCTGTGTGGTCAGGTCACAAATATGAATATATTTTGATGAAATTTAGTATATAAGCTTTTGTAGAATGAACGCTATTGAAATTGGTGAAATTCGGCCCATATTCAGACCTAGTATCCATACATATGACTCCTATGAAATCGACATAAATTGCAATAAGATCCAAATTATCATATAGATCTCCGTCAAATTGGATTTGTATGTGTTTATTAAATCCATTAATCAGTAGTCCAAAAATAATACCTATAGGACAATTCTTAGTCATAAGCCCCATATAGACCTGCTTCCTGATCTTCACTTAAATCTATCAAAAAACAAAAATATTGCATAGATTTTTCTCAAATTTGGTTTATATATTTTTTTTTTCAAATTATAAATGACCTTTCCAAATATGGTCAGGATCGGTCCACTTTTCGACCTAGTCCCCATGTAAATATAGCACCCGATATGAACTTTTTCATATCTGCATCCAAAAAAATTAATAACAATGCCACTCAAATTTTTTTTATGCTTATTTTCTATATCCAAGTAGTTGGACCGAAGAGATAGAGTCTCTAAACCATGGTATGGGGTATAGTATAGTCGATCTAGACCGACTATAATTTTCTTATTTGTTTTAGTATCAGAAATGACGTCTTTAGGCAGCATCTTTGTACAATTTTTAAACTCTCTTGCTATTAAATTAACCTGTCTTTGACTTGTTTTATGGAGCTTGCCGCCTCTTTCACGATATTTTTTGATAATTTTTTTGAATTATGGATGTATTCATAGAATATTTCTTTAAAATCTTCCTTTTTCCGGTTTTTAACGCTTCACAATACTTTATTCTTACCATTATTTTGTAATAATTAATTATAAGATTATATTTATTTATTTATTTATTTATTTACATCAGCTACAGTACAAACGACATCAACTGGAGAGAAATATATAGGATTTAATTATGATAACAATTAGAAGATGAAATATAAATATAAAACTAATAATAACAATAATGAACTATTAATAATAATAAGTATAAAAATATGGAGATACAACAATATAAACAAATTGTTTTTAAAACAATAAATTTTATGAAATTATGAGAGAGGAATAATTATGGTGAAAAAAAAGCTGCAACAACTAGCGTAGTACAGGAAACCGGGACAATACAGGAAACATAAAATGTGAGCAGGAACTGGAATGGTTTTTTCAAAAAAGAACAAAAGGGTGGCAAAAACATAAACAAATTTGTTATTTGATAAATAAAATTTTATAAAATTGTGAAACAGGAAAAATTACGCTGAAAACTGCTGGATAAACAGGAGCAATACAGGAAACAAGAACAATACAGCAAGCCGGAAATAATATAGGCATTATAAAATAGAAACAGGAACAGCAGCCGTTTTTCAAATGAAAGAAAACGGGTGACAGGAACGGGAACAAATTGCTGTTGAAACAATAAATTTTTATTATATTATGACACAGGAACAATTATTGTGAAAACATCTGGATAAATAGGAACAATACAGGCAATCGGATCAATACAGGAAACATAAAACAGGAGCAAGAACTGGAACGGTTTCTCCAAGCAAGAACAAATGGGTGGCAAAAACGGGAACAACTTTTTTATTTCATACATAAAATTTTAATGAAATTATTAAGCAGGAGCAATTATGATAAACACTGCTGGAAAAACAGGAAACAATACATGAAACTGGAATTATACAGCAAACCGGGAACAAAACATTAATCATAAAATAGAAGGAACTGAAGCAGTTTTTCCAGACGAAAGAAAATGGATGACAGGAGCGGAAATAAATTGTTGCTGAAAAAATACATATTATGATATATTGAAACAGGAACTATTATGGTGAAAACAGCTGGTCGAACAGGAACAAAACGGGAAACCAGAATAAAAACAGGAAACATAAAAACAGGAGCAAGAAACTGAAACGGTTTTTCCAAACTGGTAAAAGTGTGGCAGAAGCAGGAACAAATTGTTATTTTAAACATAAAATTTTGTGAAATTATAAAACAGGAACTAATGATGATCAAAGCTGGATAAACAGGAACAAATACAGGAAACAATACAGCAAACCGGGAACAATACAGGTGCCATAAAACAGCAGGAAGTGAAGCGGATTTGCTGTTTTTACCCGGTCTTGCCCGGGAGCCAAAGGCAATTGACTTGAAAAATGGTTCACTATGCTTACCAGACGCTGAGTACTTAGTCCCCAATAACAAGTTCCTAAAAAAATGAACTTTCTCCCCAAAAATTTGTATGGGATTGGGGAAGTTGTTCATGTTGCAAAAGTCCCGCAATGTTTACGTTTTTTGGGGAGTAAAGTATAAGACGCTACAGCAAATATCCTGCAAAATAAAACGCTTCAAGCATTTTTTTTAAGTTTATTTATTTTGTAAACATCCAATATAACGGAATCGTTTGCAAATTAAAGGAATCAGAACTTTCAAAAATTTAATTACTTCATTCAAGAAGTGATCATCATTGAGCAGAGACGTCAAAATAATAGAAGTTACAAAAATGGAAAATGAATGCGACGTTTAAAATTGTGCCGTAAGGTTGCTTTAAAAACTGCTTATAGTATATGTATAGTAATTATTGCACATACATAGATACAATTTATCATAAGACTTTTCACTGAGCTGTGTTACGCGGGCGACTCGCGTCCGCGACCAAACAGCCACACCCATGCCAAAATATATTTTTCAGATCATTCCGATATTTTAGCTGAGTTGTGTTCCGAAAGCGCGTGGCGTCCGCGTCCGCGCGTTTGTTGTCGTCAACTTATTTTGGCAGCCACACCATTGCTACCGCGCAGTTGTTGTCAACTTATTTTAATTGCTAAATTATATTTTTTTAGATCATTTCGATATTTTAACTCAGCTGTATTCCGAAAGCACGTCGCGTCCGCGTCCGCGCGCCCCTTTAGTGCGTTTGTTGTCATCAACTTATTTCAATCGCCAAAATATATTTTTCAGATCATTCCGATATTTCAGCTAAGCTGTGTTCCGCGAGCGAAATGAAGCTATTGAAAAGAATACAGATTTTAAATACGTTTATTGCTGGTCAGATATTGAGGGGGATCTTTTTTTTAATTTGGGGAATTTGTTCATCGGGGAATAAGTTAATTTTTTGTGGGAATTTGGTCATTAGGGACTAAGTACTCAGCGCCTGCTTACCATTATAACTAACTATGTTTATGCATGGTTTATTTTGAGTGTATGATGTCCAAAAGTTATTCTAGAGCTTTGGGATATACAACATTTCTGTTTTTTCCTTCTGGTGCATATACGAAAATATTATACTCTGGAGCAGGCGTCATAAAATTTTCTATGAGAAAAACAGTCGTGTAAGGAGTGTCAGGTTCCCTGGATTCAGCTTGTCTTAGCCGCAGGATTTCTAGCCGCTTCTCTTAACAAAGCTTGGTGAGCTGCGTTTCACGAGCGCGTCGAAATAATGCAATTGAAAAGAATACAGATTTTAAATGTGTTTATTGCAGGACAGATATTGAGATCAGTATACAAATTTTCACTTAAATAAGTATTTAACAAAATTCATTAAATAAAAATATGTAAAAATTTAAGAACGAATTTGGGGAGCAAGTTCATTTTTTTATTTCGTTTATCAGAAAAATGGGGAATTTGTGCATTTCTTTTGGGGACCTTTTTCAAAAATGGTGAATTTGTTCATCGTGAAATTATTCCCGTGTGTACCAAATTTCAGATAAATCCGAAATGCGAACAAATCTACCAAAAAACGGAAAAGGAGTTTTATAAAAAAGTGGGCGCAGAGGTAGGCGTGGTCAGAAAGATATAGTTCGACCTTCGCTGGAGTACAGAGATCACGTGTACCAAATTTCAGAGAAAGCCGTTGAAAAATAAAAGTTTGAATAGCAGTCAAAGAAAGAAATAAATGACAGAAAAATAATAAATTTTTTATACAGAGAAGTAGGCGTAAAATTAGGCGTGGCCGGTAACATGTCTAAGTATAACGTAAAATTATATAAAGGGGATCAGACACGGAAAATAAATTTTAAAATTCATTAAATTGAGTACATATACAACAAAAAGGATTGAACTCTTCGTAATTATATCTACAAAACGACGTTCTTACCGGAACGAAATTTCTTGTAACCCGAGTGGGAATATTAAAGTTAATTTTCCCATGAGTCAGTGTCGCCATTAATTAATTTTACCATGAAACCTTCAACATTAACCTTCTCTTCCAAAGTGGGGGAAGATTAATAAGTTGTAAACGATGTTCATACGGTGTCAAATTTTCGTAGATATTCCAACCTAAACCACGTAATGCAAATAATAGGAATTGTTTCTGTACAGATTCTATGTAATCAATATACCAACCATAATTAGGGGACCACACTACAGATGCATATTCTAAAACTGGCCTAACAAGACTAATAAATAGATTCTTAGTGACATAAGGATCATCAAACTCCCTGCAGCATCTTTTCATGAAACCCAGTAACAATAATTAACATATAAATTGAAATTTAACCTGTGATCAAGTAAAACACCTAAATCAGTATATGACAAAACATTTTCTAGCCTATAAGATCCAATATAGTAATCACAATGTATTGGTTTCGACCTATAAAACGAAAGTTTTTACACTTCTTCATATTAAGAGACATTCCATTAATATCACACCTTTCAGCAAGTTTCTCAAGGGCTATTTGCAAGAAATTACAATCAGAAACACTTTCAAAGGATAAAAACAATTTTACATCGTCTGCGTACATAAGAACTTTAGAGAACTTAACAATAGAAGGCAGATCATTTAGATATTAAACAAATAGATTAGGTCCAAGATGATTTCCTTGGGGCACGCCAGACGTTACTAAATTTTTTTTTTCGATATTTCATTATTGAACATAACGCGCTGAGTTTCATCCTTCAAAGTTTAGGTGGAAAGCCTAAAATATTCAGTTTATACAATAATAAATCGTGACTAAGAGTATCGAAAGCTTTACTAAAATCAGTATAAATTACATCAGTTTGATGTACAATAGAAAAAGCTTCAAAAACATGACTGGTTAATTCAATTAGATTTGTTGTTACCAACCTATCCTTAACATAACCATGTTGTTAAGGTGAAATGATATTACCTACCATATGAATGAGTCTATTTGTAACAATTTGCTCAAATAACTTCGGGCTTACACTTAACTTTGCAATACCTCTATAAATCTCAAACAGGTGAAAGAAAATGTCAGAAATCATAATTATGTAATTAGTGGTTAAGATTTTTTACATTTTATATATATTAAAAGTTTCCATTGTTTTCACATCACTAAAAAATACTTTTTTTTCGTTAATATATTTTTTTAAGTTATATTTTTGTAGGAAATTTGTTATCTTTGGATAGAGAACACACCAAAGAGTGATTTCGTAAAAAAATACATAATTTTAGGACTTAACTCGAAAATATTAAAAAAAGTTGACAAATTCAGAATTTTACAAAAGTTTCCAATGTATTGTCACCTCCTGTAAATATAATTTGTCTGTCCATTTATTAAAATTATGTAAAATATATCTTGACCCATAAAATATGCATAAAATACATACATGTATATAATCACAAAATATATAAACATATCCATATATCTTTCTCCTTATTTAATTTTACCTAAAATTTCAATCTTAGTTTCTGACGAAATTGCTTTTCATTTTCTCTTATTTTTTTTGTTTAGCCTCCTCAAAATATTTTATATATAATTTTATTTCAGCAGAAAAGCGAAATATGTATATTTTTTTCTTACTTTTTATAACAAATAATTAAAATTACCACGTTTCACTTTTGAAAATTATACTGAAAACCAAATTGAGATAAAACGAGAGCTTCTTTTCTGGTTAATAGAAACATACAAACATATACATATACAGACCACTATGCATTCATATCGATGTACATATAAAAGTAAATGGTTTCTTTTAAATTGAGTTTTTGGATATATAATTTTGGGTATGGTTAGTTTCTTGTTTAAGTAAATTGAGCTTTTCATACGTTCAAGGTTGAAAGTAGTTAGCTCTCATAGTAATATAACATTTTACTCATGTTAAGAAAATAACAAAAAAAGACGATGATTGTTTTCATAAAAATAAATTTTCGTTTTTATAGATATTGTATGATTGTTTTTGTAAAGTTAATTTTTCATTATGTATGTTGAAAAATTGTGTATGATTTGCAAAAAGGTATATTTTCTGAAAAAAATTGTATATGCAATTAGTTATGAACATACGTTGTAGTGTGTTTTTGATGACGAACATTTTTCGCTTACACTACTAGAAACATACATATTTATGTCACTTTAAGATCATTTAATTTTGGGTATATAATATTGAGAATGATCTTACTGACAATATTTTTTTAATTGGAAACAAACAAATTTAAAATTCTTGAATGGCTAAACTATGCTCAAATGAAAAACCGAAAAAGTTTGTGAATTATATATATTAAATTTAAAGAAACAGCATTTTATACTAGACATATCAGGAAAGCATTTATAAATTTTTTGTTATTGAATTTTTTGCACTAACAGATATTTTAACTCGTGTAAAAAATAAAGATCAAAATATGAATAAACACAAGAATAAATCGAACGTTATAAAGAATTAATTTATCTAATATTTTTTAGTAATTTATATTGCATTTAATTAAACTACATTTATCTTCTTCACGGAGTAAATTTTCTTAAAAAAGTACATTCTCTTAAAAAAGTACATTTTCTTAAAAGCGTACTTTGTCTTAAAAAGTACATTTTCTTAAAAATTTACGTTTTATTTTAGAAATGCAATTTTTCTAAATAAAGTGCACTTTTCTTAAAAAAGTAATTTTATTGAAAAACTAACTTTTATAAAAAAGTACCTGTTCTTAAAAAAGTACATTTTCTTAAAATAGTACTTCGCCAAAAATTTACCTGTTCTTACAAAATTACCTCTTCTTTTTAAAGTACCTCTTCTTAAAAAGGTATCTTTTCCTAAAAAACTAATTTTTCCTAAAAAAATACGTTTTCTTTAACAAGCGCATTTACTTTAAAAAAGCACCCTTTCTTTGAAAAGTACATTCTCTTTAAAAACTACTTTTTCCTTAAAACTTACTTTTCCTTTAACAAGCACATTTATCATAAAAAAGCACCCTTTCTTTAAAAAGTACATTTTCTAAAAAAGTGCTTTTTCTTAAAAATTGCATTTTTTTAATTGTAATTTTTCTTAGAAAATTACCTTTCTTATTTAAGTACCTTTTTTAAAAATGTACCTTTAAAAAAAATATCTTTTTAAAAAAAGTACATTTTTTTAAAAATATATAAAAGTACCTTTTTTTTAAAAATATACCTTTTCTTAAAAATGTACCTTTTCTTAAAAATATGCTTTCTAAGGAAGGTACATTTTTTAAAATATTTTTTTTTTAAAATGTAGATTTTCTTTAAAGAAATAAATTTCCTCAAAAAATGTACCTTTTGTCAAAAATTAAATTTTCTTAAGATTCCTTTAAAATTCCTTTTCTTAAAAAAGTAAATTTTCTTAAAAAAAAAAATACATTTTCTTCAAAAAGTACATTTTCTTTAAAAGTATCTCCGCTTATAAAAGTACCTTATTTATTTTTTTTAAATTACTGACCAACACTTAGTAGATGTCCCCTACTGCTGCAGTGCATTGTGATGATCTTTGTGAAATGGGTGATGGGAAGGTGGGAAGAGGGAGTAGTGTTTGTGGATATATGACTTAAATTTTGTTAGGAAAGACTTGTGTGCGAAGTTTATTCAACATACGGCTAGTTCGACTGATAAATGAATTTTCTCAACCCATATTCCGACGATGGTTCTTAAAACGTTCCTTTTATTAAAAAAGTTTATTATCTTAAAAAAAGTACGTTTGCTTAGATAGGTACATTTTTTTAAAAAAGTACCTGCTCTTAAAGAAGTACATCGTCTCAGAAAAGTATCTTTTTTTAACTAAGTACATTTTCGCAACAAAGTGCCTTTTTCTAAAAAGTACCTTTTCTAAAAAAATTAAATTTTCTTCGAAAAGTACCTTTTCTTAAAAAAGGACATTTTATTAAAAAAAATACCGTTTCTTTAACAAGCACTTTTACCTTAACAAAGCACCCTTTCTTTAAAAAGTACATTTTATTAAAAATATGTTTTTTCTAAAAAAGTGCCTTTTTTTAAATGTAAATTTTCTTAGAAAAGTACCTTTCTTAAATAAGTACCTTTTTTAAAAAAAATTACTTTTTTTAAAAAATACATTTTTAAAAAGTACCTTTTTTAAAAAAGTACCTTTTCTTAAAAAATCTTTTTTCATAGGAAGGTACATTTTTTAAAATAGTTTTTTTTTTGAAAGTGTAGATTTTCTTTAAAAAAAAATATATCTACCTAAAAACTTCCTTTTCTCAAAAAGTAAACTTTCTTCAGATACCTTTAAAATTAATTTTCCTAAAAAGTACTTTTTCTTTAAAAGTATCTCAGCTTATAAAATTACCATATTTTTTTTTTAAATTATTGACCAACAATTGGGATGTCCCCTACTGATACATTGCATTGTAGTGATCTGTGTAAAATAGGTGATGGGAACGGGGAAGAGGGAGTAGTGTTTTTGGATATATGACTTAAATTTTATTAGGAAAGACTTGTGTGCGAAGTTTATTCAACATACGGCTAGTTCGACCGATATATGAATTTTCTCAACCCACATTCCTTTTATTAAAAAAAGTAAATTTTCTTAAAAAAAGTCATTTACTTAGATAGGTAAATTTTCTTAAAAAGTACCTGCTCTTAAAAAAGTACATAGTCTCAGAAAAATATCTGTTCTTACAAAAGTACCTCTTTATATGAAAATACCTATTGTTAAAAAAGGTACATTTTCTAAAAAAAAAATACCTTTTCGTAAAAAGTGTATTTTCTTTAAAATTTAGCTTTTCTTAAAGAAACATCGTTTCTTAACTAAGTACATTTTCGTAATAAAGTGCATTTTCCTAAAAAGTACCTTTTCTAAAAAAATTAAATTTTCTTCGAAAAGTACCTTTTCTTAAAAAAGTAAATTTTCTTTAAAAAAATACATTTTCTTTAACAAGCACATTTACCTTAAAAAATCACCCTTTCTTTAAAAAGTACTTTTTCTTAAAAAGTGCCTTTTTTAAATTTAAATTTTCTTTGAAAAGTACCTTTCTTGAAAAAGCGCCTTTTTCTAAAAAAGTACCTTTTTTTAAAAAGTACCTATATTAAATTAAATAAAAACATATTTTTATATAGCGTTCTGACTATATTTTCTGAAATTCAATTCATATTTTCTGAAGTAAATTTAATAATTTCTGAAATACATTTGAGGTTTTTTGAAATACATTTGATATTTTCTGAAATATATTTGATAATTTCTGATATACATTTGATGTTTTCTGAAATAAAGTTGATATTTTCTGAAATACATTTGATAATTGCTGAAATACATTTGATAATTTCTGAAACTCAATTGATATTTTCTGAAATTCAATTGATATTTTCTGAAATACAAATGATACTTTCTGAAAATCAATTGATGCTTTCTAAACACAATTGATTATTTCAAAAAATCAATTAATGTTTTCTGAAATACAATTGATACTTTCTGAAACCAATTGATATTTTCTGAAAATCAATTGATATTTTCTGAAACACAATTGATACTTTCTGAAATTCAATTGATGTTTTCTAAAATTCAATTGATACTTTCTGAAAATCAATTGATGTTTTCTGATACACAATTGATTCTTTCTGAAATACAATTGATATTTTCTGAAATAGAATTGGAAAAGGTGTAGTAATTAAAAAAACACCTAAGTTTATTTCTGACTTCTTCAAAGCTAATCAAAGCTAATCACAATAGATAACGGAATTTAGTGTTATATATCAAGTAAAATGAAGACCACAATAAATCTATGGAAGTAGGCAAATAGAAAAGTAAAAAATACGTGGATAGAGGAAAAGTTGACGAAAAAGGAATTTAAGCACTTTTGATAAAACTAGCAGATTCCAGCGCTCGAAATTCGAGTGCAATTTCTAGGTAGATTTATTTTTCAACTTAGCCAATTCACAAACCAATACTTTGATGGTTTATTATTATGAATGAAGATAACAAACTCATAAAAAATTTAATAAAACACACATAGCATATGTATAATTTAATGTATGTATTAGTAACAATTTTAAATGCAATTTACGTAAAATAAAGGAAAAAATTTAAAAATCTGTAAAGCTGCAAAACGGCTAAAAAGAAATACCTTTCAAATAATATACGTTTGGTCAAAATCGGGGTAAAACGGTAGAACAAAACATCGGTAACAGAAATCATCTGGCCTATTAATATTATGTATATTATAAAGAAAATATGAAATTAAGAAGTTTTCGCATGTTTTAAGTGCAGATAATAGAGTGAAACACAAGTCAGAAATGAAGAAAATATCATAATCGTTGCACTAATACACTTAAACCTCACACCGTTTTTGTCTTTCTCTGTTGTTCTGATTGTATTGTGAAATAGATCTTTACCCCCTTGAGCGTTAATTTAAGCTTTTGGTTTGTTAATAAAAATTTAAATGTTTTTAAGCTAGTTCTGTCAATAGCAAATATATACTTGAATATTTAAAAAAAAACAACTCTGCAAGTTTGTGAACATATTAAACTCACAGCACACCTAGCGGTTCTGCTTACTAAAAAAGTTCTGCCAATAGCAAATATGTACTTGAATATTAAAAAAAAAAACTCTGCAAGTTTGTGAACATGTTAAACTCACAGCACACCTAGCGGTCAATAGCAAATATACACTTAAATATTTAAAATTAACGAAAAACATTTGAGATTTTGCTAAACAGACAGCAAACTCGGCAGTTCTGCTTAGTAAGTACACCAATACACTTTCATATACATCACCCCGATTTTCCCTTACACTGTTTTTGTGATTGTATTGTGAAATTGGATTTACCCCCCCCCCCCCCCCTGAGCGCATAGATGTTTACACATCAAAAAGTACCTTAGCTCAGATAGGTACATTTTCTTAAAAAAATACTTGCTCTGAAAAACGTACATCGTCTCACCTCTCCATATGAAAGTACTATTGTTAATAAAAAGTACACTTTCTTAAAAAGTACTTTTTCTAAAATGTGCCTTTTCTTAAGTATTTAGCATTTCTTAAAAAAACATCTTATCTTAAATAAATACATTTTCGTAACAAAGTGCCTGTTCCTAAAAAGTACCCTTTCTTAAAAAAGTACTTTTTCTTAAAAGAGTAAATTTTGTTAATAAATAACTTTTCTTAAAAAAATTACATTTTCCTAAAAAAAATACTTTATCTTAAAAAGGTATCATTTTTAAAATAGTAGTTTTTCTCGAAAATGTAGATTTAAGAAAAAAAAATACATTTTCTTACCTTTTTTAAAAATTTACCTTTTCGCAAAAAGTAAATTTTTTAAAAAAAGTATATCTTCTTAAAACATATCATTTCATAACAAAAAGATACCTTAAAAGGTATCTTTTCTTAATAAGTAAATTTTTCTTAAAAAAGTAACTTTTCTTCAAAAAGTAACATTTGCGAAAAAATAACTTTTCTGGAAAAAGTGCGTTTTCTGAAAAAAGTACCTTCTCTGAAAAAGTACATTTTCTTAACAAGTAAATTTTCTTCAAAAAACTATTTTTCTTACAAAAGTCTCTTTCTGTGCTTAAAAAAGTACCTTTACTTAGAGAAGTACATTTTCGTAAAAAAGTACTTTTCTTAAAGAGAATGATGGTTCATGAAATTTAATTGATACTTTCTGAAAATCAATTGGTGTTTTCTGATATACTACAATTGATACTTTCTGAAACACAATTGATATTTTTTGAAAATCAAGTTGACGAAAAAGGTTTATTTTTCTTTTTTCTTCAAGGACTTTAAGCGCTTTTAATAAAATTATAAAGGAAATATGAAATTAAGAAGTTTTCGCATGTTTTAAGTGCAGATAATAGAGTGAAACACAAGTCAGAAATGAAGAAAATATCATAATCGTTGCATTAATACACTTAAACCTCACACCGTTTTTGTCTTTCTCTGTTTTTCAGATTGTATTGTGAAATAGATTTTTACCGCCTTGAGCGTTAAATTAAGCTTTTGCTTTGTTAATAAAAATTTAAATGTTCTTAAGCTAGTTCTGTCAATAGCAAATATATACTTGAATATTAAAAAAAAAACAACTCTGTAGGTTTGTGAACATGTTAAACTCACAGCACACCTAGCGGTTCTGCTTACTAAAAAAGTTCTGCCAATAGCAAATATATACTTGAATATTGAAAAAAAAAAACTCTGCAAGTTTGTGAACATGTTAAACTCACAGCACACCTAGCGATCAATAGCAAATATACACTTAAATATTTAAAATTAACGATGTTTACACACGCATAGATGTTTACACATCAAAAAGTACCTTAGCTCAGATAGGTACATTTTCTTAAAAAAGTACTTGCTCTGAAAAACGTACATCGTCTCACCTCTCCATATGAAAGTACTATTGTTAAAAAAAAGTACACTTTCTTAAAAAGTACTTTTTCTAAAATGTGCCTTTTCTTAATTATTTAGCATTTCTTAAAAAAACATCTTATCTTAAATAAATACATTTTCGTAACAAAGTGCCTGTTCCTAAAAAGTGCACTTTCTTAAAATATTTAATTTTCTTCGAAAAGTAGCTTTTCTTAAGAAAGTACATTTTCTTAAAAAAAATACATTTTCCTAAAAAAAGCACCTTTTCAAAAAAAAAAAAAATACTTTTTCTTAAAAAGGTAGTTTTTCTCGAAAATTTAGATAAAAAAAAATTAATTTTTTACCTCTTTTCTTAATTTACTTTTTATTAAAAATTTACCTTTTTATACCCTATACCACTATGTGGTTTGGGTACAATGACTTTGTGCTGCTGTTTGCAACAACCAAAAATATTTGACCTAGACCCATCTTTAATTATACCAATCGAATCAGAATCACTTTATGAGTTGATTTAACAATGTCCGCCCGTCCGTCCGTCCATCCGTCCGTCCGTCCGTCCGTCCGTCTGTGTGTCCATGTAAAGCTTGTAATCAAACTGCAGGTCGCAAATATGAATATATTTTGATAAAATTTGGTATATAAGCTTTTATCGGCCATGGGATGAACGCTATTGAAATTGGTGAGAATCGGTCCATGTTCAGACCTAGCCCCGATACAAATTACCCCTATGAAATCGACATAAATTGCCATAAGATCCAAATTGTCATATAGATCTTACTCAAATTGGGTATTGTATGCGTTCATTACGTCCATTAATGAGTAGTCCAAAAATGATTCCTTTTGCCCCATATAGAGCTGATTACCGATCTTCACTTAAATCTATTAAAAAACAAAAATATTGCACTGATTCTTCTCAGATTTTGTTTGTATATATTTTTGCAAAATACAAGAGACTTTACCAAACATGATCAGGATCGGTCCATTTTTGGACCTAGTCCCCATTTAGATATAGCATCCGACATGAACTTTTTCATATCTGCAGCCAAAAAAATTAATAAAAATCCCACTCAGATTTGGTTTTTGCTTATTTTCTATGTCCAGTTAGTTGGGCCTAGGAGATAGGGTTTCTAAACGCATGGTATAGGGTATCGTATAGTCGGCCTAGACCGACTATAATTTTCTTACTTGTTTTTAAATCTTCAAAAAGTATATCTTCTTAAAAAATACTAAAGATACCTTTTCTTAATAAGTAAATTTTTTTAAAAAAGTAACTTTTCTTAAAAAAGTAATATTTGCGAAAAAAATAACTTCTGGAAAAAGTGCGTTTTTCTGAAAAAAGTACCTTCTCTGAAAAAGTACCTTTTCTTATAAAGTAAATTTTCTTCATAAAATAATTTTTCTTAAAAAAGTATCTTTCTGTTCTTAAAAAAAGTACCTTTACTTAGAGAAGTACATATTCTTAAAAAAGTACGTTTCTTAAAGAGAACCCTTACTAATAAATAATGAATTTCTTGTCGAAAAAAAAGTAGCTGTTCTTGAAAAATTTTTGCACTTAACTTGGACTTGTATGGACCATGTTTGTGTCTGTTGCCTAATATTATTAGGGCACTGTGATTTAACCTGGGAATTTTTCGAAATTTTAAATTAAAGCTATTATCTTATTAATTTACTGTCAACATGTTTTTTGACGACCCTGGTTGCTTTGCAGGTTCGTTTTTAAGTTGGTAAAAGTTAAAGTGATTTGCTGGAACAAATTTCTTTCCATGCCTTTTAACATCAACAAAACAGAAAAAGTTTTGGGCATTAAACAATTTTTTTGTATTTTGTGTTTTTATTATTTTTTTTTTTCTGCAAAAAATATTGTTTATGTTTAGCTTGCACAAAACTCATCCATTATGTTTTTATAACAACTTGATGTGATTATTAAAGTGTTAATTGCTAACATAAATTATTATGAATAAATTATTTGTTTCTGTTTTGAATTTTCTTGTAAAATGAAAAGTAATTTGGCAATAATATTTCATTTATTAGTTAATAACTTGCTCATGAAATCTGTGTTTAAAAAGCGGTCTTTAAAAAACACACAAACTTTTGGTTAAACTTGCTTAAATTAAGTACATGAAGTTTCTTTCTTTATGAAAGATTTAGGTTAAGATTTATCTTTAATCCTTGCCACATAAACCATGTTCATAGTCATTGTATCCTGTCAGTTATAAAATCAAATTAATTACATTTCCTTTTTGGTTTTGAATGTCATTAAGACTGTCATTTATAACAGTTTCGTACAATGTGGCTATACATACATATACACTGTTTCTACAGAAACACATGCTTAAATATGTGTTCGCTTTATTTTGGGATTATGAACAATTGACTAAGGATGTTGTACAGTATCGTAGTACTAATGAACTATTCGCATACGGATGGTGTGAATTAAATTAAATTAAAATATGATCTTTCAATGTTTAATTCAGTTTAGCCCGAATTTAGTTTAAACTAGAAAGCAAAACTTTTCTTTCGAGATTTCGTGATAATGCCATATACACTAAAACTTATCGGCTTAAACTTATGTTTATGGGGAAAAGGGAGGGGAAATAGGCAACATTAATAATAGGTTTTTCTTTCAATTATTTCACAATTGCTGCAAAGTAAATGTGAAATAAATCAAATCAATTTAAAATTTTTTAAGTTTAAGTAACGCACATTTTTCTTTCTGACGTTCACATTTCGCCACCACAACATCAAATCACTAACTTTTTTACTTACCAAGTAGAAGTAAAAAGAGTATTATATATTATTGGCTAAATGAAAGTTATATAGTTGTTAAAATGTCGTTTCAAATACAAAACTTTTTGCATACTTTTCCTTTTTTGTATTGAAAAATACATTATGCATTAAAAATGGCTATTATTTAAGTTAAAACATGGCAGTGGAGAAGAAAGAGAAAAGTCCTTGAGCTAGTTATAAAAAATTGAAAAAGAAAATTTAAGTAAATTTCGAGAATGCGAAAAGAAAACTAAAAACTAAACTGCTGTTTGAAATTTGGCTGTATTAAATAAGGAAATAATCTTATATTCTCAGGAAACCCTCTAACACAGGGATCAGCAAAACGCGGCCCGTTAAACATGTTTATGTGGCCCGGCAAGAATTTCTAAAATTGAAATAATTTCATCGACTTTCATTTGTCGGTGACTTGTTCAAACATGCAATACGAACGTGCCGCGTCTGTGCTTATTAGTGTTTGCTTATGTCACACAAGCAGTCAGACTGGTAAAGGCCAATTTACGTGATACCACTCAGTCGTATGATTTTTCGACATAACAATCCGATGAAATTCACCGGACTGTCATAAAGTCGTACCGCCATTATTCCTGCATACTTAGGCCATTTACAGTATCACACTCAAGTCTTATGAAAACAGATATTTAGATTCTAAACTTTAGAACAACAAACAAGTTTATTTTGAAATTTATATATTATTTCCACTTTCTTTGTCTTTTTTTTTTACCTTTTTTAATACTGCCAAAAAACAACTCTGACCCGATGAAAATGACAAGTTTTTAGAAATGTTTCTAAAAATTAAAAAACCATGGGACTTCGAAACCAAAAAAATACTCGAATTTTTGACAGGTGGTATTACAAAATGTGATAGTGTAAACTGGCATTAAGCTGTTAACTAGCAATTTTAGCAATTCTTGTGTTTCTTGAAAGGCGTGAGTGCAATATTATATAGCATGTTGCGGATGAGCACAGACATTTCCAAGGAGAGTGGAAATTTGATTATATCTTCACTTTGGGCAAAAATAAAGCTGTATGCTTAATCTGCACAGAGACTGTGTCGGCATAAAAAGTATGAAACATAAAAAGGCGTTACGATACAAATCATGAACAACAATACAAAAACTTAAGAGGACAACTCCGGATAGATAAGTTTAATCAAACGGAGAAAAACTTGGGAAACAAACAGGCTATTTTTAAAAATTAAGCTATTTTATCAAATACGACAGTAAAGGCTAGTTTTGTTGTCAGTCAAATACTGGCAAAAAAAAGAAACCCTTTGCGGATGGAGAGATGATTAAAAATGTCTGTTGCCGAAATAGGATTTCCTGATAAAATATATATTATTTCAAACATTAGTTTATCAAGATTCACCATTGCAAGGAGAATTGAAGTCCTATCCGAGAACATAGCAACAACGCTTTGTAAACGCATTGCAAAATTCGAATACTGTACTTCGGCACTTGCGATATTAGCGATACAGCACAACTGGCTATATTTTTACGAGGTATTGACATCAAATTTAGTATTACCGTAGAATTGGGTTCATTGATTCCAATGCAAGGGACTACAACCGGCAAAGACCTGTACGCTGAACTGAAGTCTGTGTTGGAAAATTTTTCAATTTCATTAGAAAAGGTAAATGGTATATCGACAGAAGGAACACGAGCAATGTCAAGCATGGAAGTAGGAGTATCGGGAAGGCTATTTCAAGACATTAAGAAGGTCACAGGAAGGGAAATATTCGATAACCACTGCATAATTCACCAGGAAAATTTGTGTGCGAAAAGATTGAGTTTTCCCAGTGTCACAGTAGTACCAATAATTAAACTAATCAATTTTATAAAGTCGCGTACATTAAACCACCGTGAATTTAAAGAATTCCTGAAAGATTAAGAAACTGGATATGGCGACATGGTTTTTAATACCGAAGTACGTTGGCTAGTAGAGGTGCAATGTTGAAAAGAGTATATAACTTAAAAAGCGAAATACAAATGTTCGTGGATGTGAAGGGATATGCCTTTCCTGATTTTGGCAATAAAGGATGGATGTGCGATTTTTGATTTCTTATCGACATAACTCAACATCTCAATGATCTTAATGTGTAACTTCAAAGCAAAGAACAGTTCATTCACAATTTGTATGTTAAAAATCATATTAAAATTGTGTAAACAGCATCTTTTACAGATCAATGCGTCTCACTTTCCACATTTAGAAAAAGAAAACGTTACTACTTCTCAAAAATACGCACAATATGTAGACATTTTAATCAACGAATTTCAATAACGATTCCAAATAGTCAAAGCTGAGACGACAGTTGTTTCCATGAAAATGTTTTCCTCACCATTTAATATCGATGTGGATACAGTTCCCGAAGACTTAAAATGGAAGTGATTGACATGCAGAATTATACCTATTTAAAAAATATATTTTTCTCAGTAGACATCGAAAATTTTTATAAATCGTATGTAAGCCCTGAGAAATTTCCGCTTTTGACGAAAAATGCAAAGCAAATGATGTCTCTGTTCGGAAGTACGTATGTTTAGGGACAATAATTTTCAACCATGAAGTTAACCAAAAATGACCATCGATCAAGGCGGAGTGATGTACGATTAGAAAGCTGCGTACGTGTAGTTATCTCATCAATTCCGGCTGATATTGATCAGCTTGTATCGAAAAAAAACAGTGCCAAATTTCTCATTAAAAATTTCAAGGAAATTCGTTTTATTGTTCTTTTCTTATTTGTTTTTATTTTGCATTAAAATTTGTATATGAAATCTTATCTCTTTTTATACCCTATACCACTATGTGGTTTGGGTATAATGACTTTGTGCTGCTGTTTGTAACAACCAAAAATATTTGACCTAGACCCATCTTTAATTATACCGATCGAATCAGAATCACTTTCTGAGTTGATTTAACAATGTCCGTCCGTCCGTCCGTCCGTCCGTCCGTCTGTGTGTCCATGTAAAGCTTGTAATCAAACTGCAGGTCGCAAATATGAATATATTTTGATGAAATTTGGTATATAAGCTTTTATCAGCCATGGGATGAACGCTATTGAAATTGGTGAGAATCGGTCCATGTTCAGACCTAGCCCCCATACAAATTACCCATATGAAATCGACATAAATTGCCATAAGATCCAAATTGTCATATAGATCTTACTCAAATTGGGTTTGTATGCGTTCATTACATCCACTAATGAGTAGTCCTAAAATGATCCCTTTGACCCCGTATAGAGCTGCTTCCCGATCTTCACTTAAATCTATAAAAAAACAAAAATATTGCACTGATTCTTCTCAAATTTTGTTTGTACATATTTTTGCAAAATACAAGAGACTTTACCAAACATGATCAGTATCGGTCCATTTTTGGACCTAGTCCCTTTATAGATATAGCATCCGATATGAACTTTTTCATATCTGCGGCCAAAAAAATTAATAAAAAACCCACTCAAATTTGGTTTTTGCTTATTTTCAATGTCCAGTTAGTTGGGCCTAAGAGATAGGGTTTCTAAACGCATGGTATACGGTATCGTATAGTCGGTCTAGACCGACTATAATTTTCTTACTTGTTTATATTTTATATTTTTTTATTCTAATGGTTACTATAAATAAAGTTCTGTCAATTATTAATAAGTATTATTTTATGTGCGGCCCGCCAAAAAATTTTAAAATTTTAATTTTAAAAATGTTGCTCACCCCCTGCTCTAACAGATTCTGAGAACATTTTCCTATAAAAATCTTTTAGATTCTAAAATCTTTTTTCCATAAAAGAAAAGAGTTTTTTGACTCATTATTATACGACCATCCTAAAGACTTTTTCCTATAGAAATATTATTTTATTAATGAAAATCTATTACTTCGGTTATTTTCTTCCATAAATAAAAGTTTTAAATTGTTAGAAATTTTTTCTTAGGAAAAATCTAAAACTAAACGGCAAAATTTTTCCTATATAAGTATTTGGAGAGTCTAAAAACTTTTTCCTAAAGAAATATCCTAAAATTTTGCTGAGAAAATCACGTAATTTTCTTTAACAGAAATCACATATACTACTAAAAAGATACACAGACAAAAAACTGATCAAATTCTACGTTTTTCGTAAAAAAAAAACCATACACAGATTCTGAGGATTTTTTTTATAGAAAAATAATTAGACTCTAAGGAATAAAATAAATATTCTAATGATTCTGACGACGTTCTCTATACCAATTACTCATATATTTACCTATTTTTCTATAGAGAAATATCCAGATTTCGATGATTTTTTCCTATAGAAAAGTACACAGATTCTGAGGAAATTTTCTAATAGAGAATTACTAAGATTCTCGGAGATTTTTTTTTACAGAAAAATGCTCAGACTGTGAAGACTTTTTTCCCGTAGAAAACTACTCAGACTCTTAGAATATATATTACTGAGCACATGTTCCCATAGAAATATACTAAGATTTTAAGGAACTTTTTCTGTAGAAAAGCACTCAGATTCTAGGGAAAAATTCATGGAATCTTATAAGGAAGAAATCTTTTTTATGTATAGATACTCAGATTCCGCTTATGTTAAATGTTTCTATGGGACAATTTTTAGCAATTTTTTGCAGAAGAATAAACTTTTCCTATCGAAAAACACTCAGATTTTGAACAAAAATACTCTGATTCCGAGAAATTTTTATATTATAAAATACTCAGACATTCAAATTCTAAAGACTGATACTTATAGAAATGTACTCAGATTCTGTGGACCTTTTTCTATAGAAATATACCCAGATTCTGAGGAATATTTCAAGTCGAAAAATACTAAGATACTAAGCAAGTATTCCTATGGAAAAATGCTCAATTTCTGGAAAATGTTTCCCTCGGATTCTGTGTTCTATCTAGAAATACTCATATTTTAAGGACTGCGGAATTTATCCTTAAGAAAAATATGATTGAGTTTGAAAAAAGAAAAATATTTTGAAAAATACTAATATTTTGAGCCTTTTTTATGACCAGACTCAGTATGGAAGGATTTTTGCTTTAGAGAAAATACCCAGAATACTGAACTCTGTTCATTATAGCAAAATTGTCATATTCTAAGTAATTTCTCCCTTAGATTGTTAGGAATTTTTCTAATAGAAAAGTTGTCGGATTCTAATGAGTTTTTCAAATACACATATTCTCGGAAATTTTTTTAAGGAAAAATGCTCAGACTCTGAAGACTCAGAACCTGAACATGTTTTCCTATAGAAAAAACTTTTCCTATAGGAAAATACTCAGATTTTGAAGAATTTTACCTATAGAAAAATACTCTGACTCTGAGGAATTTTTCCTATGGGAAATAATCAGATTTTTCCAACAAAGAAGTATTCAGGTTCTGAGGAATTATTCCTAAAGAAAATTAGTTCAGATTTTTGGGAATTTTTCGTATAGACTTTTTCCTAAATTAGATTCTAATGAATTTTTCCTATAGAAAAATTATCAACTGAGCAAAAAATACCCTCTTAAAAAATACCCAGATTTAGAGCAATTTTTTTTTGAAGAATTTTTAATACGAAATACTACTCATATTTTTATTATTATTACCCAATGCTCGCGTGATGCCCCCTGGAAATGCAGTGCAGTGGGAATTAGGAAAGAGGGGATAGTGTTAAAGGATATTTGACTTACATTTAATTAGATTGTAACTATCAGGAAAGTCCTGTGCGGGGAGTTTATTCCACATAAGGCTGGTGCGACTGTTAAACGAATTTTCTCTGTAATGCGTTGTGCGGTCAACTGGACAATAGACTACAAATGGATGTGATCTACTAAAAAAGGGGTAGAGCGAACTGAAACTCGAGTACTTGGAAGGAGTTAGATAATCTTAGAACATTTCCCATGGTAGTATCTATAGGACAGTGCTACACAACCCACATTCCGGCAATGTTACAACGAGTCAATAGAGTTGGATAACATACTGTAATTAATGAGCATTAACTCCCTTCTTTGCACACGGTCCAGTAGCTCCAAAATAGTCTATGAAGCCCCTGCCCCTATATGGGAGTTTTATTCCATTTTCGGTCGGATTTAAGTGGTATAGATTTTGGGGAGGTCAGAAGGAGCTAATAAATTTTTGCATCGTTTTAGAAAACCAAGACACTTGACTGCTTCTTTCGATACTTGAAAAACATGCTCATTCCAACAAACATCACCTTGAATTTTCATGCCCAGAACATCAAGAGTATCCAATTCCTCAATATCTATACCACCCATACATACAGATAACATTGCTGAATACATGGCCCTATGGGTCAACATACAACATTGAGTCTTCAGCGCATTAAAATCAACTCTATTCGCTTTACCCCACTCGGAGATTGTTAATTGTAGGGGAATTTTGAATTGTATAAAAAAATACTAAGAAGCTCAGGTTTTTGCCGATTTTTCCCTTTAGAAAAATTCTCTGATGTTAAGTAGTTTTTACCATAGAAAAATACTCAGAACTTTTTCCAAATATGATCAGATTAGTAAGATAAAATTATACATGAAGAATTCTTAGAATCCGAGTACCTTTTGCCATAGAAAATATCACCATAAACAATTCCTTAAATAGAGAGGATTTTTTCCTATATAAACTTACTTCGACATTTACGAATTTTTCCTATAGAAAGTACTCAGATTCTGAGGAATTCTTCCTATACAAAAATACTGAGAAATTGTGGATTTTACCAATAAAAAAGAACTCAGAACTCTATAAAATTTTGCTATGGGTTCTGAGAAATTTTTCGAAAGCGAAATACTCAGGTTTCTGCGGATTTTTCTTATATAGAAATATTTAGATTTTAGCACATTTTCCTATAGCCAAATTCTCAGATTCCTATAGAAACTTTTTTGAAAAATCTTCAGATTATAAGAACAAATTTCAGAAGAAGAATTTTTTAATTCTGTGTGCATTTTTCCATTGAAAAATCACAAGAAAGCATTCTTTATTCTATATAAAATTACTTATATAAATTACTTCAATAGAAACAAGTAAGAAAATTATAGTCGGTCTAGACCGACTATACGATACCCTATACCATGCGTTTAGAGACCCTATCTCTCAGGCCCAACTAACTGGATATAGAAAATAAGCATAAACCAAATTTGAGTGGGATTTTTATTAATTTTTTTTGGCTGCAGATATTGAAAAGTTCATATCGGATGCTATATCTATATGGGGACTAGGCCCAAAAATGGACCAATCCTGACCATATATGATAAAGTCTCTTGTATTTTGTAAAAATATATACAAGCAAAATTTGAAAAGAATCCGTGCAACCTGTTTGTTTTTTGATAGATTTAAGTGAAGATCGGGAAGCAGCTCTATATGGGGCCTATGACTAAGTTGTCGCATAGGGATGATTTTTGGACTACTGATTAATGGATGTAATAAACACATACAAACCCAATTTGACTAAGATTTATATGATAATTTGGATCTTATGGCAATTTATGTTGATTTCATAGGGGTCATTTGTATGGGGGCTAGGTCTGAACATAGGCCGATTCTCACCAATTTCAATAGCGTTCATCCCATGGCCGATGGAAGCTTACATACCAAATTTCATCAAAATACGTGCATATTCGCGACCTGCAGTTTGATTACAAGCTTTACATGGACACACAGACGGACGGATCGGTATAATAAAAGATGGGTCTAGGTCAAATATTTTTGGTAGTTACAAACAGCAGCACATAGTCATTATACTCAAACCACATAGTGGTATAGGGTATAAAAAATACTAAGATTCGGAGGAATTTTCCTAACAGAAAAATATTCAGGTTTTTGTGGATTTTTCAATATACAAAAATATTCAGTTTCTGAGCAAATGTTCCCATAGAAAAATACTCAGATTTCTGCAGATTTTTCTTATAGAAAAATTCAGAAATTTTGAAAAAAATTTCCAGTAGAAAAATACTCAAGTTTCTGCGAATTTTTCCACACAGAAAAATACTCAGCATCTGAGGACTTCCTTGTATAGAAATATTTTCAGATTCTCAGGAATTTTTGTACAGTAAAACTCTGGGTAATTGTTCCTATAAAAAATATATTCAGATTTCTTGGTATTCTTCCCGCAGAAAAATATTCAGATATTGTGAAGTTTTCTTTCTTCCTGTAGAGAAGTTTATTATAGGAAAAAGTCCTGAGGTTCTAAGGAATTTCTTCTATAGAAAAATACTCAGATTCTGCGGAGTGTTTCCTGTAGAAAGTTCGTAGATTCTGAGAATTTTTCCTATGAAAAAATATTCAAATTTTGAGGAAAAATACAGAGAGTCTAACGTTTTTGCGGATATTTCCCTATAGAAAAATACAGAGACTCTGAGGACTTTTTCCTATAGAAAAATTCTCAGATTCTGTGAACTTTTCTATTTGAAAATAACTCAGGTTCGAAGTACATTTTCCTATAGAAAAATTCTCAGATTCTAAGTAGTTTTTCCAACAGAAGAGTAGTCAAAACTTTTTCCAAGTATCCTCAGATTATAAGGAAAAATTACACACAAAGAATTATTAGATTTTGAGTACAATTTTCCATTGAAAAATTTGCAGAAATCATTCCTTAAATAATAACGAACTATTCCTGTATAAAATTATGCAATTATTTTGGATTTTTCACATAGAAAAATATTCACATTCAAAAAATTTTTCTGATAGGAATATACTAAGATTCTGAGAAATTTTTCAGATAGAAAAATATTCAGGTTTTACCGACCTTTACCTCTGGAATAACACACCGATCCTAACTAATTTCTTTCAACTGAAATATACTCAGATACTAAGTACTTTTTCCAATAAAACAATATTCAGAACTCTCTCCAGATGTCCTCACATTATAAGATAAAATTGACATTAAACATTTCTAGATTCTTAGTATATTTTTCCATTGAAAAATCTCCAGAAAACATTCTTATTGGAATAGTTCCTATAGAAGAATGCTTAGTTTCTGAGGAATTTTTAGCAAAGAAAACATGTCAGATTTTGAGTAATTTTCCCTTTTGAAAAATCATCAGATTCTGAGGAATTTCTCGCATAAGAAAATACTCATTTTCCGAGCACTTTGGGACATAGGGTAATATTAAGATCCTCAGGATTCTTGGGAGTTTTTTTTTTAGAAAGATACGCAGATTCTGAGGACTTTTTCTTACAGAAAATATGCAGGCACCTAACACTCAATCATACAGAAATATTTCTAGATTTTAAGAACTTTTTGAAATAGAAAAATTTTTAGATATTGAGGACAATTGCGTATCAATAATATACAGATTCTAAACACATTTTCTTTTAAAAAAATAATCAAACTCTCAGGACTATACCGTATTCCAAGAATTTGTTTCTTTAGAAGAATATTCAGATACTGAGGACTTTTGCGTACAGAAAATTTACAAACTCTGAACACCATTTCCTATCAAAAAATATTCTGATGGTCAGGACTTTAGTAAAATACTGAATTATGGGGAATGTTACTCTATACATTCTGGAATTTTTTTTCTAAAAAAAAATCTTGTTTGAATAGAATTATAATCATATTCTGAGGAGTAATTACAATTCCGTTGAAACATCCCAAAAAAACCCATGATTTATGTCCTTAGAGAATTCCTTAGATAGTAATAAATTTCCCTAAGTGCATTTTCCCATTGAAAACTCTCACATATTTGTCTCATGAAAAAATTATTAAATTGATAAACGTTTTTCCCATAATATATTATTTTACCATTAGTCAGTGGCTAAATATTTTTACACATTTCTAAACTAATTTACTTTTTAATTGAGTTATATGTCAAAATATGCAAATTACTGCTTGCTATACTCGTATCTGCAAGTACTCATTCATCTAACAGACATAAAAGCCTTCGATGTTATACGTTATTAAAACTTTATGTTCTGTCATGTTACTGTTATGAAAAAAAGCCAATATATTGCACGTCAAATATTTTTTCATTTACATATTAAACCCCTCTAAAAACTTTCACTGCCATCCAGGCCACATATTTCATTACACCCAAAAAGTGGTAAAAAAAAAAACTTTCCAATGGCTTTTTTTTCTCTTGCCCTACCTTGAAATAGCATGAATAAATAAAAATTGTTTGCAACATTTTGCAATATAGCCAACAAAAAATATAAATGTATAAATGAACAAAGTTTATTATTGCATTTTTCTGCAAACACGGTTTAAAAATTAACAAAATCCAATTCTCGTTGTAAACGCAGAGTCAATGATAATTTGTGCAAATCTGCATCGTATTTAGCATAGCAGCGATCCACATTCACCTTGTGTTGTAACGGTAATTTGAGATGATAAATTGCTGTTGCCAAATCCACTTGGGATTCTGTTATGTTCAAATTCATTTTATGCACTGGTGTACTGTCATCGGTTAGCAGAATATCCACAATTAAATCTTCACAACTGGCTGAGGCATTAGTACGGTTACCCATTTGTAGGAATACATCTTCAGTACCCACAGCCTGTCTATAGGTCATTGTGTACTGGGGTGCTCTGCGTGTATCCAAAATATCAGCATCTTCTTGTTCATGTTGCTCCTGCCATTCTTCTAAGGAGGATGGTTGTTTTTTGTTTATAGCTGAGTCCTCTATGGGAGCATAGGGTGATTTAAATTGGGCCTTGGCAGATTTTCTATTAGAAGCTTGACATTGTGGTCCTATACTGCCTGGGTCTGTTGAGGCACATACAAATAATTTATAGATTTTTTTTGAAACTTTTTTCTAACTTACTCAAATTATTTTTCACCAATGATTCATCACCGTCATCCAAATCGGAATCATCATCTGGTTTTTGTTGAGGATTGAGGAGATTTTGTAGTAAAGCCAAATTTTCAGGATTTTCAAACAGGGACATGTTGTGTTTGTTATTGATGTTGATGTACAATATTCAAATAAACAATAAACTAATAAATCGTATTTCTTCTAGCGTCAATGAAAATTGCTTAGTTTCAAATATGACAGTTTGTATTATTTATTGTTATACCCTACAGTACATACAAGTACAGGTTGGCATAGACTTGTGTCTATCTCAAGTTATGAAAAATTTTGGATGTTGATTAATCGGATATTGGTCAGTTAGCCATTTAAGACAGTGATTAAGGCAAAAATTTTCCTCAGGTATAACGAATAATTTTATTTTTACATATTTTCTATTATCGACAACTATTTTTTCAGGAAGTCTTACTATGATCAATACATACAAATATTGCTTTATGAAAAACAATTACTTTTTATAACAACTTTACTGTTTTTAAAAACAAATATTATTATCACTTTCTGAGTCGATTTAGCGATGTGCGTCCGTCCGTCCGTCTGTGTGTCCATGTAAACCTTGTAATCGAACTACAGGTCGCAAATATGAATATATTTTGATGAAATTTGGTATATAAGCTTCTATCGGCCATGAATCGGACGAACGCTATTCAAATTGGTGAAATTCGGTCCATGTGCAGACCTAGTCCCCATACAAATGACCCCTATGAAATCGACATAAATTGCCATTAGATCAAAATTATCATATAAATCTCAGTCAAATCGTGTTTTTATATGTTTATTATATCCATTAATCAGTAGTCCAATAATAATCCCTATGGGACAATTCTTAGTCATAGGCCCCATATAGAGCTGCTTCCATATCTTCACTAAAATCTATCAAAAAACAAAAATATTGCACAGCTTTTTCTCAAAATTGGTTTGTATATATTTTTTCAAAATATAAGTGACTTTGCCAAATATGGTCAGGGTCAGTCCATTTTTCGACCTAGCCCCAATATTAATATATCACCGATAAGAACTTTTTCATATCTGCAGCCAAGAAAATGAATAACAATGCCACTCAAATTTGGTTTATGCTTATTTTCTATATCTAATTAGTTGGCCCTAAACGCATGGTATAGGGTATCGTATAGTCGGTCTAGACCGACTATAATTTTCTTACTTGTTTTTTTTATATTTTTCTTAAAAATTTTTTCTAGTCGGTAACTAATGGATTTAACATTACTTTCTCTCCAAAATTTCCTGTTATCGAAAACTATTATTTTCTAAAGAAAATAGCAGCAAAAATAATAATTTTTTTTAATAAATTTTTGGTTATCGATTTGTTATTTTTAAAAGCGAACTGCGTTATCGGTAATAATAATTTTTAAGAAAATATTTCTGTTATCGATAATAGAAATATTTGAATTAAATTTTTGTTATCTATAATATTTTTGACAGTTACATTCTTATGCGACATATATTATTATCGGCAAAAAAACAGACACTTTTCTCTTTGCTGCAGCTAAAATTTTCCAAATAAATATTTTCTTACAAAATTTTTTGTTCTCGATAAATAATTAATTTTATTTTTTCTCTATAATATTTGCTGTTAGCGACGGCTATTATTTTCCTTAAAAAAATTCTAACAGAAATAACTATTATTTCTCTAACCAATTTTTTGTTTTCGATAACCGTAATGTATCGATAGCAGCAAATTTTTTGTTATCCACTACTTTTTTCTATGACAAATTGTTGTCTCCTTAAAAAACAGCAAAATTTTCTATTTGCGATAGTTAACAATTTCTATATATGTATTTTGTTTGATGAATGTAAACCATAAATACTCAATTCTGTTTTCTCTATCATAAAATAGGAAATTTTTGTTATCGATAAAAGAAATTTTTAGAAGCAAATTTGTTATCTATATAAAATTTGTTGTTATCGATAAAAAAAAAGAACAAAGTTTCTTAAAGCGATAAAGAAACTTTTCTATACAAAATATATGGTTTTTATATTTTATTTCAAAATTTTCTCTAAACGATAAATAATCACTTATAAATTATTTATCTACCATATTTTCTAACGGACATTTTTTAACAGAAAAATTAATTTTTTTTATAACCAATTCTTTAACAATTATGTTTCATCAAATTTTCTATTTCCGATAGCAAAAAATTTTTTTATACAAATTTTGTATTTTATTATATTTTATTTTTTCTTTAAACGATAATCGATTGTAATTTAGTTTCCATTTTTTCTGTCATTGTCAACTATTATCTTCTAAGAAGGTCTAATAGAAAACAGATATTATTTCTCTAAAGAATTTACTCTTATAGATAAAAGAAATTTTTAATAGCAAATTTTTGTTATCGATAATATAAATTTTTAGGGGAAAATTTATTATTATCAACAATTATGTTTTTTTTAAAATAATATTTGTTGTTCTCTATTAAAAACAAGTAAGAGTGTTAAATTCGGCTGGGCCGAATCTTTGATACCCTCCACATTTTTCATTTTCAATTTAAATTTTTTTTATCCATTTTCCATTTTTCACTTTTCAATTTTCATCTTTCGTTTTTCATTTTTCATTTTTAGTTTTTGATTTTCAATTTCTCATTTTCCATTTTCGATTTTTCATTTTTCAATTTTCATTTTTCATTTTCCATTTTAAATTTTAAATTTTTCATTTTCCATTTTTCATTTCCCATTTTTCATTTTTCATTTTTATATTTTCATTTTTCATTTTCTATTTTTCATTTTCCATATTCCACTTTCCATTTGCCATTTTTCATTTTTCATTTTCCATTTTTCAATTTTAATTTTTAATTTTCCATTTTTAATTTTTCGTTTTCCATTTTTCATTTTCAATTTTCCATTTTTCAATTTTCATTTTTCATGTTCCATTTCCCATTTCTCATTTTCCATTTTTAATTTTTCATTTTCCATTTTTAATTTTGCATTTTTCATTTTCCACTATCCATTTTCCATTTTCGATTTTCAATTTTTCATTTTCCATTTTTCAGTTTTCAGTTTTCATTTTCCATTTTTCATTTTCCATTTTTCATTTTCAATTTTTCAATTTTCATTTTTCATTTTTCAATTTTCAATTTTCAATTTTCATTTTCCGTTTTCCATTTTCCATTTTCCAGTTTTCATTTTCCATTTTTCGTTTTTATACCCTATACCACTATGTGGTTTGGGTATAATGAGTTTGTGCTGCTGTTTGTAACCACCAAAAATATTTGACCTGACCCATCTTTAATTATACCGATCGAATCAGAATCACTATCTGATTCGATTTAACGATGTCCGTCCGTCCGTCCGTCTGTGTATCCATGTAAACCTTGTTATCAAATTGCAGGTCGCAAATATGAATATATTTTGATGAAATTTGGTACATAAGCTTTTATCGGCCATAGGATGAACGCTGTTGAAATTGGTGAGAATCGGTCCATGTTCAGACCTAGCCCCCATACAAATGACCCCTATGAAATCGACATAAATTGCCATAAGATCCAAATTGTCATATAGATCTTAGGCAAATTGGGTATATATGCGTTTATTACATCCATTAATGAGTAGTCCAAAAATGATCCCTATGGGACAACTCTAAGTCATAGATCCCATATAGAGCTGCTTCCCGATCTTCACTTAAATCTATCAAAAAACAAAAATATTGCACTGATTCTTTTCAAATTTTGTTTGTGTATTTTTAATTTTTAATATTTAATTTTAATAAAAAAATATGTGGTAAAAGTTGCTTAGGCCAATGTAATACGTGCAGTATTAATATACACACAACTGTAATGACTTCAACAATACGAAGAATTACAACATACACAACATATCTTAAGAAAAACAACAAATACACTGAAAAATTTTATTTTTTCAAGAATTTTTTCAAAGTTTCATTCATAGCTCGTGAACCCTTTGACCGATTTTGACGATTTTAACTTATTTCGATGCATAACAAACTGAATGACAAACCTATACATACCCTCTGCCACTGAGGTGTTGTGGAGGATATAAAAACAGCAACATTTTCGTTACAATTTTCTATATAAAATATGATTTTATTTTTATTTCATACACATTTTATAAACATTTTCTGTAAACGCAAAAGTCGATCATAAATTATTTTCTCTACCACATTCTCTGTTATCGACAACTAAGTTTATCTAAAGATTTTCTAAAAGAAACAAATTATTATTATTCGAACCAATTCTTTTTTTATCGATAACAGTAATATTTAAGAGCAAATTTATTATTATCAAACATTATGTGCTTTCTATAACAAATTCGTTGTTCTCTATAAAAAAAAACAAATTTTCTAATTCCTATAACTATAATATTCTATAGAAACTTTTTACTTTGTTATATATCTATAATATTTATAGGCTAGGCGATTTTTTGTTACCGTTGTAAGTTTTATCCCGATTTTGACCAAAAATTTATCATTTGAAAGATATTTCTTTTTAGCTGTTACCCAGATTTACAGATTTTCATCGTCTGGAATGTTTTTTCGAGCTACGATCGTATAAAGTTGCTACTAACACATACATAAAATTATACAATGCTATGTGTGAGTTTATTACATTTGTTAATGTGTTTATGTTAATGTGTTGAGTTTGTTTTCTTCATTTAAGATGAGTTGAATTGTGAAGCATACCTTTAGGGTCTTTATTAAATGAAAAAATAAAATTTCCTAGAATTTGCACTCAAATTTCGAGTGCTGGAATCTGCTAGTTTTTTAAATTTTCTGTAAACGATAAAAATTCAATTTTATATTATTTTCTGTTGTCGATAGCATTTACTTTCTAACGAACATTTTCTAACTAGGAAGAATTTTATCTTCTAGGTCGTAATAATTTTTAAGAGAATCATTCTGGTATCGATAATAGAAATTTTGAAGAAGACATATATTATGATCGACAATTACGCTTATCCTTAACAAACTTTGTGCTTCTCCATAAAAACCAGCAATATTTCTGTTATCCATAGTAAAAATAGTTAATGCAAACAATCGATTCTTTTTTTATATTATTTTATTGGATATTTATTACAACTAGCACATTCCAGCCCTCGAAATTCGAGCGCAAATTCTAGGAAATTTTATTTTTTCATTAAATATAGACCCTAAAAGTATGCTAATCAATTATAGCCAATTCACAAATCAACACAAAAAACAAACTCATTTTTACAAACCAACACTTTTTTGGTTTATTATCATTGTGAATGAAGATATAATAAATGTTAAAGTTCAAGCACTATCAACTTATTACCATCATATTTTCTGCTATCGATACTAATTATTTTTTAAAGAACATATTCCAATTAGTAATAATTATTTCTCTAACCAATTTTGTGTTATAGATAACAGAAATTTTTGAAGGCAAATTATTTCTCATCGAAAATAATTTTGTTATCGATAAATATTATTTTGAACGACGTATTTTTGCTATCAATAATTATTTTGTATCTTTACCATAGTTATTTTTATCGGTAACTGTTATATAAAATTGAAACTTTTCTTTTACCAGTAGTGGAAACTTTTAATCATTATTTTGTTAAACATATTTTGATTTTGTTTACACAAATCTAATCTTTATATTATATAACAAAATATTTTAAATCGATAACTGTAAGTTTTTGTATTCCATAAACCTAATAAAAATGTGTTTTATTGTCATAATTGCATGTGGAAACTTTTGGCGATTCGCCTTCTCTCAGTTGAAACGGTTGGCCGCATTCCATTAATTGCGGCAAAATATACTTTGCTTCAACCATCATATATAATAATATATATACTAAGCATATAGATAACATATCTATAAGATATCGATAAGTTATCTATTTCCTTTTATTGACCACTTATGGCAGTAATCGATTTTTCTCTATCGAACATGTTACCTTTTTACAATATTAAAAGACATTTTTTTCATTCAGTATTTAAGAATCCAGTGTTAAAGGGTTAAAGCTCTAATTAAAGCCAGTGATCGATAATTATGATTTATTTATGGAATAATTTCCGTTTCTTTTTATATGATACTCAAGTTGCATGCATAATGTTTTGCTGTCGACGACTATAAGTATTAATATATTTTCTAGTGATATTTTGTTTGTTATAAAAAAAAAAATTCAATATCAAGGCTTTTGTAATCAATAACAATACTTTTCTTTTGTCGATGATCAATTTTCTATATGTAGTTAGTTAGTTAGCTAGTTAGTTTATTTTTTTTTTTGTTCTAGTTAATTGTTCTTTATTTTTTCAAAATAAGTGTTTTACAAAAATATAAAACTAAATATAAAATTTAATATTTCCAGATTTTAATAATTTTTAGGTAAAAAAAAGAAAAATATGAATAAAATAAGAACATACGACTTTGACATACTGTCGTCAGTCGGTATTTTCTATATGTATCTACTCATATGCATGTATCATAAAAATATATAATTTAAAAACTACAACGCTGTATATATTGTAAGCAATTTATATATTTTTTTTAATTCGTAACTGTAATTTTCTACAGCAATTTTACTATTACCTATAATTATATTTTTCTCTTATCGATAACTTTAATTTTTAAGATATATATCTTCTCGTATGCATATATCATAAAAATATTTAATTTTAAAAACTAAAGCTTTATTGTATAAAATTTAATTATTTTTGTTGTCGATAACTGCAATTTTCTAAAGTTAATTTTCTTTTACCGATAACTTTTATTTTTAAAGCAAATTATATTTAATCACCTCTTGTTATTATGAGGTAAAACATTTGTACAAAATAACTTATATTTCCTCTAGCAGAATATCTGAAATTGATAACTTAAACTACATTTGTTTCAATATTGTATTTTCGATATTGTGTATAACAACAATATACAAAGCAAATTTTCTGGTATCAATAATAATTATTTTGAATAAAAAAAATTTTGTATCGATAAATAAGACTTTCTACAACGATTGTTTGTTATCGATATGTGGAATTTTGTATAGATATATTGTCAATAGCGATTATGTACTGCTACAGTACATGTTTTCTCTAAACGATAACTATAAGTAAATGGGTAAACATATTTAATCTATAACTACTATTACAAATTTTTCGCTAGCGATGTGATGTCCTATTTATATATGGTTTCTTTGAATCCAATGTAAAAAATTAAAAAAAAAAAAAAATTAAGAAACGGGCATTTTTTGGTGCCATTTTATACCCCTTAAAAATTTGGATTAGGCAGACTTAATTTTTCGTGTTCTATAATACATTCAAGTTTCAATCCCCCATGAGATCGTTCTAGTAAACTGGAACAATATGCTATCAACCTAAACTTAACTTCATCACATGTAGGGCATTACATGACTTGTCTGAACCGATTATAAATAATTCTCTCCCTTGTTTTTGATGGAAACTGAAACAAACATCGATTTAACAAATAAACAAAAAAAAGTAAGTCGACATGGTAACTAAATTTTCTGAACGTTAACAAAAAAAAATAAATAAATAACGAAAACCAATTGAAATCATAAATCCCATTAAAGAAGCTCCCCTAAAAAACAAAGGCGTTTTTTATTTGGGATGGTAATTCATTTAATCACAACTGTTAAACGTATTAAAAGAATATAAGAGTTTTAAAAAGTGCATATTTTAACGATTATTAGGAGACATTAAGTGTCTACTTATTTTTAGATTAAACTGATTTTCGAAACTTTTTCTTTCAAAATTTTACCAATTTTCCTTTATTACTCCAAATAATGATTATCTGAAATTTTTAATATTTTTAATATATTAAAGAGTAACAATTTCTAAGCACTCACAACATTAATAAAACCTTTTTAGAGTGTATTAACCTCAAAATTTGTTACGAAAATTTATATTTTTTATTTAATATATTCTTTGCTTAAGCCTTTTGGTTTTAGTGGTTTTAATAACTTTGTGAGGAAGAGATGTGTTTGAAAGTGAATAACAAATTTTTACATGTGGTTTTTATAATTTTGTTTTACCCACCTACAAACATGTTTCGAGTTAGTTTCATACGGTCCGGATTTAAAAATTCTTGTAACAAATAAAATTGTGGTCAATTTATTGCAACACCATACAAAAATATTTTGCTTTGCATGTGTGAGTGTGTTAACATCTTACAGATTTTAGAAATTAAAAAAACAATTCATTGGAGACAACACAAAATGAACACCTAAAGGTCCGGTTACTGCCAGGACTATATTCTAATACATATTTGGCCAATAAAATATATAATAGAAGGGATTTGGAAATCACATAATAATAACAGAACGTACGACTAGAGATAATTTTACTAAAAATAACAGTAAATTGTCTAGAAAATAAAGAAAAATTTAAAAAGGAACAAACTGTTATACAAAAAACTGTTAGATTCGGCTGTGACGAGTCTTTGACACCCTCCATCCGTCTTCTATATACAATATTATCACAATGGTTGGCAATACTATGAGACAAAAAAGAACTAGATTATAATGGCAAGATCTTTATACATTATATTCTATAAGTGGTTACGGTATAATGAGTTTGTACTGATGTGTGTAACTACCTAAAATATTTGACTTAGACCCATCTTCTATTATATCGATCGACTTAGAATCACTTTCTGAAAAACAAATATTTGGCATAGATTTTTCACAAATTTGGTTTGCATATATTTATCCCAAAAATTGGTGTCCTCAACAAATATGGTCAGGATCGGTTAATTTTTTGATCCTAGCCCCCATATAAATATAGCAAAAATCCTATAGCTTTGAAAAGTTAAAAAAAGTTTGGGTAAAAATTTCTTTTAATTTTTTGATAAAAAGAAAACTGTCTTCTATTCGCATTTCAGATGTATTTATTGAGGCGCTCTCGCAGAAAAGATTTTATTATATTAATAAAATCGTGGAGAAAAAATGGCTAAATTTACTGTAGGGGACTCAAATTCAAAAAGAAATTATGTTATTAGATGACCAGGTGAATGAATTGTCTTTGTATGATAACTGATCTAGTGTAGTTTTTCCGTTATAAAATTTAAAAGTTGTTATTCCAAAAGTCGAACAAGAGTGGAAAGCTATGGGTGTATTTTTAATGAGCTGGATTACTGAATTTTCTCCAAAATATTTGGCATTAGCCTGAGCAGTTTTGTTTTGAAAATGAGAAAAATCGGTCGGTTTATACAAAAGTTATAAGGGAAATTATCAAAAGACCTCTAAAATTTCCATGGAATATTTTTAGTACATAACGGCCCTATATCATACACATGTTGTAGCAGCTAGAGAAAATTATGAATGTCATATTAAAAAATTTTTTATCAACTTAAAAATTTTTTCGTCTCAAAATTTTTTTTCACTTCCGAATTTTTTTCACTTAAAAATTATTTTTCACCTCAAATTTAAAAAAAAAAAAAAAAACAAAACACGATTTAATATTGTTTCAGACAGACGTAAACGATGATCACGGTTATTAATGCTCAAAACATTCCGAGTCGATTGAGCGACTAGTATCTTTTGTAATTAATACCACAAGCAGCGCTCGAAATTCGAGCGCAAATTCTAGGAAATTTTATTTTTTCATTAAATAAAGACCCTAAATGTATGCTAATCAATTATAGCCAATTCACAAATCAACACAAAAAACAAACTCATTTTTATTACAAACACATTAACAAATTTAATAAACACACTCATAGCATTGTATAATTTTATGTATGTGTTAGTAGCAACTTTAAATACAATTTACTCAAAATAAAGGAAAAGATTTAAGAATCTGTAAATCTGCAAAACGGCTAAACAGAAATACCTTTCAAATAATATACGTTCTGTCAAAATCGGGATAAAACGGTAGAACAAAACATCAGTCACAATAAATCGCCTAGCCTATTAATATCCTTTGTAATTAATACCTTTTGTATCCATTTTTAACTTACATAAATAATAATTCTGTCTATGTTCTTCTGTCTGTCATTCTATCTGACCGTTGATTTTTGTCTATGGGCTGGATTATTGGATTTGCCATTATTCTGAGAAGATATTTATAACAGCCTAAATCTATCGATTGCTTCAAAAGTTATGAGCGAAAATACAAAAGGTTGCTAAAATTTATCTACACGTTTTCATGTGTGTTAGCGTCTGTTGAATATTATGTGTATCGAAATGTTTTCTACTAGCTTCAATAAGAAAAAAAACTTTAGGATCAGAACTATTTTATGTGTTGTAGTGCCTGATGGAAACTATTGCTCTCGATAGACGTAATAGAGTTGAAAAATTTATTCACCTCGCTTTTTCATTTTAGAAATTTATTCAACTCAAAAAATTCTTTCGCTTAAAAATTATCAAATATTTGAAAATAAAATATTAAAAATAAAAATATAAAATTTTTTTAGTTTTTTTTTCTTTTTCTGGCCTCATGCGAAAGAAATAAGAATTTTTCACCTAACATTTTTTTTTCATGAAAAGTGTTTTTTCAACAAAAAAAATGTTAACCTCAACAATATTATTTTCACCTAGAATTTTGCAACTTTAAAATTTATTGTTACCACAATAATTTATTTTCACCTCGAAAATTTATTTTTCGGTTAAAAAGTATTGAAATCTAATACTCATACTTGTCTTTCTCTAAAGCACTTTATTTCTATCTGCGTCGCATCTTTATTTCTTACTTTCTATTTATCTCTGGAATATCACATTCCCATATCTATTTAACTCGAGTTCTCTATATACCAATCGGACAAAAAAAAATTTTTAAATGTTAAAGTAAAAAATATATATATTATATTCCTTCACGTCCACTGCATATTGCTTTCACTTTTTTGCAGTACGAATAGGTGTATCGATAAGTCTGAAAAACCACAATTGAAAAAGATAATCCCACATAAAGAAACACTTATTGCTAGAGAAATTAAAAATATGTTTTGCTGTATTTCAATAATAAAAACCTTTATTTAAATAATGTACAACAAGTACTTATTTTTACTAAATATTTACATCGCCTATTGACATTCAGTATTTCCGAAGGTCAGTGATATTGCATGCATTTTTTTTATTAAGATACAGTATTACAAAAATTTCGAACAAAATATGCGGCAATTTATTCCTCTTGCATTAAGATTAACTTTTAAATAATGCCTTGTAAAACGGAAAAATTGTTTCACTTCAGATGGCAGATATTTTCTGCATGATGTGTGTTTTTGTGTCAAGTAAAAATGTATATTTTTATTGTAAATAAGGAAAATTAAAAGAACCAGTTCTTAGAAGGTTTTTGGAAAATTTGATTATTTTGAGGACAACGAAATTACAAAAATTCTTATTCACTGATATTTAGAGATTAAAAACAGGGATGCGAAATGAGATTTTCAGTTCGGTTATAAAAAAATGTGAAGAGTAATTTCTGTACTATTATTAAATAATTTTTTTTTTAATTGCTAACAATAAAATAAGAAAAAATTCAATTACTTTTTTTCGGAACCAGATGCTTGTTTTTTTTTGTTAAAACTTAAATACTTGTTTTAATTCAATCAATTCTGTTTTCTATACATTTTGAAGAAATTATTCTATTCTTAAGATAATATTTTCTTCGAATAGAATACATTTTGAACATTTAATTCCTTTAAATTGCTACGCTAAAAATATGAAATATATTTATTTAATTTTCTACAGCTATGCTGTACTTGACATAAAAATATTACAACATTTACTCCAAACACAACAAATGGTTTACTTTACAACTTATGTTAAAATAAAATGCAGGGAAATTTTTTCAAAAAAACAAAAAACTATTTTAGTTTGTTAAGATTTCTTAAAGATTACTCATATGAAAAATAAAACATAATCATAGTAGAGTACAATTTAGTAAATCTCTCTTAGCACAAACAGCTAAAAACAGGTCACTACGTTGAAAATTTAAAACAGAAGGGGAGATTTTATATATTTTGATTAACTTAAATTTAAATTTAAATTTTCTTTTTTAAAATAAATGATGTTATCTGCTAAATAGTTGACGTACTCTAGGATTACTCTTTTGAAATTGATGTTTTTTTTTTTTTTTAAATAATGATGGGCAGTCATTCTTCAGAGAACAAAACTCAAAAGCTACTACTTAACCTTGACATTTAAAAAATATAACAATAATTAACAGTAGTTTACGAAGAATTGTCTTAAATAACAATTAGACAAACTCATTAAGCATTACTGACACAAGTACCAACAAAAGACTACTTAAAGATGAGCTCAACAAAGTTTTGCAAATGGCAAAGACGAACATAAAACGCGCTACAGTGTGGCACCTGTACCATAGAAATTTCATAGAAAAAAATTATTTATTTTAAAGTCATTGTTTCATTTGTGGGAAGAGTTGGAGTAAAAAAGTTTTAAGTTTAGGTTAAATTTTTATGAAATGTTTAAATTGATTTAAATTAAAATTATTTTGGAGCTAAATCTTCCAGTTAAGCAAAATTTACTGAAATCTAGTTAACTTTATATTTGTGGTAATTGAGATTGGATTTTTTTTTAATGAAATTATTAAAAGCGTTGTTTTCTGGGGTAAGGGAAATTTGTTTTCCTTTAATTTTTATATACATATAACTAGCTTAGCCACACCCATCGTAACGCAATAAAAAATAGGAATTTTGTAGAAGACTATTTTATTTATTTTTTGGCGATTTATGCTTTAGCGATTTTAAATTTTGGCGATTTATGACTTTGCCGATTATTGTTTCTTGTGATTTTCTCGAGTTTTTCTATGTGTCTTTTGAATTTTGGCGTTTTTGATTTTGGCGATATTTGTTATTTGCGAGTTTCGGTTTTGGCGTTTTTTGATTTTGGAGTGTTTTTTGCGGTAGTTGTTATTCGCGATTTTCGGTTTTGGCGATTTTTGTTTTTTTTGGTATTTTTGATTTTGGCGCTTTTTGTAATTTACGATTTTTGATTTTAGCGATCTTTGAATTTGGCGATTTTTGGTTTTGGTGATTTTTGTTATTCGCTATTTTTAATTTTGGCGATTTTTGAATTCGGCAATTTTTGTTTGAGGTTTGAGGTTTTCGGTTCTGGTAATTTTGGTTTTTGATGATTTTTGTTTTTAGCAATTTTTGTTCATCGCGATTTTCGTTTTGCCGATTTTTGACTTTGACGATTTTTTGTGATCTTTGATTTTGGTGATTTTTGTTATTCGCTATATTCGGTTTTGGCGATTTTTGAACTTGGCAATTTTTTTTGAGGTTTAGGGTTATCGGTTCTGGCAATTTTGTTTTGGCGATTTTTGTTTTAAGTGTTTTTTATTATTCGCGGTTTTCGGTTTTGCTGATTTTTGACTTTGACGATATTTTTTGTGATTTTTAATTTTGGTGATTTTTGTTAATCGCTATTTTCGGTGTTGGCTATTTTTGAATTAAGCAATTTTTGTTTTTTGCGATTTTTCTTATTCGAGATTTTCGCTTCTGACAATTTTGGTTTTTGGCGATTTTTGTTTCTAGGTTTTCACTTTTTTCCCCTTTTGACTTTGACGATTTCTTTGTAATTTTTGATCTTAGTGATTTTTGTCTACCGATTTTTGTTTTTATTTTTTTTTGTGATTATTGATTTTGGATATTTTTGTTTTTGGTAATTTTCGATTTTGGGGATTTTTGATTTAGTCGATTTTTGTTATTCGCGATTTTCGGTTTTGTCGATTTTTGAATTTGACAATTTCATTGAGATTTTTGATTTTGGGGATTTTTGTCTTTGACGATTTTTGTTTTTTTTTGTGATTTTTGATTCTGGAGATTGTTTTTGGTAATTTTCGATTTTGGCGACTTTTGATCTTGGCGATTTTTGATTTTGGCGATTCCACTCATATTTTCCACGACTACTCACGTTGCTAATTAATGTACTTTTCAAAAGATTATAATTTTCATAGTACGTCATACTTTTTTGTATAAGAGATGCCAGGCCCATTGGTCCCAGTCCAACCATTTTTGGGCAACTAATCACAATAACTTATGAGCTCAAAGTCCCAAGACCTTTTCTATTATTGTACTCCAGATATGACACATTATACATTTTCTTTGTATAGGGGGTACCACGTCCACTGATCTAATCCCACCCATTTTTCTGCGACTCTTTAAATTAGTTTAATTGTAATTACATTATTTCAATTCAATTCTTTATTTACTATTTAATATAACATACATATATCATCTTAAACATAATTTATCTCAAGAGTTTAGGAATATTAAATCCTTTTCTGCTTTGTTCTAACTATACATAAGCTATTTTTAATATGGACACAAGCTATTTATAATATCACTTGGTATGAAGGAAAAATTAGCAAAACAAAAAAACCTTTCTGATTTTTGTTAGTAAAGATAAAAATAAAAGCTATAAGATAAAAGGCTTAAAATTACGCTGAGATCAACTCATTAATATGTGCATATTCTGATGTGAGACATCGGGTGTTAAAACTTGAAGTCAATCTTTCAATTTTATCTCGAACTAGATCGATATTTGCGAGCGCATAGAGTCGATTTGTTGAGTAGTGCCATGGTAAATTGTAAATCATTTTCAATAACTTGTTTTGAGCTATTTGCAATTTTTTGATGTGACACTGAGCAGATGATGACCATACTGGAGCAGCGTAGAACATAATTGCATGAAAAACTGATTTTAATATTAACTTTTTATTCTCAATACTCAGTTTGGAATTTCGATTTATAAGAGAGTATAATATTCTTGTAAGCTTATTGATTTTGTCAATGATATATGGGATGTGGTTTTTAAATTTAAGTTTCCGGTCAAGTATGACTCCTAAATATTTTGCACTACTTTCCCAAATTATTGTGTTGTTGTTGAAATTTATTGAATTTTGTGGTAAATAACATGATTTTCGCCTTCTCGTAAAGTATATTGCTTGTGTCTTTTGAGTATTGACCACTATTTTCCATTTCGTGAAAAAATCATAAGTTTCTTTTAATGCAGCTTCCAATTTTGAGATGACGTCAGTGGCAAGTACATCAGAGCACAGTAAAGCTGTATCATCAGCGAAGATTGAAGTTTTGCAATAATTTAATGCTGGAAAATCCGCTGTACAAATATTATATAAAATTAGCGACAAGCAAGAGCCCTGTGGGCATCCTGCTGGTATGCTTTTTTGCTGAGAGTGGGTGGAGCTTATGTAAACATAGAATGATCTGTTTTTAAGAAAACTTTGGATAATTTTAATTATTTCTATTGGAAAGTTGAAGTTTGACATCTTAAAGATTAGTCCGTTATGCCACACTGAATCAAAAGCAGCCTTAATATTGAGTAGTACCATTCCCGTTGATTTTCCATGTTCAAAATTTGAATGGACCATGTTTTTGATTCTTAATAGAGGTTGAACCGTGTTATGTTCTTTTCTGAATCCGAATTGATATGATGGTAGAATATTATTAACGTTAATAAATTCGGTTAGTTTGTCTTTTATAACATTTTCTAGGATTTTGCTTACAGATGAAAGTAAGCTTATCGGTCTGTATGACATTAGGTAAAGCTTTAAGACTTTTTTATTATTTATGCCATCAATACCTGGAGATTTTTTAACTTTAAGTCTTTTTATATGGTTGTGTATATTATCTAAAGATACTAGCAGGATATCTCTCTGATTAGGATTTATTACATTGAGACGGGCTATTTCATTCTCTACAGCCGTAGCAGTAGCAGGATCACCGAGGTTTATGGAAAAAGTATGATTCAAGATAAATTGTTGAGCCAATATTTCACATTTTTGTTGTTTTGTGGTGTATACCGAAGTGTTATCTTTTAACATTGGTATGTTTTTCGACCTCTTCTTTAAAATTTTTGACACATTCCAAGTAATTACATTATTTTTTTTATTAATTTTCTGTTATTGGGTATTATTTTTGGAACATGTTAGAGGGTACAAATTTTAGTACATTTTCATATATGTAAGTATATTAGTTTTGGGATATGTGGCTTGTTTGAGTAAAAATAAATTTAATTTATAATTTTTTTTTTTTGTAAATTTGCTATTTTGGTATACTTTTATATAATTTTATATTTTTTATGCGAAAGGAATTTTTTTACAAAAGTTTTTCAATGAAAGATTACTATTGTTATGCGTTTTGTTTTTTTTTCGACTTTATAATTTTATATAAAAAATTTTACATTAGCATAGAAATATTTTTTGAAAAGGTGTACTACTTTTAGTATATATTCGAATAACGGGAACTTTGACTTTAGTACACTTTAGTTTTAACCGTGCATTTTCTCAAGAAACTACATTTTCTTACATTATATTAAAAAGTCACATTCTATTAAAAAAGTTTTTTTTTTAAATAGCTTTTCTCAAAATAGTACTTTCTCTTAAAAAACTAATTTTTTTACATAATAAATTTTTTGAAAAAAGAACGTTTCTTTATAAAAGTACTTCTTCATAAAAAAGTATTTCTCCTTAAAAAAGTAAATTTTCTTAAAATGTACAGCTTCGTAAGTAGCTTTTCTTAAAAAAGTACATTCTCTTTTATGGAAAATAAATTTTCTTAAAAAAGAAAATTTTTTCAAAAAGTAAATTTTTTAAAAAAATACATAAAAAAATAATTTTTCTTACAAACTACCTTCTCTGTCGAAAGTACCTTATCTTAAATGGCACCTTTTCTTAAAAAGTACTTTTTCCAAATAAACTACATTTTCTTAAAAAATACCATTTTTAAAAAAGGATCTTTTCTTAAAAACTGCTTTCTTTTTTGTCTAAAAACTACCTATTCTAAAAAACTGCGTTACCTTAAAAAAGTAAATTTTCTTAAAAAAGGTACCTTTTCTTACGGAAATGTCTGTTCTTTATAAAAGTGCTTTTTTCTCAAAAATCTTAGTTTTTTTAAACTATATTTTCTTTAAAAAAAATTAATTTTCTTAAAAAAGTACACTACACTCGCGGTAACGTGAACTAATTAAAACCAAGGGAGTTCATGTTAGCGAAATTGTTAACGATAGCGATTTTCGAAATTCATTAAAAAATATATGTGTTTTACACGCTTGAACGCGAAATTCTTTTATGTATTATTATTTGCATTATTAAAGTATAAAAATAATATTATTAATTAAAATACATTACAAAACAAAACGAGATCACGAGAAGATATCCATTGAAGTAAAATTACATAGCAAATAAAATTTCACATTACATTTATGCATTAAAGAAATCCGTTATCTTTTTCTGCTGCTTTTTCTTTTCTAATAGCTGAAATACTGCTTTCTCCCTTAAGCGTCTAAGTACACTCATGTCACTTTGATCCACCATTGCATCTCCTGCCCATTGCAATGCCTTGTTAAAAATTTCCATTGTGTCACTTGCGGCAATTTTTTTTAACAGGATCATCGGCAATGCAATCATCGTCGTCACTTTCTTCGTTTTGCCCAATTTCATAGATTTCAGTCGTATCATCAACACAAAGAACATTATTCCACTCTTGAACCATTGGCAAGGTAAACTCAGCCTAAAAGTAAGTAAAACAATGCTTTTTTTTGTGATTTCAAAGTTTATCGTAAAATTCTCACCTGAGGGCTCAAGTCCTGAAGGAGATCGGCTGACATTTGCATTAAAGAATTTATTTCTGCATCCCACTTCACTTTAATGGAATGTTGTCTTCAGGGTCATCCTGGTTTCTAACTAAACTGAAAATATTTTTCCAGCAATCGGCAAGAGTTTCTGTGCTGACCCGATCCCATGCGACAAATAAAAGTGTGACAGCATCATTCAAAGTTAGATTTCTCATTGATTCAAGCAAATCAGAGTTTTTAGCTGCTATCGAAGCTAACAAGCTGTTTCTGTAGTATAATTTTGTTATTTTAGTCGCATTTTGATCCATTGGTTGGATTAGGGGGGTGACAGTTGGTGGCATACACATGGCAACTATGTTTCCATCTTCAGTTTTTAATTATGTTTCGCATGGATGAGAGGGAGCGTTATCGATAAGTAATAGTGCTTTCATTGACAAGAATGTAATTCCTTAGCTTTTTCATTTAGCATTAGCCCACTTACAGCCCAATTCCTTTCACGCATTCGGATGAACCAACGGTAAAGAGTTTTTTTCCATAATTGGTAGTTCGGTTGATTTTAAAGTTTTTCTTTTTTCCGTTCCCTGGTATGTGTGGTTTACAGATTTTAAAATTGCTTCTTTTTTCTTTTTAATGCTGCATATTGTTGACTTAGCGACATTGTACTTTTTTGCTAAACTAGTTTAACATGTTCCATTTTGCAAACTATCTAAAATGTCTGCCTTTTCTTTTAACTTTAAAAATCGAATTTATTGTATTTCAGTGTTGTCTACAAGCTTAGAAAACATATGCAGAGACAAAAAAATTGTTCACGTTATAGAGTTTTCTGAGTTTGTTCACGTTACAGAGTAGTCAACGTAAACAAAAGCTTGTTCACGTTAGGCGATGTTCACGTTTGACGGTGTTCATGTTACCGCGAGTGCACTGTATCTTTAAAAAAAATATTAAAAAAAAAGTACTTTGTTAAAAAAGTGCGTTGTTATAAAGTACATTTTTTTAAAATAAAAGTACCGTTTTTTAAAAATATTTTTTTGGAATGTGCCTATTCTTGAAGAAGTACGTTTCCTTAAAAGCTACGATTTCTTAAAGATGTAAATTTTCTTAGAAATATACATTTTCTTAAAAGTTTCCTTTTCCTATAAAGTACCTTTTCTTAAAAAGTACCTTTTCTTAAAAAGTACCTTTTCTTAAAAAGTACATTTTCTTAAAAAGTACCTTTTCATAAAAAGTATCTTTTGATGAAAAGTATCGTTTCATAAAAAGTACCTTTTATAAAAATAGTACCTTTTTATCAAAATTGTATCTTTTCTTAAAAATTTAGCTTTTCCTTAAGAGTACCTCGTCCTAAAAAAACCTTTTCTTAAAAGAGAACCTTTTTTAAAAAGTGCCTTTTTAAAAAGAAAATTTTATTATAAAAGCATATTTTCTTAAAAAAATACATTACCTTAAAGTACTTTTTTTTCTTAAAAAAGTATTTTTTCCTAAAAAGTGCCTGTCCTTAACAAAGTTAAATTTTTAAAATGCACCTATTTTAAAAGAAGTTAAATTTCTCCAAAAATAACCTTCTCCAAACAAGTAAATTTTCTTTAAAAATATCCGTTTTTCAAAACGTAACTTTTCTTGAAAGAGGACCTTTTTAAAAAGAGTACCTTTTCTTAAAAGGGAACCTTAAAGAAACCAGCTTTTTAAAATCTTATCTTTTTAAAATAAGTGCCTTTTAAAAAAAATACATATTATTATAAAAGCATATTTTCTTAAAAACGTATGTTTTCGTAAAAAAATACATTTTCTTTAAGAAAACGTTTAACGTGAATTAAAAAATATCTTCTCTATTAAGAGTATTTTTTCTTAAAAAAGTACCTTTTCCGTGAAAAAGTGCTTTAATTACAAAATTACCTTTTCTTAAAATATTAAATTTTACTAAAGCACGTATTTCAGAAAAATACCTTTTATAAAAAAGTACCCCTTCTTAAAAAAGCCTTTTTTAAAATAGTACATTTTATTTAAAAATAACAGATTTTTCTATCTATTGGAGTGCTTTTTCTTAAAAAGGATATTATTTGTAAAAAGTTCCTTTTATTACAAAAGTAACTTTTCTTAGAAGATTAAATTTTGCTGAAGCACCTTTTCTTAAAAAGTGCAAATTTTTTTACATCTCTGTTCTATTTTTAGAACATATAAATTTACAGTGTTCTGTTCATATTACATTTTCAGTGGAAGCGAACAGGGTTTATGCTTTTTTTAATTTTTTTAATATAAAGTGAATTTTTTAAATAAACCTAAAAATATTTGCTTTATTAATCTTGATAAATGCCCTGATATAAATAAATTCAGTCAGAATATTGAACAAGTTTATAAGGTATATGATGCATTAAAGGATAAAGTCGATTTGTGCGAAAAATAATTAAAATAGAATCATAGCGACCAACATATTTCATTCCACCCATGTGGTAAATGTGGTTTTGTGAAAAAAACAAATTGATGCTGGTTAAATCGATACGAGTAATAAGGTTGTTTAACTTTTAATCAATTCAGTGAAGGCCAGATTTCACAACTTAATTAAATTGGTATTAATTTCATGTGCTTTCGTTCGCAAAATAATTCATTTTTAATTGGGGTTAATTTAGATTTTTGTAACACAATCACAAAATCGTATGCCGTTTAAAAATGTTACAAATAAAACGTCTTCTTTAAGATGACCAACTGCTGGCGTGTCAAACTAACAACTACTTAAACATGTAACATATTTTTTGAGCTCATTACCACATTTTGTAATTAAAACAATTTCACTTTTGTTGCCTTAAAGCATTTCATTCAAAAGTTTTAATTATTTCGAATCTGGCTTTTTAAAAATTTATGTTTTACTTCAAAAATCCAAAAACTCTTGTTCAAGAATTGCTGCTCTGTAAAGAGAACTCTTACACACATAAAAAGAAAATATAAAAAACAATAGTAGTTTTCATTACATTTCAAAAACATCACAAACATATTTTGTTAACCATGTACCAACCATAATGAAAAGCTATAAGAGAAAGGATTTTAAAGGACCATTGTTTTAAATTATAAACAAAAAAGAAAAAAAAAAAACGTTTTCAAATATACTCATACATAAAGTCCTCCTAATATCCTTTTGGACTAGGATTTTATGAATCAATGTTTGCAAATGAAAATTTTTTAATGTGAGTGTGTGTGTGCTCATATGTTAGTAAGAATATGTTTATGTGAAGGTATGAATGGTTGAGTGTTAATAAAAATGTTCAGTTTGATAGCTTTATACATAAATGTCGTATGTACGAGTATATAGCGAGCGACAGCCAAAAATCCTTTGCGTTTTCTTTAAGCAATATCTTATTAAGCTCTCCATTAAACAATTAGCTGACACAATGAGCCATGACTGCAAAAGTATCTTAAGTAGCATGTTGTCCGATTTTCGTTTTTTTATGACAATCGATAATTTACGAACAGTTGTATCGTCGGTCAAATGCGAGGCAATTTTTTTTTCGCTTCTTGTATATAGAAGCTATCTGCTTTCAATCGGTAAAGATTTAAGTGCTGTAGTTTACATAAAATTCAATTTTGGTCGCTTGTGTTTTGTCATATTCATTGTCTATATGGTCCAAAAGGATTTACAATTGTTAGCAGGATTTCATGTCTAGCTAGTTTTTTTTCGTTTCTATTTTTTGGAAGTTTCATAATACAAATTTTCAGAAAAAAAAAACGGTACATTATGTTATTGTTTTATAAATGCTGCAATCATTGTTAACGATTAAAGTACATCCGTATTAAAGTTTTAAAATTGAGCATAACAAAATTTGAAGTGATTATTTTAACCAGTATTGTCGAAACTAAATAAAAAAAAATATTTAAATTTAATAATTTAATTTTAAGTAATATTCCAACATTAAAAAAAAAAAAAAAAAAAAAAAAAACCAACCCATAAAAACCATGTTTTTAATACTCTATTTGTAAATTAATTTAATTAAATAATTAATTGGCTGAAAAAATCCATGTCAAAAGTCTAAATTTTTAACATCATCGTTAGATAATTATTGCAGTCGCCACGAGTTTGCCTGCAAAGTTCAGCTCGATTGGATTACGGGAAGAGGATTAAAAATCGATCCAAAGTTTTATCGATAGACCAGCAGACGCAGTTAATATAAAGAGATTAAAAAAAAAAATAAAAAATTTAAATTTACTTTTGAAAACATAAACAAGTAAGAAAATCATAGTTGGTCCATGCGTTTAGAGATCCTATCTCTTAGGTCTAACTAATTTGATATAGAAAAAGGGGATAAACCAAATTTGAGTGGTATTGTTATTAATTTTGTTGCCTTCAGATATGAAAAAGTTCATATCGGAAGCTATATTTATATGCGTACTAGGTCGAAAAATGGACCGAACCTGACCATATTTTGTAAAGGCACTTATATCTTGCATAAACATGTACGAACCAATTTTGAAAAACATCTGTGAAATATTTTTATTTTTGATAGGTTTAGGTGAAGATCGGGAATGAGCTTAATATGTGGGCTACAACTAAGAATTATCATATAGTGTTTATTTTTGGACTACTGAGAAATGGATGTAATAAACATACACAACCCAATGTGACCGAGATATATATGATAATTTGGATATTATGGTAGTTTAAGTCGATTTCATACGGGTCATTTGCATCATTACCAAATATGGTCCGGATCGGTCCTTTTTCAACCTAGTCCCCATATAAATATAGCACCCGATATGAACTTTTTCAAATATGCAGGCAAACAAATTAATGAAAATTCCACTAAGGTTTGGGTTATACTAGTTTTTTATACCCAATTAGTTGGACCTAAGACCAATTCTCTAAATCCATGGTATGGGGTATATAGACCGACTATAATTTTCTTACTTGTTTTTTAAGTAAATCTGTTAGTGGTTTTGCTCAGTCCTCTTTGTTTAAACTAAAAATTGAGTTTAAATACGGTTAAACTTGTCAAACAAAAATGTTCCATACGATATTCAAGTAATTTTTTAATGGTCGCACAACATGTTGCCGATCATTGTCTGACCTTTTAAACTGTTCTTTTATTCTTCTATGTTTCGTTCAACCGCAACAATTGCAGCTCATAGTACACCGCACCCTTATTCCCAACAAAAGCATCATATCATCATATTGGCGCCGTGGATATTAGGGTTTGACGTTGATGTTCCTTGTTGGGCGGGCTCACACGATTTCATGTGTTTCTAGTTGTAGCAAATAGTCCATCTTTCATCACCACTAATAATTCGATGCAAAAATCTTTTTTTTTTTTGAACCGTTGAATCAGCATTTCATTAATTTCATCCCAACCAGCTTTGACTCGAATACACAAATTTTTACCTAGTAATCTAACACAAAATTGTAATGGTGAAACTATCACAATCTTCTGGATATGTGATGATAAATATTTACATCGCTCGCGAGGTACCATGCCCACTTTCATGATCCTACAAATTGATGGCTCGACTACGCACATTTAGCACCCATGAACTCTTACAAAATTTCAGGAATCTCGCTTTCATATTACTCTAGAGAAGTGATAATAAGTATTTATTTTGTATTGGAGGAGCCACGCCTTCTTGTCCGACCATTTCCACCTTTTATGCAAACCTTAGTCTGAGCCCAGTGAACATTGCGAAATTAATGAGCCAATATTGTATTTATTTTAACCAATTTGTGACTGAAACAAAATGTTGTAACAGTTGAATAAGTACTATGGACGCTGGGGAGATCGCCATCCGCACATAAGGTACTATGATAATATAATAGATCATAGGACCAAATTTTTAACTATATATTATATTAATAGGGTAGGCAATTTCTTGTGACTTGATGTTTTCTAACGTTTTATCTCGATTTTGACAAAACGTATATTATTTGAAAGGTATTTCTTTTTTGATGCTCAACAGATTAACAGATTTTTAAATTTTTTCCTTTATTTTGAGTAAATTGCATTTAAAGTTGCTACTAACACATACATAAAATTGTACAATGACATGTGTGTGTTTATTAAATTTGTTAATGTGTTTGTAATAAAAATGAGATTTTTTTTTGTGTTGATTTGTGAATTCGCTATAATTGATTAGCATACCTTTTGGGTCTTTATTTAATGAAAAAATAAAATTTCCTAAAATTTGCACTCGAAATTCGAGGACTGGAATCTGCTAGAGAACTGTCTACATAATTTCTGTTAATTTTTTGTTTTTAAAAAGCAAATGGTTTTGCCGGTTAATATTTTGATAAAGAATTTCAATATTCTGATTAGCGTTTAATGCATGTATTTAATTCTTACTACTCTTAATCTCTTTTCATAATTCTTTAAATCCGATTTTGAGCTTGTTCATTTATCCCATGTGTACACATATTATTTGTTAAATATACCCAAAACGTTTAACATATTTTATTTAATTTTCATATAACTTATAAATCATTTTCCTTAAAAAATCAACAAAATTTAACAATGTGTTAAATTTACAGCTAGAGAGTTGCGCAACAGAACGACGACCAACAAATTTTTATAAAATTTTATTTAATTTTTTTGCCGTTACTTAATAGGTTTTTTTCATTTTTTTCAATTTTGACCGCAACATTTTTGTAATCTGAGTTTTATTGCAATATTACATAAAGATTAAAATCTTTCATTATGTCAGTTTTATAACAGTCGCATCATTGTCAACAGCAACATTATCCTCGTGATGCTGCCAACATCATCACTAACATCATAATTATTGTCATGTTTTTAACTTAATATTGTGTTTCAGTTGGCGTTGTTGTTAGTGAAAATGGAAAACCCTATTGGATAATTTGGTAATTTTTTTATATTTAGGACCATTACAAAGTGCATATTTTAAAAGAAGCACCTTTTCTTAAAAGGGTAGCTTTTTTAGAATAAGTACATTTCCTTTTAAATTAACCTTTTATTAAAAAAAATACCTTTTATTAAAATGTGCATTTTCTTAAAAAAGTGAATTTTCTTAAAAAAGTAATTTTTCTTAAAAATGGAATTTTTCTTAAAAGATTAATTTTTCTTAAAAAAGTATATTTTCTTAAAAGTTACCTTTCTTTTAAAAGTAGCCTTTCCTACAAACGTAATTTTCTTAAAAAAGTACTTCTCTTAAAAAAGCACTTTTAAAAAAATTACTTTTCTTAAAAAAGTATCTTTCTTAAAAAATTATTTCTTCCAAATAGTACCTTCTCTTAAAGAAGTAAATTTTTTGTAAAAGTACTTTTTTCATAAATGTATTCTTTTAGGAAAGGAGGTTCCGCAAGAAAATATCCGTTTTCTAAATTCCATAAAATACATTTTCTTAAACGAGGTCCTTTCCTAAAAAATACGGTTTCTTAAAAAAAGTACAATTTGTTTACAAAATTACACTAAATTAACTAAATTAAAATAGTTCCGTACCTTTCGTTAAAAAGTTCCCTTCTAAGTTACTTCAAAAATTCACTTTTCTTAAAGAAATTCCTTTTTCTGAATACAACTATCTTTTCTTTCAAAAGAACCTTTTTAAAAGGTACATTTTCCATAATTAAATGCAATTTTTTAAAAGTACTATTTGGGAAAAAATAACTTTTTTAAAAAAGTAACTTTTTTAAGAAAAGTAATTATTTATAAAGTTACTTTCTTAAGAGAAGTCTTTTTAAGAACAGTACTTTTTTTAAGAAAAGTACTTTTTACGTTTTCTTAAAATGCACTACTTCTTTAAAAAGTACCATTTCTTAAAAAAGTACTCTTTTTTTAAATGTAAATTCTCTAAAAAACATACTTTTTTTCAAAAAATACCTTTAAAAAAAATAAACTTTATACAAAGATTTTTTTTAAATACCTTTTTTAAAAAAGTGTATTATCTTAAAATATCACTTTTTCTTAAAAAAGTGCCTTTTATTAAAAAAAAGCACTTAAAAAAAGAATTTTATTAAAAAAAAAAGTACTTAAAAAATTACATTTTCTTTAAAAGTACCATTGCTTAAAAAGTACTCTTTTTTAAATGTAAATTCTCTTAAAAACGTACTTTTTCTCAAAAAATACCTTTTTAAAAAAATAAACATTTATAAAAAGATTTTTTTAAATACCTTTTTTAAAAAGTGTATTTTCTTAATATATAACTTTTTCTTAAAAAAGTGCCTTTTATTAAAAAAGCACTTAAAAAGTGCATTTTATTAAAAAAAAAGTACTTAAAAAATTACCTTTTCTTTATTAAAAAAGTATATTTTCTTAAAATTTTACCTTTTCTTAAAAAAAGTGCCTTTTATTAAAAAAACTACATTTTCTTAAAAAAGAGAACTTTAATTTTCTTAAAAAATTAACATTTCTTAAGAAGGTACATTTTCGTAAAAAAAGTATTTTCTTTGAAAAAGTACCTTATTTTAAAAATGTACATTTTCCATAAAAAGGACCTTTTCCTAAAAGAGTACCTCTTTTTAAAAAGGTATCTTTTCCTAAAAAAAATACATTTTTTTATATTTAAAAAAAGTACCTGTCATTAAAAAAGTAAATTTTCTTCAAATGGTGTTTTCTTAACGTACATTTTCTTCAAAAATAATCATTTCTAAAACAAGTATCTTTTCTTAAAAAAGAACATTTTTTTTTTAAAAAATTACCTTTTTTAAAAAAAAAAACCCGTCTTCTTGAAAACGTATATTTTCTTAAAAAATTAACATTTCTAAAAAGGTACCTTTTCTTAAAAAATAAACTTTTCTGAAAAAAGTGCCTTTCCTTTAAAAAGTACCTCTTCTTAAAAAGTACCTTTTCTTAAAAAGTACCTTTTCTTAAAAAGTACCTTTTCTTAAAAAAGTACCTTTTCTTAAAAAAGTACCTTTTCTTAAAAAAGTACTTTTCTTAAAAAAGTACATTTTCTTAAAAAAGTACCTTTTCTTAGAAAATTACCTTTTCTTAAAAAAGTACATTTTCTTAAAGAAGTATTTTTTCTAAAAAAGTACCTTGTTTTGAAAAGGTACCAATTTAAAAAGGTCTTGTCTTAAAAACTAACTTTTCCTAAAAAGTACCTTATATTAAAAAAATAATTTTTCAGCCTAAAGATGGATTTACATATAATTTTTTTATTCAAAAGTTAACCAGAGCATTCATCGTAATACACATTTGTACGGGCACTTCACAACTATTTAAACATAATTTAAAAAATAAAATGGTTGAAAGAAATTACAGACTGATATGTAATATATTCTATAATAGAATTTTTTAGAGAGTTCAATTTATGAGATTTGAGAATTTAGTTTCAGTTTTTTTGTGTCATGTCAAATGTTCCACTTGGGTATAGAAAATGTCAAAAAATGAATGTATCATTTCTTTCTTAATTATTTATTCTTGACGTTGCTTTTTAATATTTTCAGATGCAATTATTATTATTATTGAAATTTTTGCGAATTAACACAATTTTAACGAGATTTTAAATAATATTAATATCAATAACATGTATTAAACGATAATATGGTGTTATATGGATATTTTTTTAATACATTTACCAGACGTTGTTAAGTTAAAACAAGTAAGAAAATTATAGTCGGTCTAGACCGACTATACGATACCCTATACCATGCGTTTAGAAACCCTATCTCTTAGGCCCAACTAACTGGACATAGAAAATAAGCAAAAACCAAATTTGAGTGGGATTTTTATTAATTTTTTTGGCTGCAGATATGAAAAAGTTCATATCGGATTCTATATCTATATGGGTACTAGGTCTAAAAATGGACCGATCTTGATCATGTTTGGTAAAGTCTTTTGTATTTTGCAAATATATATATACAAACAAAATTTGAGAAGAATTAGTGCAATATTTTTGTTTTTTAATAGATTTAAGTGAAGATCGGGAAGCAGCTCTATATGGGGCCAAAGGGATCATTTTTGGACTACTCATTAGTGGATGTAATGAACGCATACAAACCCAATTTGAGTAAGATCTATATGACAATTTGGATCTTATGGCAATTTATGTCGATTTCATAGGGGTAATTTGTATGGGGGCTAGGTCTGAACATGGACCGATTCTCACCAATTTCAATAGCGTTCATCCCATGGCCGATGAAAGCTTACATACCAAATTTCATCAAAATATATTCATATTTGCGACCTGCAGTTTGATTACAAGCTTTACATGGACACACAGACGGACGGACGGACGGACGGACGGACGGACATTGTTAAATCAACTCAAAAAGTGATTCTGATTCGATCGGTATAATTAAAGATGGGTCTAGGTCAAATATTTTTGGTTGTTACAAACAGCAGCACAAAGTCATTATACCCAAACCACATAGTGGTATAGGGTATAAAAAAGTAAAATGAAGCTGGTAATCAAAAACCACTTATTACACCCTATACCATTATGTAGTGAGGGTATAATGAGTTTGTGCTGATGTTTGTAACTGCCAAAAATACTTGACTTGGAGTCATCTTTTGTTATACCGACACTCTCAGAATCACTTTCAGAGTTGATTTAGCTATGTCAGTCCGTCTATCTGCAAATTACCTTTATGAGATCGACCTAAATTGCACTAAGATCTAAATTATCACCAAAATCTTGGCCCAGTTTTATTTGTGTTCTGTTTATTACACCCAATAATCAGTATTCCAAAAATAAACCTCGTAGGACCTTTCTTAGTCATAACTCCCATATAACGCTGCTTCTAGATGTTCACTTGAATTTATCAAAAAACAAAAATGCACAGACTTTGCACATATTTAGTATGTATTTGTTTTTGTAAAAAATAAGTGACTTAACCAAATATTGTCAGGATCGGTCCTAGTCCCCATATAAATATAGCATCCTTTTTCATATCTGCAGACAAAAAAATTTATAATAATGAACAAAAATTTGGTTTATGCTTTTCTTCTATATCTATAATATTAGTAGGCTAGAGGATTTCTTGTGACCGATGTTTTGTTCTACCGTTTTATCCCGATTTTGACCAAACGTATATTATTTGAAAGGTATTTCCTTTTAGCCATTTTGCAAATTTACAGATTTTTAAATTTTTTCCTTTATTTTGAGTAAATTAGATATAAATTGCTTCTAACACATACATACAATGCTATGTGTGTGTTTATTAAATTTGTTTATGTGTTTGTAATAAAAATGAGTTTGTTTTTTGTGTTGATTTGTGAATTGGCTATAATTGATTAGCATACCTTTAGGGTCTTAATGAAAAAAATAAAATTTCCTAGAATTTGTGCTCGAATTTCGAGGGCTGGAATCTGCTTGTATGTATAATTATAGTTGTTGTAGACCGACTATAATTGTTTTACTGTTATAATTAATATATATTGATATTAACAAGATATATTGACAACTAATTAAATTTATTCGATATAATGGACAGAACAACCAAAAAGTTAACAATAAATATACAGATTAAATTGTTTTTAACCCTCTAGTGTCCACTATCAGTTGCTTATAAAACATATAACATGTCAAATGGCAAAAATAGATAAGTATGTTTTCAGTTTTAGAAAAGGTACTTTTTAAGGGGGGTAATGAAAAATGTTGGATTATTTATTTCACATACACGTTATAGTATAACTTTTGAAGAATCTTCGAATAAATTTTCAATTCAAAATTTTAATAAATTAGTCCGTGACAACGAATCACCAGAGGCGTCTCGACAAAAAGTTGTTTTGCGGTGAACATCATAACTCGTTACCGGATTTTGTGAAATATAAAAGTGGAAATACGTTTAAAAGGTGATATGTTTCCCGAGGTAATCACGAAGAGTTTAATTAAAAATTTTTTTTTTTATTTTTGGCAGCATTTTGAAGTGAAAAACAGGATTTTTGCTATAAAATTTCGGTTAATTTGTTGTTAAAAAATGGGGAAGACAACGAAAAATTAAAAAAACTCTTCGGGCCTACATGGTGATTTATGTTTAGATATAGCGTGTAAAATTTAAAAAGAATTGGTTAAGCAGATTTTGAGTTATGATGTTCACGGACTTCAAGCATGTTATTAGCAAGAAAATCGATTTAAAGTTTTTTAAAAACTGAATTATGTACGATATACTGTAAGAGGTCGGTCGCTGGAAACGCTGTATCTTCGTTAGTTTTACTCCGATTTACTTGAAATTTTGAAAAACAACTCCCGACATGCTGTACATTTGTACATATATAAAGGGTCCGCCATCTAACGTTTTTTTTTCAACTAGTGCTTATTTCGTGAATAGTAACACTTAGCTCATGTCCGATTTGACAGATAATTAGTTTTATCCTTCCGCTGAACGAATATGGTTTGTATACGCTTGAACAACGCTGGGAAAGATTGCGACATTACTTTGAAAATCATGGTAATGTTGCAGAATGTGTCCGAAAATTGCGTACGGATTTTGGAAGAAGAGAAGCACCGTCAGCTCCGTATGTTCGTTATCTTGTGAAAAAAGTGAAAGAAACTGGCATCCTCATCGATAAACCAAAGCGTGAAAAGCCAAAAACAGTGCGTACACCCGAGAATATTGCTGCTGTGGCAGAAAGTGTGCGTGAAGCGCCAGCAACATCAATTCACCGTCGTTCTCAAGAATTGAACATTTCGGAGGCATCATTGGGACGAATTTTGCATAAAGACCTTGGTATGACGCCATCCAAAGTCCAATTGGTTCAGGAGTTGAAGCCAACTGATCATCCAATGCGTTTTCGCTTCGCTAAGTGGGCCTGCGATCGACATACAGAAGATGCCGATTTTTTTAAGTCGTGTTTAAAATATAACTGAACTCGAACCTGTTTATTGTACATGTTGTGTTTTTTCTTAGTACATGAGCCACAACACGACTTAAAATATAACTGAACTCGAACCTGTTTATTGTACATGTTCTGTTTTTTTTTTTTTTTCAGTACACGTACCAGAACATGAACTTCAAATAAAGCAACACTCAAAAATGTGTGGTTTATGTGTGATTGAAACAAAAAGTACGTAATACAAAAATGTTCGTGTAAATAACGAAATATTGAAACGAACACAGTCATGATTGTGTTGGGCACCGAAGAAAATTTAAAAACAAACATAATTGATATGAAAATAAAAATATGTGTGTGTTGCTCTAAGTTATGTTTGTTTACATATATGTACGAGTTTTTTATTCAGTGTGTGTTTTTTTCTGAACTCTGTAATTGGGCCATTTTCCTTCGAAAATGAGCAAGGAGTGGCCGTTACAGTCAATGGCGATCGTTATCGGGCCATGTTGAACGAATTTTTGTTCACAAAAATTTAAGAGGAGGATATTGGCAACATTTGGTTTCAACAGGACCGCGCTACGTGCCACACACCCGAAGCTACACTCGATGTTTTGCGCCCTGTTTTTGAAGATCGCATTATTAGCCGCAGAGCTGATGTCGTTTGGCCACCTCGGAGCTGCGATTTGACACCGTTGGACTATTATTTGTGGGGTGCCCTCAAAGATAAGTGTTACGCCAACAAGCCAGAGACAGTTGACGCTTTAAAGGACAATATTCTTGAAGCCATTGGTGAAATATAGCTGCACACAATCGATAATGTGCTTAAAAATTGGACCGATCGTGTAGGCTACTGCATGGCCAGCCAAAGCAGCCATTTGAATGAAATTATTTTCCATTATTAACCGGAAGGATTGTACTTTCAAATAAAAAAAGAAATTTGAGATAATATTCAGTAGGTTTTTTTTTATAGCATTTTCAAAAAAAAAAAAAAGTTAATTGGCGGACCCTTTACATACATACTAGGGCGGGTCGATTTGTAGGGAGGCAAAAAAATCGCTCAAGTGACAAGGAAAATCATATTCTGGTGATCAAAATAAGAAACTTTGCACAAGGAACCATACCTCTAAAACGAATTCTGATGTCCCGACTTTTGACCTGTCTGTCTGTCTGTTTGTCTGCCATGGGGCAACCCCATTCCCCCTCATGCAATTGATCCGAAACTTGGGCTATAGTCTTGTTGTGACTGCAAAATAATTATGGGGTAGTCACGCAGAGTCACGCATAGTCAAGAAATTGTAATTTTTTGAAATGGTTGGATGGGGAACCCGCAGGGGGTTCCAGGGGGTGTGCCACTGGCATGGGTGGGTCGGCCATCCAAAGTTAGTTGGGGTCGATCATACATTTGGACTCGATTGGGGCACTCTAAATGGGTCAAAGTGAGACAGACAGACAGATAGTTCATAAGTCGGGGCATCAGAACTCGTTTTAGAGGTATGGTTCCTCGGGCAAAGTTTCTTATTTTGATCCCTAGAATACGATTTTCCTTGTCCTACATACATACATTTTGAAAGAGATGGTATTTGTTAAGATAAGGAACAGTTATAAGAAAATTTCTTTTGCAAGAAAGTGCACTTTTGTAGAAAAAGGTACTTTTGTAAGAGAATTTAGTTTTGTTGGAAAACGTATTTTTTTTTTTCAAAAAGGCTCTTTTACAAGAAATTTTACTAAGAAAAGGTACTTTTTGAAGAAGAGCTAACTTGTTTGAAAAACGTACTTTTTTAAGAAAAGGAACTTTTTTAGAAAAGATACTTTTTAACAAAATATAGTTTTGGAAGAAAATAAACTTTTTTAAGAAAATGTGCTTTTTAATACAAGGTACTTTTTTAAGAAAATGTACTTTTTGAAGGAAAGGTACTTGTTAAGAAAAGGTGTTTTTAAGAAAGGGTAGTTTTTTAATAGGTACTATTTTAAATAAAGATTATTTCTGAAGGAAAGATACTTATTAAGAAAATTTACTTTTTTAAGAAAATGTACATTTTTAAGAAAAGGTACTTTTTCAAAAATAAACTTTTTTAGAAAAAGTAACTTTTTTAAGAAAATGTATTTTTTTAAAACAGTCTACTTTTTAAAGAAATGTACTCTTTGAGGGAAGGATACTTATTAAGAAAATTTACTTTTTTAAGAAAAGGAACTTTTTTAAGAAAAGATACTTTTTTAAGAAAAGGTACTTTTTTAAGAAAAGGTACTTTTTTAAGAGAGGAACTATTTTAAGAAGAGATACTTTTGTAAGAAAAGGAACTTTTTTAAGAAAAGATACTTTTTTCATAAAATGAACTTTTTTAAGAAAAGGAACTTTGTGAAGCAAATGTACTTATTTAAGACGAGGTATTTTTTTTTTTTAAGGAAATGTAGTCTTTTAAAACGAGCTTCTTTTGAAGGAAGGATACTTGTTAAGAAAATATACTTTATTCCGAAAATGTCCTTTTTAACTTTTTTATGAAAAGGCACTTTTTTAAGTAGAGATCCTTTTTTAAGAAAAGGGGCTTGTTTTACGAAAATATAATTTTTAAGAAAAGGATCTTTTTTAAGATGAGGAACATTTTTAAGCAAATGTACTTTTTTAAGACAAGGTGTTTTTTTAAGAAATTTAACTTTTTAAGAAAAAAAACTTTTTTTAAGAAAAGCCAGTTTTTTTAGAAAATGTATTTTTTGAGAAAAAGTAGTTTTTTAGCAAAATATAATTGTTCAAGAAAGTAAACATTTTTAAAAATGGTATTTTTTAGGAAAAAGTACTTTTAATTTGAAAAAACTTTAATTTCAGAGACAGCTAAATTAGCGGAGAATGTTATAAAATTAATATATCTTTTATAAAAAAGTACTTTAAAAAAAAGTACTTTTAAAAAATTTCTAAAAAAGAACTTTTTCCTAAAAAGTAAAAATTTCTAAAAAAGTACTTTTTCCTAAAAGTAAATTAGCGGAGAATGTTATAAAATTAATATATCTTTTATAAAAAAGTACTTTAAAAAAGTACTTTTTTAGAAATTTTTTAAAAGTACTTTTTTTAAAGTACTTTTTTATAAAAGATATATTAATTTTATAACATTCTCCGCTAATTTAGCTGCCTCTGAAATTAAAGTTTTTTCAAATTAAATGGGCAAAAATTTCATTTTTAGTTTTGGACGGATTTTCCTCGGCAAAGTACTTTTTTTTAGAAATTTTTACTTTTTAGGAAAAAGTACTTTTTTAGAAATTTTTTAAAAATACTTTTTTTTAAAGTACTGTTTTATAAAAGATATATTAATTTTATAACATTCTCCGCTAATTTAGCTGTCTCTGAAATAAAAGTTTTTTCAAATTAAATTGGCAAAAATTTCATTTTTAGTTTTGGGCGGATTTTCCTCGCAATAAAAAAATTTTTTGATTTTTGACATAGAAATTTTCAGTCAATCAATTATTTAATTACATAATGGTAAATTACAATTTACAATTTACAAATATGGGTCAGCTTTTTACTCCTTTTCTTTTAACTCGTAGTGTTTGTTTGTCTGCCGAAAAAACGTTGGATTGATTTTTAACCCAGGCAGGCAGACTCGTGGCGATGATAAAATGATCTAACCAATTTTAGTTTAAAAAAATTTAATTATAGCATAATTTGGGATTTTTCGTAATTTTAACGGTTTTTTAAATTGGCAACCATACACGAAAAGAAAATTCAAATGGAGATAAAGAGATATTTTTGAGATTTTTGACATAGATATTTTCGAGACATGTTTCATTTTCAGTCAGTCAAATATTTAATTACATGATGGTAAACTTATTTTACAAAGAAAGGGAGAAAGGGTTAGTTTTCTCTATAAGTAAAGAACTGTAACTAAAAATTTGTTCATAGATATATATTCGAAAACCATGGAATTTCACTTAAAGAAACTTCTATGTTCCAACTTAACTAAGTATTTAAAATACTTACCACACACATTTCTTAAGGCTTAACACTTTACCTTTACAGGTTTACAGAAACCATAAGTGTATCATTGTTTTTGTATTTGGTAACAACTGTTTTTGTCTTTTTAATTAATCTTTAATGTTTATAAGTTCTAATCTGCTACAACCATAATGTATGTGTATTTCAGTGAGTATTAAGTGTTGACGTGTTAAGTACTCCAATAACAGTAATTTTTCACACACAACAAACCATAAAACACCAGCATTTACACACACACTCACACACACACATACACCTAAAATCGTACAAATATTTCTTTGACCATATTGTGTGCCACAACTGACCAGTTAGCATTAGGAAGATTGTTTTAGCAAAAAATCATCTCACTGAGTCTTCTTCGAAGTCTTTTTAGAAGTGTCATAAAAGACTCTTTCAGAAGAGTCATAGAAGACACTTCAAATGGAGTCGCGGGTAGGGTACCTTTTTCTTCCAGCAATAGATCGCACAGAGGAGTCGAAAAAGACTCGAATATGATCATTAACTTCATAAAATGCTGACTGGGTATAATCACGTTAATGCAATTACTTTAACAACACATGTCAGTCATAAACACATACGCACACACACAGATATAGTTTAGTTAGTTAAAGTAAAAGACACAGCATACTGTGGGGCCGGAACTAAAATCATAAGGTGATTTGAAATTTGTATAAAATAAAACACATTGTAAAAAAACTAATTATTTCAAATAATGGTTAGTGCTTAAAAAATATTTTTTATTAAAAAGTAACTTTTATTAAAAAGTAACTTTTCTAAAAAAATGTATTAAAAAAAATTAAATTTTTTACAAAAGTAATTTGTAAATACAAATAACTTTTCTTAAAAAAGTACCTTTTCTGAAAAATATAAATTTTCTTCAAAATGTACGTTTACTAAAAGTACTTTTTATTAATTTTTATTAAAAAAAGTACATTTCTACGAAAAAAATTTTTCTTCTTAAAAAGTGAATTTTTATAAAAACACCTTTTCACAGAAATTATCATTTCATAAATACCTATTTTTAAAAAGTAGCTTTTTTAAAAGTGGCTTTTTTTAAAGTGTTTTTTTTTCAAAAGTAAATTTTTCTCAAAAGTACATTTTCTTTAAAAAGTACATTTTCTTCGAAAAGAACTTTTTTTCAAACAAGTAAATTTTCTTAAGCAAGGGATTTTTCTTAAAAAAGTAACTTTGTCTTAAACAAGAAAATTTTCTTAAAAATGTACCTTTTTCTTCCATAAGGAACTTTTCGAAAAAATAAACTTTTTTAACAAGTTACACTTTCTTTAAAAAATACATTTTCTTAAAAAAGTATATTTTCGTGAAAAGTATCTCTTCATTGAAAGTACATATTTTCTAAAAAGTCCCTTTTATTCAAAAGTGCATTTTCTTTAAAAAAAACTTTAAAAAATAAATAAATTCAGTTAAAAAAGTACCTTTTTATTAAAGAAAAGTACTTTTTAATTAACAAAAAATTTCTCATAAAAAAGTAATTTTGCCTAAAAAAGTAGCTTTTCTTAAAGAAGTACATTTTCATAAAAATATCTATTTTTAATACAACAAAGTATTAAAGTATTGATAAAGTACATTTTTTCCAACAGAATCTTTTTGAAAAAAATTAAATTTTCCTAAAACGAAGAGGAAGAGGTACCCCTCCTACATGTACTTTTCTAAAAATTATATTTTCTTAAAAAAGTAGCTTTTCTTAAAAAATTAGTTTTTATTAAAAAAGTACATTTTTTTAAAAAATAGCTTTTCTCAAAAAAGTACACATTATTTAAAAAAGGTGCCTTTTATTTAAAAAGTAAATTTTCTTCAAAAATTCCCAATTTGAAAAAGCAGATACCCTTAAAAAATCTTTTCTAAAAAAAAGCAAATTTTCCGAAAAAAATTAATTTCTTCAAAAAGTATTTTTCTTAAAAAAAAAAAAAATATTTTATCTTAACGGCGCACAGTGGCTGAAAATCATTTTTCATTGGCCAAAATTCTGTAACTTTTGAACCGATCAAAATATTTTAGTACTGTTTTTTTTAGTAGATAGATAGATAGTTGATCTTGACTCAGTGTGAATTTCATTTAAATTGATTGAGTACTTTTTAAGGAATTCTAGGTCAAAGTTTAACTTTTGATTTTTTTTAACTTTTAGCGTGATATATGTTTTTTTTTATTTATTTTTATTTATTAGAAAGTGTCATATTTGGAGTTAAATAATTATTATAAACATTTTTTGTAATAATGAAATTTTTTTAATGCTTACACTCAAAAAAATTTTTACACTCAAAAAAATTTTTACACGCAACAAAATAGTAAAATTCACTAAAAATGTTTGCTATCAAATTTGCAATTTGCTTACACTCAAGGAATATTATTATTACTACAGAAAAATTTATTAGTGTTTGCTGCCTAATTTGTTACACTAGCTAAATAAATCTGCTAAACATTAGCGCAATGATTCTAATTTTTTTTTTAATTTTGATATGAAAATATGGGTTCTTATTTTTTGAATCTTTCTTATCTATTAAAACATTGCATTCATATGTGGGAAACCTTTTAAGAATAAAAACTGCAATAGATTTAAATAGCATTTGTAACAATGGTAGGTTCTGTTTATTATTATTTTTTACTAATACTATGTTTTTCGTACTTAAATAACAATGAAAGGCAATTATAATTATTATTCATTAGACTCAAATATTGATTGCAAATATTCCATATTTTGTTCTGTGCTATTTCTGTTCTTTAGTAGTTTTTTGGCTTCTTCATCTAAATCCCGATGTTCCACTTTCCATTGATTTCGAATACTGGAGATGAACGGATCTGACGTTGCCAATAATATATTAAATAGATCTTCATTTGTGGAATTTCGTGACATTTTTCTAGTATTGTGCTGTCTATAAAATCTGTAATCCTTGTTCCTTTTTTCCTGAGCCTCCTCTGATAGATCTCCAAGTGGCACCAAATGATATTTAATGACATCTTCTCCATGATAAAGGATTTTGTGGACTGTTGCAGACATATTTCTCCATGGGTAGTTGGTTGTATATATTTTTGCAGTTTCCTTAGCATAATCTCCAAATTTTCTAGAGTCAATTTCTTCATTGCACGCAAGTACTTCTAGGATTATTTTAAATCTGAAAATAAGGTTTAAATCCACTCCTGTTATTTCAGATGCTGTTTCTGGATCTGAAAAGAATCTTCTTGCGGTATTGCCATCATTTGTATTGCCTGACCCTTGTTTTGGCTGATCTATAATCAATCCAAATTTGCGATATTCATCTTGAACATGTTTCTTTTTTGAACTTCTTAACTCTTTGTTGGTTTCGTTGTTTCTTATTGATCCTGAAGGCCCGAAATCTAAATCATAACTGATTTTTAGTATGTGTTCCATAAGTCGTATTCTTGCATGTAGTGGTGATAATCCAAATTCGAAGGCATCGGTATTATCGAATGATTTTGTCGGGACTTGGTTTAATTGGCTTGATGTTGCTTGGCATATAATGCAGCTGGATGCAGCCTTCGTGTTAGTCAAAGCCTGACCTACTTTTCCATCTATCATTGTCAGCACTAATTGGTAGCTTACTTCAATTTGCTGCCCATCTAACTGTAATTGTAATGGCTGTAGTGTTGCTATTTGGGCCTTGATATCACTAACTTCTTTGTTAATGGCATCATGACTTTCTTTTTTGAATTCAAATTTGATTGGCCTGCAGTATTTCGTAGAAGATGGTGTCTCATTTTTCCAAATATCCATTGTTTGCGTTGTACTACTCGAAGGCTCCGAATCTTCCAAAATCTTTTTCAATCGCAATGGTACAAATGATACCATGAACATATCTGAGTCCGAAATATTTTCACATACAACTTGTTTGTATTGTTTTTGTCCCGAAGAACCATCACATCCCCATTTACAAAATAGAATTAACTTTGTGTTTCCATATTTCTTTAACTCAGTTCCTGTTATTGATTGTAGCAAGCGTTTGGCTGTGTGATCAAGTAAAGTTTGTAGTTGTACTTCTGCCGAAATTGGTGTGATTGTAATAGTGTCCTTTGATGGCAAACAGTCTATTTTAGCAGCTGTTATGTGATGATATGCTGAATACATATTTGAGCCTTTTTCAATCGCACGCAATCTGAGCTGAATATATTGGTGTTTTGTTAATTTCAAATCCAGAAATAATGCTAATGCCTCCTCATTTGTGAACTGTTTTGCATCGCTCGGAGTTGGTATACTTTTAAGAATTCGCTTTGTTCTCACTGGACTAGCATTACAAGTTTTTTCAATGATATCCACTTTTGTTAATTGGTTTTGTGCTCGTAATTGATGTAGAAAAGATTCTTTTATATTTGTAGAACCAATTTCCTCGTTAAAATTTTTAAGTTTCCGCCTCTTAGATCTATCGCTGCAGTTGTCCAATGATTTGCGTGGTCTTCCAGCCTTATCTAGCTTTGCTGTTTCTCCACCAACATTAAGTTGGCCTTCTAACCAGTTTGCACTTTTATTATAAAACTTTTGTTTACAGTAGTTAACTTCTTTCAATCGTTTTTTTAGTACTTTGACGAAATTAGATAATTGCTCTTGTATTTCGGTACTAGACGAATTTAAGTTTAATTTTATTTTAACGTAACTAAGAACATCTTCCTGGTTTTTGTTTCGAAAATACTCTTCGGCCAGTTCTTTATAACTAAAGTTCTCCATATTTTTCTCAATATTTTTATTTGCGTCTGTTATCACTTTTTTATCACTTTTTATCACTTGCGAATATACGTCCGTACACTTGAAGTATTAACTTATTATTGAGTAATCCCTTATAGAATCCGTCATTTTATACATTTTTAGGTACATGTTATTCACACATTGATCTTTAATTTCATAGCAGGTAGTACTTAAATTGAACAAAACTGCACTTGTTATCCAGACTTCAATATCAGGTAAAACTAATTAGTTTCTCGCCAATATGGGGTGGTTTTTTATCTTTAGTGGTTTAGTGCCGCGATTATTGACAAACTTATAAAATTGTTTATGACTTTGGTTGACCCTTAAATTTGACAACAGGTAAATTAAGAAAGAGATCATTTGTTTACTGTAGAACCTATTGTGATCATTTTATGACTTATTTTTTTGCTGATCAAAACAAAGCCAATAAACCCTTTCGCAGGTATTTTATTTAATTATTTTACTTTTACGTAGTCTAAAGTAAAAAAACAAAATTTTTTTTAGAGTAATTTTTTTAGAGTAATTTCATTAAAATGAAAAAAGTGTTCTACCGGGGGCTCGTGGGGGGTGCAAAAGTATATATAGGGTTAAACAGGATACATTCGCCTTTCTCCGGGTGGTATACGTTTCTTGTTCCCTTACTTCCTTTAGAAGTTCTATTCCACTAAAGTTTAAATTTGAGAAAAATATAGTGGTTTCATAAATATTTCATAACGCCCCTAATATCAAACGTTAGAACTGTGACTACTTACAAAAACTAAAGACTATAATCCTACTAACATTATAAAAAAGACCGCAGGCCAATATCGATGATAGCTTGCGAGTAGTAACCATTTATTTTTGATAAAAAACAAAAAAAAAACACCTTTTGCTGAATTAAAAAAAACAGTTGAGTTTGACAGCATGCCACGCCCACAATTATCAATAGTTTAACCTAATTTTTTGGCTACCTTAATCTGGATATATAAGCTACAAAAAGGAGTAAAAATTTTAAAAATCGATGACAAAAAAAAATTTGACTTTTGGCCAATGAAATCAAAATTTGAGCCACAGTGCGGCGGACTAATCCTTCTTTCAAGTTGTCTCTAATATTGTAGCAATCGTGGTTTGCAGAGGTATTAATTTTTGCCATAGTCCATCCTTAATATTAAATCAGTCATGGTTTTATAAAGCCATAAATGTTTGCTTTAACTGATAGTTATAAAACTTTAATATATGCATAGATACCTCCTTAATTAAGCTTTAATATTGAGATAAAGTCTTCAATATTTACCATATCCAATCCTTAATATTAAACCAATCGTTGTTTTATAAAGTCTTAAATATTTGGCTTATTCGATCGTTAATATTGATTTCATCATAGTTTTATATAATCTTTAATATTTTCCTTAATTAGGTTTTAATATTGAATCAATCGTATTTTAATTAATCTTTTATGGTCAATTGATTGTGGATTTATAAAGCCTTCCAGAACTGCTTTAATAAAGCCTTAATATTGAATCAATCATAGATTTATAAAGTAGTCAATATTTGCCTTCAGCAATCCTTAAATTGGAATAAATTGTGCTTTTTCCTAACCACTGCATAGCAATAAATCAATTGCGGTGTTTTATAAAGCATTCAATATTTTTCTTGATCATTCCTTAATAATTAATCAATTGTGGTTTTAAAAAGTTTCCAATATTTCCTCTAATTAACCACTAATATTAAATAAATCATATATTTATAAAGTCATCCGTATTTTTCTAAATCAGTTTTTCATATTAAATAAATCATGGAATAAAATAATATCAAATAATCAATATTTGCATTAGTTAAGTCGTAATATTGAGTTAATTGTAATTTTATAAAGTCTTCAATATTTGCTTTATTCAATCCCTAATCATAGCTTTATAAAGACTTACTCAATCACTGATGCTACTACAATCGTAGTTCAATAAACTCTTTAATATTTTTATTAATTAAGACTTATTATTGAATCAGTTTTAATTAATCTTTTCTATTCAATCGATTGTGTCTGTATAAAGCCTTGCCGTTTGCGTTTGCTTTCATCAATCCTTACTATTGAATCAATTGTAGTTTTACAAAGTCTTCAACCTGAGTTCTAATAAATCATGAGTGTTAAACAAATCGTTGTTTTATAAAGTCGTCAATATTTTTCTTAATCAATTTTCAGTATTCTATCAATCATGGTTTTGTAAAGTTTTCAATATTTACCTTCAGTCATCCGTAATATTGTATCAATCGTGGTGTTTTATAAAGCTTCTTCTACATTTTTGTTAATTAATCTTTACTATTGAATCAATTGCGGTGTTTTATAAAGCCTCTTCAATATTTTTCTCAATTAATCCTTACTATTGAATCAATTGCAGTGTTTTATGAAGGCTTCAATATTTTCTTTAATCTGAATCAGCTGTTGTTTTTTAAAAACTTCAATATTTGCTCTAATTAACCATCAGTCATCAATATTTTTCTTAATAAATTTTAACTTTGAATCAAACTTAGTTTTTTAAAGTTGTAATATTGGCCTTTTTACTATGTTAATTGTGTTTTCATAATGTCTGCCACATTTCCCTTAATTGTTCCTGAATATTGATATAATCGTAGTTTTATAAGTCGTCAATATTTACCTTAATCAATATTTAATACTGAATTAATCGTAGTTTTATAAAGTCATTAGCATTTGCTTAATTAAGCCTTAATAATGTGTTAATTGTGGTTGTGTAAAGTTTAATAATGTGTTAATTGTGGTTGTGTAAAGTTTAAAATATTTCCTTTAATCACTAGTGAATATTGAAAGTGGTATAAAGGCTTCAATATTTTTTTAAATTAGTAATTTCTCTTGAAATAAAGTCGTATTTAATCCTTAATATTGAATCAATCGTAGCTTTATAAAATATTCAATATTTTATTTCACCAATCCATGATTCTGAATCCATTGTGCTTCTATAAAGTATTCCATATGTGCTCCAATAAATCAATAATATTAAATAAATGGTGGCTTAATAAAGTCGACAATATTTTGCTTAATAAAGTTTTAGTATTCAATCAATCGTGGTTCTGTAATGTTTTCAATATTTGCCTTATCAATCCTTAGTATTAGCTCAAAATTTTTTTCTATAAAGCCTTCAATATTTAACATAATTAAAATTTAGTACTTAATAGATCACGTTATTATAAACCTTCAATATTTGCCTTAATTCACACTTAATTTTGAGTCATTCGTTTGCAGTAATCAATACTTAATATTGAAACTTTTGTGGTGATATAAGGCCTAATTTTCTTAATCAATCCTTAAAGCGTATATTACTCTCAAAATTATCTTCTGAACTTTCTTTCTCTAGTCATCTCTTTTGATACTGCTACCCCATAGTGCAACATGTGTATTACTTACTTATAACAAGTAGATATTTATGTTCTTATTTTGGAGTTTATTATAAATGAACATATTTCGTTGTAGTTAAGCTGGTTGTAGCATTTTAGCTTTTATTTCACTGTTGTTTAACTTTCAGTGTCACTTTATACATTTTACTATTTGTATATAAATGTTTTTTTTTTGTTTTTTTTTTATTATTAAAGCGTTGACTTTAATGGAAACAAAATGTCACAAATACAACTTAAGTTGTTAACTTTTGTGTACGTGTTAAATGAAAATATAATTCATAACATTTTTACTTTAAATATTTCTAGAAATTAAAAACTATTTCCATAGTTTAATTCAACAATTTTTCTTTTCTTTTTAGGTAAGATTTGCATTTCTATTGAGCCACATGCAACTCTTTTTTACATATTAAAATATATCTTCATGAATTTATTCTGCTATGTGGTGTAAGTATTTGCAAAAATATTTTCTTTTATTCTTTTTAAATATATTTTTGTATTTACTGACAATAAAAATCTTATTGTAATTCCTGATAATGGTAAATATTTTCATATTGGTAAAGTGCACAAAATGCTATAACACATGAATGTATGTGTATACAATAGAAAATATAGACTGAGAAGCATGTTTACACATAAAATATTCATCTTTGTCTATTGTGTTCAAGAACTTTTAAAAAAACAAATAAATATCTAGAATATAAAATAGCTGATTTGAAAGCTTTCGCGGATGAGAAGGGTTTCAATAGGGTTCCTTTTTGTTTGTTCTTGAAACGGAAGATATAAGGATATGTGTAAAAGTTGTTAAATATTTGTCTACAAATTACTTCGATTACTAATTTATATGGAAAGTTTACAAGGACAAACTACATTTTTGTAAAGAAATAAAGACATGTTAAAAATATCATCTATTTAAAATTATTTAAACTTTCAAAATATTTATTGACGAGATAAGAAATATTTACCCTTTGGCATGTGTCAATTTTATAAAAAAAAAGTATTGTGCTAAATTTAAAAAATTGTTGCGAATATATGTATAACAGATTTTTTAATCTGATGAATCGGATCAAAAATAAGTATGATTTAAAAAATCTGCAATAAGGCGGCATTTAATAAAGAAAGAGAAATAAAACTGTTCCAGCTACCACTCAGATGCAGAAAAAAGTGATAAATTTCAAATTGAGTAAACTTTCCTAGAAAAACTTCTTCGCTTCCTCTCAGTTTAAATGTGTAATAGGCATGGATGGGCGCGTAAACTGTTTACGCTGTTTACGACTGCTGTTTACACGTAAATAAACGTAAACGTAAACAGATTTCAATTGATGTAAACGTTAACATACAAGTAAACGTAAACAAGTTCATATTTTTCTGTTTTTCTTACTAGAATTAAGAAGAAATCAAAGAATTTGTTCATATTTTTATACCCTATACCACTATGTGGTTTGGGTATAATGACTTTGTGCTGCTGTTTGTAACAACCAAAAATATTTGACCTACACCCACCTTTAATTATACCGATCGAATCAGAATCACTATCTGATTCGATTTAACGATGTCCGTCCGTCCGTCCGTCTGTGTGTCCATGTAAAGTTTGTAATCAAAGTGCAGGTCGCAAATATGAATATATTTTGATGAAATTTGGTATATAAGCTTTTATCGGCCATGAGATGAACGGTATTGAAATTGGTGAGAATCGGTCCATGTTTAGACCTAGCCCCCATACAAATGACCCCTATGAAATCGACATAAATTGCCATAAGATCCAAATTGTCATATAGATCTTACACGAATTGGGTTTGTATGCGTTTATTATACCCATTATTGAGTAGTCCAAAAATGATCCCTATTGGACAACTCTTAGTCATAGGCCCCATATAGAGCTGCTTCCCGATCTTCACTTATATCTATCAAAAAACAAACATATTGCACTGATTCTTCTCAAATTTTGTGTGTGTATATTTTTGCAAAATACAAGAGACTTTACCAAACATGGTCAGGATCGGTCCATTTGTGGGCCTAGTCCCCATATAGATATAGCATCCGATATGAACTGTTTCATATCTGCAGCCGAAAAAATTAATAAAAATCCCACTCAAATTTGGTTTATGCTTATTTTCTATATCCAGTTAGTTGGGCCTGAGAGATAGGGTCTCTAAACGCATGGTATAGGGTATCGTATAGTCGGTCTAGACCGACTATAATTTTCTTACTTGTTTTTTTTTTTATTTAAGAAAAACATAAATATAACATGTGTATATATTTACAGCAAAAAAACAAAAGAAATCCTTATTGTTAAGAAAATATTCATATTTAATCATCATCACAAGGGATGTTATTCATTTTCAAGCTAAAATAAATGTGTATCAATGTTTTTGAACGTTCAAAAGTTAGTCGGTTTCTTACATCAGAATGTATGTAGCTCCAGTTTGAGAAAACCCTTTCTATTTGAGCAGATGAAGCCGGTATGTTTATAAGTTTGCAAGCCAGAGAAGACAATGATGGATATTTTAAAGACGCCATGCGCCAAAACAATCCAGCATCATTGCCCAAATCTTTTGAGAACAACACATTGAAATAATCTTTGCGATTCAAAAACAAATCCAATTCACGCAAACCTTCACCAGTCAACTCTGCGAAAAGGAAACTTGTTACTGAATTTGTTTGTTTTGTAGAGAGCTTCTCTCTGTCATAAAAAGGATTTAAGAAATATGCACTGAGGGCATATACATTAAGCGCTTGATCTTTGCGGTCACAAAATATTTTTTTCAAACTATTAGGTTCATTTAATGATAACCAGTAATTAACAGCTTCGGCTACACAGCAATTTGAGGACTGTACATTATTTAATAACGCGCAAACTGGGTCCAGTAAAGCGATTTCCTCCTCCACCCTTTCAAAAAGCATATCATCAAATGGGAGATTTTTTATGTCGTTTTTAACTTTTCGTGATGAGTCGCAACCAACTGGCGCATGAATTTTACGTTATTTTTCAAACACAGGAAACAATCGCGCATAGAGCACCAACGAGTTTCTGCAGGGATTTTGATTTTAGTACCACCTTTTTCAATGATTAATTTTTCAAGGTCTGGGTGGCGAAAGTCTTGCAAAATTTTTGTAACTTTGTCTGCGGTATCTTTATCCACTATATTTTTAGCAAGCAGATTAGCGACGTGAGCACTGCAGTTGTTATGCCAGATATTAACGATTTTGCCCATCCTGATCATATTAGCAGCGTTGTCTGAAACAACTGCATACACTTCAGTGCCGTACATTTTCTTTGCTAGTTCAATTGATTCATCAATGATCTCTGATAGCTTCTCTGACGTCTCACTTTCGCTTGATAAGTCCCACGCATTTAAAAATGCCTTTTCTCCACCAGCATTATGAAGCATGGTAACTACTAGCTTGCTATTACTCGCAGTATTTTTCCAGCCATCGAGTAGAAGAACTGAGTCTAATCCAATTTGGTTGCTGGCTTTTACAATCTGCCTCTCATATTCTTTATCCAATAAAGTTGTTGAAAGTGTTTTTCTGTTTGGTAAAACTTTGGAATAAGCTGGTCTTAATTTCCGTAGAAGATCTTTAAAATGCTTTGATTCAATAAGGTTGAGTGAAATGTTGCATCCGAAAAAGAATCTGGCTACTAATTCATTAATTTCTTCCTCATATTTTTTAGAGGTCTTATCGAGAAAGTTGTGCAACACGCCATTTTTCTTTGATTTAGGCTTTTTAAAATTTGGTGGTGTAGTGGAAGCTGATGATGATGATGATATCGCGGAAACTAAAGATAATGATGATGATATTGTGGAAACTGAAGATAATGATGATGATATTGAGGAAACTGAAGATAATGATGACGATGTTGTTGGAGTTGCTGACGGTGTGTATGTTATTGGTGTTATAGATGTTGTCGGTGATGTCTTGGGAAGATCTGAAATCAATATTATTTCACAATATTCATTTTGTGAAATATCCATTAAGGAAATATCAACACTGCTATCTAGATCCGTTATACAACTCATGTTCATATCATCCTTGTTGTTGTCCTCATTAGACTTCTTTTTACAGCGATTTCTATTCATAATGGTAGGCGAATATTAACCACATTTAGCACAAATATTTAAAAAGTAATAAAGCTCACCTAATGCGCCTTAAATCTTTCTGTTGCAATGTTTGCTAGCGTTTTTCTGCAAAACAAGCATAGCGCTGTATAATTTCTTCCATTTTTGTGCAGCTCAAAGCTTAAATCCACAAAAATATCTCTTTTGGTGTTATTGCAGGCCGACATTTTTATTAAACTTTACTGAATGCTTTGTAATTGTTGAAAAGTGTTGCCATGTTATGGCATTGTAAATGTTTTATGATAACTTTCAATAAAATTATTACCATATATTTGTTAACAAGCTAAAAATAAATGAATAAATTATTTTATACTATAATTTTTATTATTATTTTCAGTATTATTTTTATTATAATGATGTATTATTTGTATTGTTATATACTTTGTTTATATTAAAACTTAAGTTGTGGCAGCTCTTTCACATTTCGTCAAAGGAATCAGCTGTTTCGTTTACGTGTTTACGTCTGTTTACATGTTTACGTCGGTTTACGACTGTTTACGTCTGTTTACGTCTGTTTACAGAGTAAACGTAAACAGCGTCTGTTTACGCGTTAACGCCCATCCCTGGTAATAGGTAATGCGTTTTACTTTACTGCTCTAAGTGTAGGTAAAGACTGGCAGTGAACACATTATTTTGAATCCAGAAATCAAAAAGCACCACTAAAATATCAAATAGTTATAAGATTAAATTCTAACTAAAGATTTTATTGTGGTTGGCCATAAACGAAAGTGGCAAAGTGAACCAGTATTGCATAAAAGAGAATTAGCTGTCATACCCAAATTTGCAATGGAACATTTATTCCAGCTTTTTAGAAATTTATAGAAAAATACCATCGATTAGAAAAAATAAATTTCTAGGCCAATTTTGCGCTGAAACCTAAAAACAACAAAAAAACAAAATTTTTTTTTGGTAAAAAAATAATGCCGCAAATATTCCCAACTAAAAATAATCGTAACGTTCTGGGCAGATGATATACATTGGAAATATATATAGAAACGACTACCGTGTAAAAATATAAGAAAAATATAGAAAAGAAAATGTACTATTTTAAAAAATGGTTCTATTTTAAGAAAAAAATCTTGTTAGAGAGAAGGTACTTCGTTAAGAGGATAATAATAATAAAATACATTTTATTAAGGAAATGTACTTTTGTAAGAAGGTCACTTTTTTGAAAATGTAACGAATTGAAGCAAGATTAAATACTTCGAATAAGAGAGAGAAGAACCGTATATTCTGATATATATTCTTATCTTCATGAACGACGTACAACTTCAAATAGTGAAAACAATTATAACGTGTTTAATACAACAAGTAAAGTGGCTATGGATAAAAATTTTGAAATCATTGAACAATTTAAAAAAAAAGATTTCGAAACTACAGAATCTGAAGTTGTCGATGTGTGTGAAACAAAGTCGACTATTGAATCTATGGTTTCATCAGTAGAAGCGACATGAGGTCAAGATATGTCAATAAAAGAAAGACTAAATTTAATTATTAAAAATAAAATGAAAACGATTGCTCACGAAGAGATTAGTGATCCGAAGGCATCATCCGGGCACATTTCAAGGAGCCAAATATTAAAGGAAAATATTTAAATAATCTACAAAAGTACATTTCAACAGTTCGCCCAACAATCGTAGTGTGGGAAAGAGCTTTTTCGGCAGCAGGTTTTATTGCCATAAAATACCGAAAAAGTTTACTTTTTTAAGAAAGTGTTTTTTTTAAGTAAAGTTGGTTTTCCAAGAATGGTACTTTTTAAGAAATGATCCTATTTTAAGAGAAAGTACTTCATTTGGAAAAGGTAGTTTTCAGGAAAAGCTATTTTTTTTAGAAAAGGTGCTTAATTAAGAACAGGCACCTTTTTGAAGAAAAAAAATTTTACCAAAAAAATACTACTTTACGGGAGGTACCATTTTATTCTAAGAAAAGTTATTTTTTTAAGTAATGGCACTTTTTCAAAAAAAGCTACTTTTTAAGAAAGGCTACTTACTGTTTTAAAAGAGGTAATAAAAAAAACGTTTTTAAAAAAAGGAATTTTTTAAGATAAGATACTTCCTTAAGAAAAGGCACTTTCTTAAGAAATGATAATTTTTTAAGAAAAGGTACTTTATTAAGAAAATTTATGTATTGTGTTGAGAAAAGGTACTTTTTCAAGAAAATATACTTTTTAAAGAAAAAGTAATTTAAAAAAATGAATTCTTTAAGAAAAGGTACTTTTAAAAACGGTACTTTTTTAAAAAGAGGCACTTTTTAAAAAAGTACCTTTTTTAAGTAAAAGTACCTTTTTTAAGAAAATGTATTTTTTTTAAAGAAAATGTGCTTTCTTAACAAACGGTACTTTTTTTTAGAAAATTTACTTTTTTAAGAAAGTGTAATTTTTATAAGAGATACATTTTTAAGAAAAAATTAATTTAAAAAAAATGTGCTCTTAAGTAAGGTACTTATCTCAGAAATGAAATTTTTAAGCAAAAGTAATTTTTTAAGAAAAGTACTCTTTTAAGAAAATATAAATTTTTTAAGAAAATATTTTTTTTTGAAAATTCATGTCTTACAATAAATTTATTTTTTTAAGATAATTTACTTTTTTAAGAAAATGAACTTCCATTAAAAGACCCTTTAAAAAAAAAAAATTACTTTTTAAGAAAATGTACTTTTTTAGAAAAGGTACTTTTTGAGAAGTCACATTAAAAAGTAAATTTTGAAGGAAATGTACTTTTTTAAGAAAATGTGTTTTTTTAAGAAAAGTTACTTTTTTAAGAAAAGGTACTTTCTTAAGAAAAGGTACTTTTTGAAGAAAGGGTACTTTTTAAAGGAAAGGTTACTTTTAAGAAAATCCGCTTTATTCAGTAAAAGTACTTTGTTAAGAAAATGTACTTTTTTAAGAACAGGTACAGTTATAAGAAAAGACTCATTAAAAAAGTTGCTTTCTTCAGAACGGGTATTTTCTTAATAAAAGGTACTTTTTAAGAAAAAGTTATTTTTGAGAAAATGCGCTTTCTTCAGGAATAGTACTTTGTTAAGAAAATGAACTTTTAAGAAAGGGTAATTTTATAAGAAAATGTACATTTTTATGAAAAGATCAATTAAAAAGGTGCTTTCCTATGAAAGGGCATTTTCAAAGGGACTTCTTAAAGGGACTTTTAAAAGAACCTCTACTTTTTTAAGAACTGTTTTACTGTTTTTAAGAAAATGCAATTTTTTAAGAAGAGATAGTTTTTTAAGAAAAAATAATTTTTAAGATAAATCAATTTTTAAAGATGTACTTTTTTCTTTTCTTTCTAAAAAACGAAATTTTTTTAAGAAAAGTTAATTTTTAAGGGCACTATTTTAAGAAGAGGTTATTTTTAAGAAAAGGTACTCTTTTAAGATAACGCCTTTTTTAAGAAAAGGTGCTTCATTCAAAAAAAAGTTCTTCTTTAGGAAAAAGCAGTTTTTTAGGACAATGTATTTTTTAAGAAAATTTGATTTGTTAAGATATGTACTTTTTTTTTAATTAAAAATTACTTTTCAAGAAAAGGTACTTTAAAAAAAACTACTGCTTTAAGAAAGGTATTTTTAAAGAAAAAATAATTTTTAAGAAAGCGTAATTTTTTAAGGAAATGTTCTTTTTAAGACGAGGTACTTTTTGAAGAATATATACTTTATTAATATAAAGGTACTTTATTCAGAAAAGGTATTATTTAAAAAAATGTGCTTTTTAAGAAAAGATACTTTTTCGAAAAAGGTCCATTCTCTAAAAAAGATACTTTTTCCAGAAATTATACTTTTTTCAGAAAATATGCTTATTAAGAAAACGTACTTTTTTAAGAAAATGTACTTCTGAAAGAAAATGTACTTTTTAATGAACTGGACGTTTTATTAAAGAAAATATACGTTTTTTTTTTAAGAAAAAATCATTATTTAAGAAAAAGTACTTTTTTGAGAAAAATTACTTTTCTAAGAAAGATTACTTTTGAAAGAAAATATTTTTTGTATTTTTTTTTTATTTTTTTATTTTTCTTTTAAATATGTTTTTTTTAATCGAGTTTCTTTTTTAAGTTATAATTACATGTCATGAGATTTTACATAAGTATTTCAGCAATTAATAACAACAGGCAGAGCCTTAAATAAAACAAAATATCACAGTTTAAGGAGGAAAAATAGGTATAATAAGATATAAAAAATCTTTAAGAGTTTTAAAGAACATATGCCATTATATGGTAACGTGCCATTTTTACAAAAATTTACTGTATGGAGAAAGGTATTATTTTAAGAAAAAGTACTTTATTAAGAAAAGTACTTTATTAAAAAAAAGTACTTTTTGTTTTACGAAAATGTCTTTCTTTGAAGAGATATATTTTTAAGGGAAGGTAAATTTTTAAGAAAATGTGCTTTCTTAAGAAAAGGTTATTTTTGATAAAATGCGCTTTCGTCATGAATAGTACTTTGTTAAGAAAATTTACTTTTTTAGAAAGGCTAGTTTTTTAAGAAAATGTAAATTTTTATGAAAAGATCCATTAAAAAAAGGTGCTTTCTTATGAAAGGGCATTTTCAAAGGGACTTCTTAATGCGACTTTTTAAAGAACATCTACTTTTTTAAGAACTGTTTTACTGTTTTTAAGAAAATTCAATTTTTTAAGAAAAAATATTTTTAAGAAAAATCAATTTTTTAAGATGTACTTTTTTAAGAGAATGGATTTGATTTAACAGAAAAGGTATTTCTTTAAAAAAAAAATAGTTTTTGTAATTGACTTTTTTAAAGAGGAAACTTTTCTAAGAAAAGTTAATTTTTAAGGGCACTTTTTTAAGAAGAGGTAATTTTTAAGATACGATACTCCTTTAAGACAACGTCTTTTTAAGAAAAGGTACTTCATTCCGAAAAAGTACTTCTTTAAGGAAAAGCAGTTTTTTAGGACAATGTATTTTTTTAAGTAAATTTAATTTGTTAAGAAAGGGTACTTTTTTTTAAATTACTTTTCAAGAAAAGGTACTTAAAAAATACTATTGTAAAAAACAAACACTTTTTAAGAAAGTGTAATTTTTTAGGATATGTTTTTTTTAAGACAAGGTACTTTTTGAAGAAAATATACTTTATTAATAAATGGTACTTTATTCAGGTGTAAAAGGTACTTTTATTGAAAAAGCTAATTTTTTCAGAAATTACACTTTTTTCAGAAAATATACTTCTAAAAACATAATTTTTTAAGAAAAGGTACTTTTTAAATAAAAGGTACTTTTTAATTAACTTTACTTATTTATTGGAAGAAAATTATTTATTTTTTAGAAAAAGTAATTTTTAAGAAAAAATAATTTTTTAAGAAAAATTACTTTTCTAAGAATACATGCCATTTTAAGGTAAGGTATTTTTTAAAGAAAATGTACTGTTTGAAGAAAGGTACGGTTTTAAGAAAAAGTACTTTATTAAGAAAAATAACTTTATGAGGAAAAGGTATTTTTTTTAAAGGTACTTTATGTGAAAATGTTTTTCTATGAAGAAGTACATTTTTAAAGGAAGGTAAATTTTTAAGAAAATGGTCTTTCTTAAGGAAAAGTAATTTTTAAAGGTACTTTTAGGTTAGGTAAGGTTAGATAGGTCGTTCGCCCGAGGTCAGGTACGCTCTGATACTATTTGGCCTATTGTGATACCCTTTAGAAAGTTTCGGAATGTAGAGATATGAAGAGATTAAAAAGTACAGATAGATAAAGGAGTATGAAAAAGAAGATAAAAGTGAAAAAGAGCTCTTTCGTTCACAAGGTCGCCTAGTGGAACATCAACTGTGTAGCCCAGGTTATATAAGAATCTTTGCCCTAGACAAGACGCCGCTCATTCAGTCATCCACATTCATACAGCATATGTTGCACTGACTCTTGCTCGTCCACATACATACAGCTGCTATAGAAGTCAATTCTCCGGAAACCTAGGCGTTGAGCCATCCGCCCTATTACACAGTGAACTCGTATAAGTAGGCTGATTGTCCCTTTACCAAAACCAAGGAGTGCTTTCTTTGTCCTTGAACAAGGCAAGGGTCATATGATCTGGGATATTCTGCAAGAGGTTAACAGTGTGCACCTTGTCCTGAATTCAAGATCAGGTGCCTTTTCAATAAGATTCGACAGTTCGGCCAGAGGGATCCTAATATCAGTGTCCGTCGTCCCGCTCAAAGAATCTGAGCATTTCCACGCACACTCGTCAGCCAGCTCGTTTCGTTTGACTCCACTATGTCCTGGAACACATAACAGCCTCACTGTGTTACCGGACTTGGTCGAGGGACCAGATACATTCTGTCCAACATTTCGATCTAACGGTCCTCGATTTCAGAGCTTTGAGCGCAGCAAGACTGTTCACGAAAATATTAATAGTCGTTGGATGCATGTCCCGCTCCAGATTTATTTTGCTGCTATAGGAATTACGTGAATCTCGGCCTGAAAAACGCTACATTTGTCAGGGATTCTCTGAGATACCTGAATGTGAAGTTTCTCAGAGTGGACCCCTGACCCTGACCCTATCTTCGAACCGTGGATATACACTGAGATCGCAGTTTAAGAAAGGTACTTTTTTAAGAAAATGTACTATTTTAATAAAATTTATTTTAAAAATTTTCGTTTTTCTATATTCTAGTGGTTACATGTTGCCTTCCAAAAAGCCTGGATTATGTTAAGAAATTTTGAATATAAATGCAATTAAATAGAAATTTCCCATAGTTTATAATATTGAAGCGGTTTTCTTTAAATTTTTGTTTTTTACATTAAAATGATGATATGAAAGGCCTAAAGGAGGTTGCTGCTTGAAGTTTTAGGTCAACAACGAAGTTATCTTATTTATTGCAATTTATTGCCCAAACATAAAGTGTGTCAAATGCTAATTTTACTGCTAAAGTCTATTTAAGAGTTACCCAAAGTAGTCAGTTCACTCTTTCAGTTTACACAATTACTCTCTTTTCGTTAAAACATCGCATAATAAATCTCACGAATATTAACATACAATCGAAATGTTTAGAAGTGCTTAAACACACACACACACACACACTAACATATTCACGTTTACAGCCCTTAAGCTACAAGTGTTTTTGCAAAAACGTGGTTTTTATCAAATCTTTGGACATAAGGTTACTGTTTCGCTAACTATGTTTTATATATTCCTTTGTTTTGCTTGGGAAATTCGCATCTTTTAACCGGTAATAATGCTGCGTGTAAATAATTTTCCACATGTCTATCGAACACGAGCAAAACAACGAGAACGAGTATGAGTACGAGTAGTAAGTAAATACACTTTATATCGTTTTAAATCAGCCTCTTGTAAATTTTGTTGTTTTCGTATTCGTTTTTCTTTACTTTGTTGTTGTTGTTAGTGTTGATATATTTTTTTTTCTTTTTCATAAAGAGGAGTCAAGTTTCCTAAATATTTCCACTTGCTTTTTTGTGTGTGTCTGGTTGTTCATAAAATTGATTGTGACGATGATGATGATGGCGATGATGTTGATGATGTTGATAATGGTGATGTTGTTGATGATGATTCTTTAAATTGCACTCCAGTTGTGTAGTCAGTTGCCGCTAAGAACTCAAACTGTACGGTTGTCTTTTTGTTGAGTATCTCCTTTATCTACGAAAATTCGGGTTAAATATTTTCTTTAATTTGCGTTTAATATATAAAAAAAATAAACTTAAAAATTATTTTGTTTTTGTTGTTCATATATTTCTTTTTTGGCTGACATTTTGCTCGGTTGTATTTTACATTTTCCCGTGTATATCATATGTGTGTTTTGTGATATTCTCGTTTTGTAAAACGTGTGCTTAAATTCGTATGGCTGGTTAAATACGTTAAACAACAACAACAACAGAAACAGAAACCCTGACTCCTTTTTGTCTAGCGTACTTGTTCTGGACAAAAACAAAAGAAATTTATATTTCAAACACAAAAAAAAACCAAGTTGTTCCACATTTTTTTAATATGGCCAAGTTAATAAATGTTTTTTTGGCACAACTTAAGTGGGCGAATATTCTTTAGGGGAATAAGAAAACAAGACAAAGAAATCCTTATTTCATTCTTTGAAGAAAAAAAAAATAATTTTTTAATATAAAACTGGTATTTGGAAACTGAAGGATGAGTATTTGTGTATGTGTGATAAATTGCAATAAAAACGTATATCAAGTATAATCAATTTGTTTTTATTTGAACTGCTTGAAAAAATGAATTATAAATGAGGCAATAAATATTGAAAAGTTTAAATAATTCCATAAAATATGAAGAAGTAAAAATATTATTTATTTGCTGGAATTGCTGGCACTTTAACTTAATAAATATTGTAAATTCTTTTGAAGAGTTATTTGAGTTTTCAAATAAAATTATAAGAAATTTAGCTTGGTAAAAAAACAAATTGTGTGGTGTATATGATTTAGTATCAGCTTCTTTTGGGAATATAGCTTAGAATTTTTTTTGCAAATCCCATCAAAAAATTTTTTGTGGTTAAAAAATATTTGTGGTGAATATAATTTTTATAAGCTTCTATTGGCAACAAGAAGACATAACAATTTCCGAAATAAAGAAATAATTTGGCATAGTCTTATATTTAAAATTCCACCAAAAAATTTTTTTGTGGTAAAAAATGTTTTTCTATGGGAATATAAATGTTATCAAACTCTGTTGACAACTAGAAAACATAAAAAGCTGTAAAATAAAATATTATTTTGACAAAGTTTTCTATTTCAAATCTCATCAGAATTTTTTTACATAGTTTTTTTTTCTATTTCAAATTTCATCAGAATTTTTTTGTGGTAAAAAAAAAAATTATGGTGAATATGATTTTTATCAGCAAAAGTTGTAAAAAAAAAAAAAAAAAAAATAACAATAATAATAAAAGTTGTCAAATAAAAATATAATTTTGACAAGGTTTTTTATTTCAAATCATATTAGACCTATTTTAAATTTTTTTTTTTTTGTGGTAAAGAAATATTTGATAGTGATGGTTTCTACTGATAACAAGAAGACATATAAGATGTGATATTTTGAAGTAAGTTTAGCAGTTTTTTTTTTATTTCAATGGCATCAGAAAATTTTTTTGCGGTAAAAGAAACTGAAGGAATGTTTGTGGTGAAAATGAAACTTTATGGTGAATATAATATTTATCAGCTTTGATGGACAACCAGAAATAAAGATATAAATTTAGGATTTTTTTTTAATTCAAATCCTATTAAATTTTTTATGTGGTAAAAATTTATTTTATGGTGAATATAATATTTATCAGCTCCTTTGGGCAACTAGAAGATACATATAAATAATTGTCAAATAAAAATATAATTTTGACATAGTATTTTTTTTCATATATCTACCGAATTTTTTATGGTGAAAAAAAATTCTTGGTGAATATAATTTTTATGAGCTTCTATGGTAATCCAGAAGATATCAAAATTGTCGATTAAAAAAATTATTTTGGCATAGTGTTTTATTTCAAATCTCATTAGAATTTTTATTATGTGAAGGAAAAATTTAGAGTTAATATAATTTTGTATCAGTTTGTATTGACATAGAAAGTTGTCAAATAAAAAGTTTGTTTTAATTTCAAATCTCATCAGAATTTTGTTTGTGGTGGAAAAAAAAAACTATGGTGAATATAGTTTTTATCAGCTTCTATTGACAACAAGAAGATATGAAAAGTTGTGCAATAAAGAGTAAATTTTGCATTTATTTTTTATTCCAAAACCCACCAGAAATTTTGTTTTGTATTGTTGTGGCCAGCAAATATTTTATGTTGAATATAACTTTTATCAGCTTCTATTGACAACAAGAAGACATAAAAAGTTCCGAAAAAGAAATTATTCGGCATAGTTTTATATTTCAAATCTCATTAGAAGTTTTCTTGTGACAAAAATACGGTGAATATAATTTTTATCACTTTCTCTGGACAACCAGAAGATTTAAAAATTATTAAATAAAATTATAACTTTGGCATAGATTTCTATATCAGATCTTATTAGCATTTTTTGTGGTGAAAAAAAAATGTATGGCGACTATAATTTTTATCAGCTTGTTTTAACAACAACAAGACATAAAGAGTTGTGAAATATAAAACAAAGTTTAGGCATATTTTTTTCTTTTAAATTTATTGTGGTGAAAAAAAATTTTCTAGTGACCTATAGTGTTATATCAGCTTCTATAGACAACGTGAAATTTACCATTTTTTATACCTTATACCACTATGTGGTTTTGGGTATAATGACTTTGTGCTGCTGTTTGTAACTACCAAAAATATTTGACATAGACCCATCTTTCATTATACCGATCGACTCAGAATCACTTTCTGAGTCGATTTAGCGATGTCCGTCCGTACGTCCGCCTGTGTGTCCATGTGAGCCTTGTAATCAAACTATAGATCGCAAATATGAATATACTTTAATCAAATTGGGCATACAAGCTTTTATCAGCCATTGGATGAATACTGTTGAAATTGGTGAAATTCGGTCCACGTTCAGACCTAGTCCCCATACAAATGACCCCTATGAAATCGACTTAAATTGCCATAAGATCCAAATTATCATAAAGATCTCGGTCAAATTGGGTTTGTGTGTGTTTATTACATCTATTTATCATTTGTCCAAAAATGAACCCCATATGGCAATTCTTTGTTATAGCCCCCGTATAAAACTGCTTCCCGATTTCACTTAAATCTATCAAAAAACAAAAATATTTCATAGATTTTTCTCAAATTTAGTGTGTATATATTTTTCAAAATATAAGTGACTTTAGCAAATATGGTCTGGATCGGTCCAGTTTTCGACCTAGTTCCCATATAAATATAGCAACAACAATTTAAACTTTTTCATATCAGCAGCCAAAAAAATTAATAACAATGCCACTCAAAATTGGTTTAAGCTTATTTTCTATATCCAAATAGTTGGACTGAAGAGATAGGGTCTCTAAACCATGGTATAGGGTATCGTATAGTCGGCCTAGATCGACTATAATTTTCTCACTTGTTTTATTATATCAAATTCCATCAGATATATTTTTTCTATTTTTGTGGTGAACAGATATTTTATAATGAATATAGGTAATTTTTATCAGCTTTTATTGCAACAAGACATAAAAATTCCTGAAATAAATAACTAATTTGCCATAGTTTTTTATTTCACATCCCATAAAAAAATCGTGTTGTGGTAAAAAAATTAATGGTGAATATAATTTTTATAAGCTTCTATGGACAACCGGAAGATAAGAAAAAAGTTGACGAGCAAAAACATAATTTTGGCATAGTTTCTTATTTCAAATATCATCTTAATATTGCTTGGGTGAAAGTTTTTTGTGGTGAATATAAATTTTGCTATTTAAAATCCCACCAGACATTTTTTTTCTGGTGTACAAAGAACTTGTGGTGAATATAATGATTTATCAGCTTCTATAGACAACATGAAAATATAGAAAGATGTGCATTAAATAATAATGTTGGTATTGTCTATTATTTCAAGTCCCCTCAACAATTTTTATTTCACTTTTTGTGGTGAAAAAAACTTTATGGCTAAAATAGTTTATATCAGCTTCTATAGACAACAAGATAATATAAAAAGTTGTGAAATAAGAAAGAAAAATAGTTTTTTTATTTAAAATGCTATCAGAAATTTTTTGAGGTGAACAAATTTTTAGTGGTGAATATAATTATTTTCAACTTATTTGACAGAAAAAGTTCTGAAATTAAACAAAACAATGTTTCCATTGCTTTTTTTAATTAAAATACCATCAGACAATATTTTTTTAAAATCTCCCCCGGGGTTTTAAAAGTTTTATTTTAGACTTTTTTTTTTTTGGGTAAGACAAACAATTATTTATATAATTATTTATATAATTATTTATATAATTATAATTAACCCATCATAAAATTTTGTTATATGACCTTCCTATGGATCAAATTTATTTATTATTTTTATTTTTATTATTATTTTTATACAAACTTTTTATGTACCTACCGTGACACTAATTTACACAATTTTTAATTGGCGTAATAAATGAGTGAAAGCGAAATTTTATAAAATCGACACAAAAAAAGACGGAAAATATGTTTCTTTTTAACGTTTATTTAAACAAAATTCATATAATAAACTATAAAACTATAAATAAACAAATAGTTGTAAATATAATTAATTTGTCATACACAGTCCCTTAAACGGGCTCTCAAGTAAGTTTTATATAATATGCATTACATTATATTTTTGATAGTTGTTTTTATACAAAATATATGTTTTTATTTATAAGTTAATGTAAAGAAAAAATTAAAAAAAAAAATTACTTTTATATTACAAAAGATAAAAGTTATAGTCAAGAGATAAAAGAAAGACGGAAAATATGTTTAAAATATGTTAAATTTTATATGTAAATTTTAAGTCTTATTTTGGTACTCCAAATTATAGTAAACAATTTTGTATTCACTTTAGAAAAACGTTTTTTTTAGATCATAAAAAGTTGTGCAATAAAATACATTCTTCATTTATAAATAAGTCAACAACTTATATCAACTCAAGTATTAATATGTATTTAAGATAAAAATTTATAAAATTACCACAATATATTTTATATGATAACATCAACTCGTTAAGCTACACAAAAATAGTAAAAACAAGTAAGAAATTATAGTCGGTCTGGACCGACTATACGATACCCTATACCTTGGTTTAGAGACCCTATCTCTTCGGTCCAACTAATTCGATATAGAAAATAAACATTAACCAAATTCAAGTGGCATTATTATAAATTTTTTTGGCTGCAGATATGAAAAAGTTCCTATCGGATGCTACATTTATATGGGGACTAGATCGAAACATGGACCGATTCTGGCCATATTTGGTAAAGTCCATTTGAAAAAATATATATAAACCAATTTTGAGAAAAATCTGTGCAATATTTTTGTTTTTTGATAGTTTAAAGTGAAGATCGGTAAGCAGCTCTATATGGGACCTATGAATAAGAATTGACCTATAAGGATTATTTTTGGACTACTGATTAATGGATATAATAAACACATACAAACCCAATTTGACTGAGATCTATATGATAATTTGGATCTTATGGCAATTCATGTCGATTTCATAGGGGTCATTTGTATGGGGATTAGGTCTGAACATGGACCGAATTTCACCAATTTCAATACCGTTCCTCCTATGGCCGATAAAAGCTTATATGCCAAATTTCATCAAAATATGTTCTTATTTGCGACCTGTAATTTAATTACAAGGTTTACATGAACACACAGACGGACAGACGGACATCGCTAAATCGACTCAGAAAGCGATTCTGAGTCGGTCGGTATAAAAAAAGATGGGTCTATGTCAAATATTTTTGGTAGTTACAAACAGCAGCACAAAGCCATTGTACCTAAACCACATAGTGGTATAGGGTATAAAAAACAAAAATCAATAAAAATACATGGAATTTTTTTAATTCGCGGATTTTGAGAATAATCTGGAGCCATGGCAAAATGTTTTGCGACTGCTATCTTATTTGATAATATTTCTTAAAATATTTAATATTTCTTAAAATAATCATTAGGGCGGCATGAGGCTACATAAATATATTTTGTGGTGTTATTTTTTTTATTTTCATTATAAACAAAACAATTTTTCTTTTGTTTAAAAATTAATTGTTAATGTCGAAATTTTTTGGGAAAATAAAACTAAATTGAGGTAAATATCATTCTGAACTCTATAGCTTAAGGCAATAAGATATTGATATAATTTCATTCGCAAAAATGTTTTGTGTAAATAATTTCCAGCATGGGAGTCTGGCCAGATGTTTTGATGGCTCCCAATTCACTCTAAAACTCGGGCGCCAATTTCAAATATTTTTGATGACTTGAACGGACAATGTGAAAAAATTGGATCGTAAAATTAAAAAGTCTTTTATTACTTTCAAAATTTGTATGTTTTTTTTATTACAAAATACCAACATTTATATAAAATAGCTTAAATTCAGAACAAAAATAAAAAAAAAATTAAATATATTAATTTTTTGACAAAACGTTGGTAACCGTACTATGCAACTACTGAAAATTTTCCCTCTATTTTCGTTTTCAATTTTTTGTTGAGTATCCATTAATTGTAAGTACAGCTTTACAAAGCCGAGGAATAGAGTCAATTAATTGTTGATGACATAAACTGAAATTGTTTGCCACTCTGAATTACCTGCTTTTATGAGATCTGTCTTGTTTGTTTAATTTCGAGTCCGTATCTTTCGATCTACAATTTAAAATACATTTTCTATGGGCTTGAAATCTGGTGATTGGGTTGGCCTTTTCAAAATACTAACTGCCTTAGCCTTAGATTGTAGCTATTCGGTTACAACTTTGGAAGTCTGCTTTATGTTACTGTCATATTGGAACTTCGAGCCCAGTGGCACATTCTCCTCCGCGTATGGATACATTGCGTCATTTACAATTTACATGAATGCAGTTCCAGATACTCTACTTTACTACATGAATTGGACCCATTCGTTGGCCCAAAAAGCAATCCCATACAATAATATTTTATTGGTTGAGTTTGAAATTATTCAGGCTCAAGATCAAATGTTTGTACTTTAAATAAAACTGTTTCGGGAAGAGTCACCAACCCTCATCAGTAACCAGAAACAGTAGATAGTTTGTTTGGTAAAAAGATAAATTCATATATATATTTGCTGAAAACAACCAAATGAGAATTCAAGCAAAAGCTATACTATTTAAGCCTCTTCAAATACAAGAAACTAAAATATAGAACAACTTTGAAACAAATATGTTTGTATATGTGTACACATTGCATACTACAATATACATGTTTGTTTTTGTCTTGAAAAAACAAGAAAAACAATTTGTTTTTGCTAAACTTACATTTAGCGTTAACGGCGTGCCCTCTGTATTTTTAATTTTATTATTTTCTATATATACATGTGTATATATGTATGTATATAGAGAAAATAATAAAATTAATATTTTATTTGTATAATTTTTCAGTATTTGTTTTTCAGTATATTGCTTTTTGACCATCCCACTTACAAGCTCAAAATATTTTTGTTACAAAATCTGGAGGTCATAATTATTTTCTTAATCTTTAGCTAAGACAATATCATTCAAGTTTAAATAATAAATCCATAAAGAGGATATGGGCATTATCGCTTGCTAGCAGATTATATGACTGCCAATACGTATGAGTAATATAAATATTTTATGAGTTACTCGTATATACGAAATTATAATCACACCGCAAAAACTCAGCAAGCCCAGTTGCTCCATATATAGATAACACTTAGGTAATTAAAACAATTAAACTTTTCCCTCCACTCTAACTATATCCGTGCAATAACATTTGAAAGTTGGTTTTTAAATTGTTTTTAAACTGATGTATGATCTCAACAAATTTTATACGCTTAACACTACTGAAAAAAGTAAAAATTGAAAACTTTTCTATTAACTACAACTGGTTCGTAAAGAACATCATTCTCCCTGAATCTATACAACCAGCAAAGTCGAGAAACTTTTGCTTTTAACCCAAAATCCATTTAACAATTAACAAAAGGTTAGGGAAAAAAAACACAAACTCTAAACTATTTTATCTTAGCACTTCTAAAACATCACAAAAATGAGCTTGGAAGCACTAGAACACAGTAAAAGCTTGAGCAACGGGAAACTGAATAAGCTTTTAAATTTAATTTCAATAGAAAAAATATGCAAATAAAGCTATTGAAAATAAAGTATTTGCCATACTTCCGTTCAACGGATGTTCAAAATTGTTCGATGCTTCCGTTTAATGTCTAGCCATTGAAATGTTTACTGTTCATAATGCGGTGATTTAGTTTTGGTGTAAACATAAACATGGTTAAACTAATAAAATCTAAAACTTTTATCAGCTGCAAAAAACGTGACTAGCAGTAAATAAAAACAATTTACGACTAATGAAATGTTTCTGTAATTTCTTTTTAACTGGAAATAATCAATTGAAATGGGCTAAGGTGAAAATTTAGAAAATTTTTAGTTACTGTAATTGATTCTATATTTTATATTTTATATTTTATATTTTATATTTTATATTTTATATTTTATATTTTATATATTATATTTTATATTTTATATTTTATATTTTATATTTCATATTTTATATTTTATATTTTATATTTTATATTTTATATTTTATATTTTATATTTTATATTTTATATTTTATATTTTATATTTTATATTTTATATTTTATATTTTATATTTTATATTTTATATTTTATATTTTATATTTTATATTTTATATTTTATATTTTATATTTTATATTTTATATTTTATATTTTATATTTTATATTTTATATTTTATATTTTATATTTTATATTTTATATTTTATATTTTATATTTTATATTTTATATTTTATATTTTATATTTTATATTTTATATTTTATATTTTATATTTTATATTTTATATTTTATATTTTATATTTTATATTTTATATTTTATATTTTATATTTTATATTTTATATTTTATATTTTATATTTTATATTTTATATTTTATATTTTATATTTTATATTTTATATTTTATATTTTATATTTTATATTTTATATTTTATATTTTATATTTTATATTTTATATTTTATATTTTATATTTTATATTTTATATTTTATATTTTATATTTTATATTTTATATTTTATATTTTATATTTTATATTTTATATTTTATATTTTATATTTTATATATTATATTTTATATTTTATATTTTATATTTTATATTTTATATTTTATATTTTATATTTTATATTTTATATTTTATATTTTATATTTTATATTTTATATTTTATATTTTATATTTTATATTTTATATTTTATATTTTATATTTTATATTTTATATTTTATATTTTATATTTTATATTTTATATTTTATATTTTATATTTTATATTTTATATTTTATATTTTATATTTTATATTTTATATTTTATATTTTATATTTTATATTTTATATTTTATATTTTATATTTTATATTTTATATTTTATATTTTATATTTTATATTTTATATTTTATATTTTATATTTTATATTTTATATTTTATATTTTATATTTTATATTTTATATTTTATATTTTATATTTTATATTTTATATTTTATATTTTATATTTTATATTTTATATTTTATATTTTATATTTTATATTTTATATTTTATATTTTATATTTTATATTTTATATTTTATATTTTATATTTTATATTTTATATTTTATATTTTATATTTTATATTTTATATTTTATATTTTATATTTTATATTTTATATTTTATATTTTATATTTTATATTTTATATTTTATATTTTATATTTTATATTTTATATTTTATATTTTATATTTTATATTTTATATTTTATATTTTATATTTTATATTTTATATTTTATATTTTATATTTTATATTTTATATTTTATATTTTATATTTTATATTTTATATTTTATATTTTATATTTTATATTTTATATTTTATATTTTATATTTTATATTTTATATTTTATATTTTATATTTTATATTTTATATTTTATATTTTATATTTTATATTTTATATTTTATATTTTATATTTTATATTTTATATTTTATATTTTATATTTTATATTTTATATTTTATATTTTATATTTTATATTTTATATTTTATATTTTATATTTTATATTTTATATTTTATATTTTATATTTTATATTTTATATTTTATATTTTATATTTTATATTTTATATTTTATATTTTATATTTTATATTTTATATTTTATATTTTATATTTTATATTTTATATTTTATATTTTATATTTTATATTTTATATTTTATATTTTATATTTTATATTTTATATTTTATATTTTATATTTTATATTTTATATTTTATATTTTATATTTTATATTTTATATTTTATATTTTATATTTTATATTTTATATTTTATATTTTATATTTTATATTTTATATTTTATATTTTATATTTTATATTTTATATTTTATATTTTATATTTTATATTTTATATTTTATATTTTATATTTTATATTTTATATTTTATATTTTATATTTTATATTTTATATTTTATATTTTATATTTTATATTTTATATTTTATATTTTATATTTTATATTTTATATTTTATATTTTATATTTTATATTTTATATTTTATATTTTATATTTTATATTTTATATTTTATATTTTATATTTTATATTTTATATTTTATATTTTATATTTTATATTTTATATTTTATATTTTATATTTTATATTTTATATTTTATATTTTATATTTTATATTTTATATTTTATATTTTATATTTTATATTTTATATTTTATATTTTATATTTTATATTTTATATTTTATATTTTATATTTTATATTTTATATTTTATATTTTATATTTTATATTTTATATTTTATATTTTATATTTTATATTTTATATTTTATATTTTATATTTTATATTTTATATTTTATATTTTATATTTTATATTTTATATTTTATATTTTATATTTTATATTTTATATTTTATATTTTATATTTTATATTTTATATTTTATATTTTATATTTTATATTTTATATTTTATATTTTATATTTTATATTTTATATTTTATATTTTATATTTTATATTTTATATTTTATATTTTATATTTTATATTTTATATTTTATATTTTATATTTTATATTTTATATTTTATATTTTATATTTTATATTTTATATTTTATATTTTATATTTTATATTTTATATTTTATATTTTATATTTTATATTTTATATTTTATATTTTATATTTTATATTTTATATTTTATATTTTATATTTTATATTTTATATTTTATATTTTATATTTTATATTTTATATTTTATATTTTATATTTTATATTTTATATTTTATATTTTATATTTTATATTTTATATTTTATATTTTATATTTTATATTTTATATTTTATATTTTATATTTTATATTTTATATTTTATATTTTATATTTTATATTTTATATTTTATATTTTATATTTTATATTTTATATTTTATATTTTATATTTTATATTTTATATTTTATATTTTATATTTTATATTTTATATTTTATATTTTATATTTTATATTTTATATTTTATATTTTATATTTTATATTTTATATTTTATATTTTATATTTTATATTTTATATTTTATATTTTATATTTTATATTTTATATTTTATATTTTATATTTTATATTTTATATTTTATATTTTATATTTTATATTTTATATTTTATATTTTATATTTTATATTTTATATTTTATATTTTATATTTTATATTTTATATTTTATATTTTATATTTTATATTTTATATTTTATATTTTATATTTTATATTTTATATTTTATATTTTATATTTTATATTTTATATTTTATATTTTATATTTTATATTTTATATTTTATATTTTATATTTTATATTTTATATTTTATATTTTATATTTTATATTTTATATTTTATATTTTATATTTTATATTTTATATTTTATATTTTATATTTTATATTTTATATTTTATATTTTATATTTTATATTTTATATTTTATATTTTATATTTTATATTTTATATTTTATATTTTATATTTTATATTTTATATTTTATATTTTATATTTTATATTTTATATTTTATATTTTATATTTTATATTTTATATTTTATATTTTATATTTTATATTTTATATTTTATATTTTATATTTTATATTTTATATTTTATATTTTATATTTTATATTTTATATTTTATATTTTATATTTTATATTTTATATTTTATATTTTATATTTTATATTTTATATTTTATATTTTATATTTTATATTTTATATTTTATATTTTATATTTTATATTTTATATTTTATATTTTATATTTTATATTTTATATTTTATATTTTATATTTTATATTTTATATTTTATATTTTATATTTTATATTTTATATTTTATATTTTATATTTTATATTTTATATTTTATATTTTATATTTTATATTTTATATTTTATATTTTATATTTTATATTTTATATTTTATATTTTATATTTTATATTTTATATTTTATATTTTATATTTTATATTTTATATTTTATATTTTATATTTTATATTTTATATTTTATATTTTATATTTTATATTTTATATTTTATATTTTATATTTTATATTTTATATTTTATATTTTATATTTTATATTTTATATTTTATATTTTATATTTTATATTTTATATTTTATATTTTATATTTTATATTTTATATTTTATATTTTATATTTTATATTTTATATTTTATATTTTATATTTTATATTTTATATTTTATATTTTATATTTTATATTTTATATTTTATATTTTATATTTTATATTTTATATTTTATATTTTATATTTTATATTTTATATTTTATATTTTATATTTTATATTTTATATTTTATATTTTATATTTTATATTTTATATTTTATATTTTATATTTTATATTTTATATTTTATATTTTATATTTTATATTTTATATTTTATATTTTATATTTTATATTTTATATTTTATATTTTATATTTTATATTTTATATTTTATATTTTATATTTTATATTTTATATTTTATATTTTATATTTTATATTTTATATTTTATATTTTATATTTTATATTTTATATTTTATATTTTATATTTTATATTTTATATTTTATATTTTATATTTTATATTTTATATTTTATATTTTATATTTTATATTTTATATTTTATATTTTATATTTTATATTTTATATTTTATATTTTATATTTTATATTTTATATTTTATATTTTATATTTTATATT